>VZRE01014736.1:120729-146410 GCA_013396775.1 Cephalopterus ornatus
AGACTTTCCCCACTCCTTGTTCTATCAGCCGTCTCCTGATGTGGCCATGGGGAGATGCAGGTGGCCAGGCTTATCTGGTTCCTGGCCCTGCAGGTGGCTGTGCGCAGGGAACGTGCTGGTGATGCCAGTGCAGGGGGAGCCTCTCCAGCTCAAAGCCTTGTTGTACCCCAAGGACCACCATGTCAGAGACCCCTAAAGCCAGGGGAATGGGGACCTCATATAGACCTCTGATCATGCATTGACAATGGGTTCACTTTATTCTTTAATTTTTACAACCGTATTTTTCATCTCTATTCCCTCAGCTCTCCATTCGGCCAAGACAAACAGACCCCTGCCCTGTATATAAGGATAGAGAGGTGCACAGAGGAGGTTGCTAGTCTGGCCCAGTCAGACTGGGCAGGAAGGGAGCCACACCACCACTACCACAGCTGGTATTTGGGCAGGCAGGCTGTGAGAAAGACACCGCACATGCTGTAACAGAGAGGAGATTCAAGGGGCGCTCACTGGCTGAGGAATCCAATGTGGATTAAATTGCTACTCTGCAAACTGCAAATGCCAGTGACTTCCTATACAGGGTGATGCCTGGCATTAAGTTCCAGCACAAATGAGAGCAAAAGTCCTTACCTGAACAAAAAGAGGGGCTTTTTCAGTAGGATTTGTATGGGTGTTTCTTTTTCAAATCACCACATTTTCTGGGGTGGGCAGCATATCCACAGGGCTGGGCTGCCAGCTGTCACTGGGTGGGAAGTGGAGGATGGTCCTGATGGTTCTGCTCCATTTCCCTCTCGCCCCCATCTCCCATGAAACAGGTTACTCTGCCTCCCACGAGCAGTCCTTCTTCCAGTGCCAAAATATCCTCCAACCTGTCTTGGGCTCATTTCCTCACTCCAGATGCACAAAGGTTGCTTGAATTTACTTCACAGGGTTGGGTGCGGAGCATGAAGATGAGGAGATGCCTGACTCATGCTGTGGGGATACCCCTTCTGCAATGGGCAGCATGGCTACTGTGGATAACTGGGAGCCCAGACCTGGAGTCTCCACAGCTCCTGTCAGTGAGCCACAGATGCCTGGATCCCTAGGAGAGAGTCACTGGGCACATGGACTAATTCCTCCACCATTCTCAGCCCCAAGGCCAAGACAGGACCCATGTCATCCTGGGTCATGTGGAGCTTCAGCCGGAAGAAGACTCATCTCTGCTAGTATGCTTATCTCTGGGAGAGGAGTTGCAGTGAGGAATTTTGGCCTTGGCACTTGTGGAAGAGCTTGTGGCTCCCATTGTGTGACAGGTGCCACAAGTCTGGTTCTGGTGCCACAGACAGGGGAGAAGAGGAAGGGTCACCCTTCAACAGCATCTGTGCTGCAATCCCAGAAGAGAACTCAGGCTTGGGTAGGGAGTCACCTTCCCATCATCAGACGGACACCCATTCCACACAGTGCCATCAGTTGACCCTATTGGGAACTATGGCACTCAGTGGCCCATTGGTGCTTGGTGGCAGTGCCCTCACACCTTGCTTGGCTGCCTCTGCCTCAGTGTCCAAACCTCCTGGATAAGGCAGCCACCTCACCTAAGGAACGGCAGGCCCAGGCTGTTGCTGAGATGGCACTTCATGCAAATAACCCTGCTAAGGCACTTTTAATTGCCTAATCACCTCCTCCAGGGCCATCAGTGCTTCTCACCCAACCCATTGGCCTGTCTCTGTTCAGCCGAGGGGATCAGCTGTTGTAATTACTCAGAAACAGCAACCCCACACTGTTTTGTTTCTGAAACGGAGCTGTTCCTGTGCAGTAAAGCCACTTGCAGGCGGGTAAAGAAAACCATTTACAGAGAAATGCCTGGGACCAGCAACACTGGCCAGCTCTGGCACACAGGCAAAGCCTTGAGGACACTCACATAAATTAAGTCATTCTGCCTACGCTCACATCACTCCCTGACTGGTTTTGTGCAGCACAGAAACATCCACCCCAAGTGACACACAGTATTTCTGCAGCAACAGTGAGCTGAAGTGACGGTTGTCTGGAGCTGTAACGACAAGTTCATGGAGCTCCTGTAGACTAGCTGTGTCTGTTGCCTGCCCCTGGTCCTCCCTAACTTCAGGGATTGTAGGTCAGAGCAAGGACAGAATGTTTTTCCCCTCTTCACTGCTTGGGAAGATGGACTTTTTTCCCATCCCTGGGGTACCCAGCCGGCGGGGGGAGGTTTCCTATGAGTGCCAGTGGATGCTCGTCCCCATGTGAGAGTGGCTAGAGGGAGAAGAGATCTGGGTATAAGAGAGTGCAGAAGACAGGGTGGCAGGACTGTGAATAGAGTAGACGCTGGATGTGCCTTGCTCCATATGGCCCCGAGTCTACCTTTATTGAGGTCAGCAGCAAAAATGGGGCTACTGTGGTGTGGGATTTGGTCCTAATGTAGTTCCCTGCTTCTGTCTCCATCTTTCTTTTCTCCTGATGTTTCTGCTATTCCAGCCCCATGTTCTCTTAAGTTGCCCATCCAGCAGCAGACCTATCCTGGCACGATGGCAGCCTTGCAAATGGCACAGCAGTCCCTGCCACGCTCCATCCTCACTGGTTGTGTCTCCTTTGCCTTTTCCTAACGGTTCAGCCATGGCAGCTGTCAGCACTTCACTGCAATTTGGCGTGATCCACTTTGGCTTCTTCCAGCGCTTACAGGTGTAACTTGGGACTCAGCACAAACGGGAAAGTGAAAAAGGACAGTCATCTTACAACGCTGATCTTGCTCAGGGCAAAACCTGGACCTCAGAGAGCTTGTGCCCACAGAAGGCTTTGCTCATCCCAGGAACAGGCTGTGGGTGTCCATGGGGAGCAGCCGGAACGCTCCAGCCCCATTTCCCCTCCCTCAGACTCGCTCCTCTCTGGCACAGTTCTGGGTGGTTTTGGTGGTGACCAAGGCTGTGGCTCCCAGCTCAGTGGCAGGCAGGGGGAAGCTGTGGTTGCATTCCTCATGCCGGGGGTACACAGTGGAGAGCAGAACGATGTCACCATCAGCATTGCCCTGGCAGCATGGCCTCCTCTTTGCCCTAGCTTTCCCTGGCGGCCCCAGCATCTTCAGGCTCCCATCAAGATGCGGGCATTGGTCTGGGTCCAGGGCACCATCTCCCTCCGGCATGGCAGGGTCTTGGCTGGGCAGGGGGCTGGCAGTATCCATGTTTGCTGGGAGGGGACAAGAAAAGGGGGTTACTGGGCTCACAAAGTGAGGTCAGGCAGGTCCCAGGGAGAGGGTCCTGTCCCTGGGGGGAAGATGGGGCTGGAACAGCAGGAGCCTGCAAGGTCGCCACCCCACCTCTTCTTCTGCAGGGTTGATATTGCTTAAAACTGATGGGCTTTTTCCCCCATAAAAGACAATAGGGAGGGCAGAAACTTGCACTTCCACTTCAAGCCCTCTCAGTAAACCCTGCCGGCAGCAGAGCAGCCCAGCCCATGGTGGCTCACCCTCCCTGACTGCCTCCCGCTTAAAAATAGACTTGTTTACACACTTTGAAGGCAGGCGTGTGCCTCCAGCCCCAAGCCTCCTGACACTTTCCACACATCCAGTGCTGCAGCAGTGGGCTTGCTGCGATGCAGCCTTGCGGGGCAAAGAGGGCGAGGACCAGGGCATGCAGCAGGGGGCTATCCAAGCAGTGCCTCCAACACTCTCCATCATGGTCAGATCCCTCTTGCCACTGGATTTCTCCCTCCTCTTATGTTCTTGATGTTTTTCCTAGGCATGTGTGTTGTGGGCTGTTGCACAGCAGAAAAGCCCCGGGTAAAGTCCCCCCGGTTTGAGTCACTGGCCGGCACTGCCCGAAGTGTGCAGGCAAGCCAGGGTACAAGGACCAGCTGCCCCTGGCCCTGCTGTCCCCCCAGGGACACCAATCCACATGTTGGGGCAGTGGTGGGTGCCAGCACCTCCCGGAGGCAGCCCAGAGATGGGGGGTCCCGGGGAGCCATACTTCATGAGGGTCCTGGGTAGCCATACTCCCTGCCCGGGAATGGGGAGGAGTGAAGCCAGGAAAGATAATTTCTTAATTAAAGAAAGGTGTCCAGGGTTGTGTCAGCACCAGTGCAGAGGCCCTCAAGGGAGGAAACAGTCACCCCAACAAAGTGGGTCATCGTGGGGCACTATGGATTTACTCTTCTGGGAGTACCTCTGCCAGGAAAGGCTCAGCCTCATCCCTGGGCCCTGATCCCTACTTTTGATGCACTGGATGACCCTGTATAGTGCTGCAGTGTCCTGTCAATGGAGCTGGCTCTGACACCCTGTTCACGTCTTTGGGGTGCATGTCGGAGGACACTGGGCAATCCAAGCAGCAAAAGCAAGCTGGGCAGTCAACACAGGACACCCATTGCAGTGCCACAGGGAGAGGCTGCTTCTGGAGCTGTCCCCAGATGTCCACCACTGCCTCCACAACCCCCTCTCCATCCATGGCCCTCTGACTACTGGGGGAGAGGGCTCTCATCAGTGAGCTCACAGAGCTCCTCAGAAGTGCTCTGCACATGTCCCCTGTGAAGAGGAGATGGTGCCAGCAGGTGCTCTAAGCAAGTGAAGGCACCAGGGAGACCTGGCAAAGGGAGGCATGGCTCAGCAGTGTTGCCCTGGCAGTCAGGCACATGCATAGTTTCCCAGGGAACAGAACACCATGCCTCAGGTGGTGACTCAGCTGCCTCAAAATGTCCTGGGATGCCTGTGAAGGTGATGCTGAGGCAGAAGAGCTAGCCTCGACAGGGATGTGCCTCAGGGAAGCCGGCAGCAAGTGATTCCATCTGCTCCAGGGTCCTCAGGGTACTGCGGGAGGGAGAAGAAGAGGTCCCTTACCTTTGGCCTCTTCATCTGCCGCCTTCCTCTTCCTCCTTCTCCTTCCCACCTTGCAGACCAGGAAGCCACAGAAGATAGCCAGAATCAGGATGAACCCCACTGACACCAGGACCCCGATGGTCAGGAAAGTGCTGGTCAGGGTGGGTGCCAGGGTGGGCTCTGCTGTGGGGTGAGATGCCAGCAGTGTCAGGAGTGGGAGAGCTGGGGGTGAGAAGGAGGGCAGCAGTGTTTTCCACCTGGCCAGTCAAGCCTAGGGCTGTGGTGGCAGGGGAGGACAGTGGCACTTCACTGCTACCCACCTGCAACAAAATGTGTCCCTGCTTGACAGGATCCTTATCCCAAGCCCTGCCATTCCTGGGGGGTAGGAAATGAGGGCATCCTGTCTTCCTGCCTGTGACCAGGAAGGCTGTGACCCGGAAGGCTGTGACCCCCACACCAGGCTGGATCATCTAGCTTCTCCCTTCACCATGTTCCTTTCCCAGCAACTGGTTGCCTTCTTCCTCTCTCCTCCTTCTCCTCCAGGTGAAGGTAGCGCTCCATCCTCCATTGCCACCTCCATAGCCATCCTCAGGAGAAGGTGCCCTCCACCTGCCCACCCCTTGGGTATCCCCAGCCTCCTTGGCCCACCACCGCCTGTCCCTGGGAAGCTAGGACCCCAGCTGCCCTTGTCCCCTTACTTGTGTTGTCCTTGTACAGCTCGGAGCACTTGATGCATGACTTGGTCAGGGAGTCAAAGCACTCGAAGGAGAGGCAGGAGGAGGCAATGGCAGCTTTTCCTGACGAGGACATGGCCGAATGGGAGTCAGAGCCCAGCTCCTGCATGGCGCGGCAGTGACGGGGCCGCCCGAGTGTGAAATCGCAGCGCCCCGGGCCCCGTGGCAGAGGGAGATACAGTCTGTCAAGATGCGTCGTCTCCCTTGGGGCTCACAATCGCTGTGCTTGGCCTGGGGCGGATCTTCACAGGGAGGAGGAGAGCAAGTGCTCAAGCCCTACCCCTGCCTGCCTGTGCAACATGCCCTCAAACTACCCCTCTCTTCCAAAATATGCTTCCGAAATCCTCACAGCCCCTCATGTGCCTCAGCCACGTAGCACCTTGTACCTGGTGATACGGTGCCCCTGCCTGACCTCCTTGATCCTCGCTCTGCCCCTGCCCGCCTGTATGTCACCCCCAGACACGTTCCCCAGCCTGCACCCTCCCTTGATATCAGGGAAAAGTACCCTCAACCTCCTCTGGTGTCTACGGGAGGCTTTCCTGTACCTGGATCTTTACAAGATACCATCCCAGGGACACTGACTGGATTGCATGGAAAACGCATAAAATGACCAGAGGAGAAAAGATTGCAGGGGCACTAACATCTCCCCTTTTAAAAGCTCCCACTGCCCCCAGGACATGGCCTGTCAAGGACTGCTGTGTGGACAGGCCAGCTGCTGTGTGTTCTCCACCCCTACTAATGACTGTGCTCTCCACCACCTTGCTCTCACCATCCTCTCCATCACAGACCTAGACCCACGGCTCCTCAGCACTATGTCTCATTCTCCAGCATTCAGATCTGGCTCTGCTCAGTAACTGCCCAGGGCATGGGCAAAGCAGGTCACACCAAACAAGTCTGGTCCCTAAACCACTGGAAGGGACTAAAAATACCCTTGATGGTCCTCGGTGTTCCTAATCAGGAGCAGGAAAAATGTCCTGCCACCAGTACCCACACATCAAACCCCAGTGCTCGAGGTCTGTGGATTTCAGTGCTGTAGGTGGCTCTCCGGCATTCCTACCAAACAAAAGTCACATCCTCTTTTTCTTCACTCCATGGGAAAGAAAGGGGCCAGCCACAGTTGCTGGCTGGGTCTCAGCTGAAGGAAGTGTCCTCTCCTAGCCAGGAGATCCCTAATAGGGCTTTACTGCTGGAGTCACATCCTTCCAGCAGCTACAGCCTCTAGGCTCTTTCTAGTGATGCCTCTGCCACTCACTGTCCAAGACCAAGGCTGAGAGAAGAGGAGGAGAAAATCCATAGGGTGCTCTGGCTCAAGCTGACAGAATACCAGGTGTCCCCACTGGGCAACTGAGGTCCTCTGAGACAGGCCAGAAGGCTTGGTCCCTGAATGTGCCTTCCCCTCTCCAGTGACTGCTGGGCAAGCAGAGTTCACAGCCTCCACATCCCACACCCTCAAGCCCCAGGTGGGATGCAGTCACCAGCTCCCTACAGTAGATCTCAGCTAAAGTGCAGTTCTTCAGTACCCCATGCTCTGCACGGCAGGAACTGCACTACAGCACATCTCACTCCCTGCCAGCAGCATCCCCAGAGGGTGGCTTAAACCGGGACAGCGCCGAAGCAGCCCTAGCACAGTCTCAGCCCTCCCCACTGGGTGTGGCAGGGCTCCAGGCAAGTCAAAGTTCCAACCAAAATCTGGTCGCTGCCTGCCAGTTCCACGTTTGCCATGATTTCACTTCCAGCCGGTGTGCTCAGACACTTGCTCCCTTGCCCCTGTGCCATGTCAGCAGGGATGGCTCTGCCAAGCCCAGGGTGCTGCAGTCTCCACAGAGGAGCTGTGAGAGCCCAGCCATCATTCTTGTGCCCGTGGCTCAGTTATTTCTGCTCCATCTTAGTCAAAATAAAACTCCCCGAGCAAGTGAAGACACATCAAGCACTTTCCTCTCTCAGCATGGCTCCCAGCTCTGAAGCCACGAATGCCAGCTTGGCACCCTCCACCTCAATACTTGAAACCCTGAACAGGCTGCACTCACCCCTGCTTGTACTTGCCAGCGGGACTGGGTCAAGTGGTAGGACATCTCTCCATATACCACTTCAGCTGTCTCTCTGCATCTTGTGCATCCCAAGCAAGGAGCAGGGCTGCAGTACAGGCATGGGAGTCAGAGGTACATTTGTCCAGCAGCAGGGGGCTGGACCAGGGGCAGGTCCAGGGGAAGGACAGCTGTGATGCAGTGCCACAACCAACAGCAGGGAGAAAAAGAAAAGCCAAGGCTCGCTCCAGTTCACATCTAAACTTCACAGTGGAGAGGCCTGGCAAGGAGAGGGTACCCAGAATCTGAACTCTCCCCACAAGGCAGCTTGCAGAAGTGTAAGGGTAGAGACTAGGGCCCAGAAAACACCTTGCCTTGTGGGCTGGTGGGGCTTGGAGCCATGCATGGAGGCATAAGATCCCCACAAAACATCCAGTGCTGCTCTGTCAGCATATGTGCCCCAAAAACACCTCCCTGCTCCAAAGGCTTTGCTGTTCCTCTTGCTCTGGGGTGTTTCCACCTGCTAGTCTCCTTTTCCCAAAGGGGTAGGTTCCTCCATTGTTCCCCTCCTGCCCTCCCCCATCAAATGCCCCCACTGTGCTTCCCCCATGTCAATCATCTCTCAGTGACCCCCAGCCCCTTTTCCCATTGTTGGACTGTCACCCTGCCTCTCTTCCTCCCCTCTCTTCTCCTTGCTTGGCTTAAATTACAGGGTGGGAAACGGTTCCCAGCATCTGCTGTACCACACTTACAGATTAACTCTGTGACCCCTCCAGTCACATATGCTTGCCAGGGAAAGCCCAAACCAAGTAACCTACATGTTGCTTCTGATGTGGAGGGTGAAGTATACAATAGAGTTCATTTGGCTCCCATTTCAGTACATGGAATGAAAACCTGAAGCTGCAAAGGCATGGTGGGGAGCCCAGGGATGGCAACCATCATGTCTTCATGTGAATAAAGTGCTCCCAGGTCCTGTTATGTGACAGGATGTTGCAGCCTCATTGCTGCTATTGACTTTTCCCTATTCCCCTCATTTTCTCAGCCCTCTTTATCATGCTCTACAGGTCTTCTGTGCTCTCTTGCCAACCTGTCCACCTCCTCCTGGGCCACATGATAACACTTACTCATGGAGAAAATCAGTGCTGACTACCCCAGCAGCACTCACACGTGTGCCTGCTCACAAGCATGGCCCAGGCTCTGGGCCTCAGCTGTCCCACTCTTTGCCTCCCTCATCTTTGCCTTCCCTGCTCTTTGTAACTGTGGCTGATCACCTCTGGAATAGCAAAAGTTAAAGCTTGGTGAGTAGTTTGAACTGTTTGCATCTCAGAGCCGAATATGCTTGATAATTGCACATATGCATAATTAAAGAGCTGAAAAAATGACTCACTGGATAAGGAAATGTGCTTTTCTTATCTTCTCCGTAGAGAAATGAAAGCCCCAGGAGCCTGGGTCTCTGGCTAACTAAGTGCTTTTATTAAACAAATAAACCAGAAAAGATATCAAACAAGCGATTTCAGAATTATGTCTTAATCGCAGACTTGGAGAGCTCGATTTCCAGTGCTGTTTGCTCCTGTCCCACACAGGGAGGGCTGGCTTTGGCTGCTGGGATCCCTGCAGTGGGCATGGCAGCACTGGTGATCCAGGAGTGTGGAAGGATGGTAGTGTTCTGCGAGTGCTCGTGCACACATGAGTGACTGGACTCGTGTGAGCGGTTCCTCTGGTGTCAGGGGTGGGTGAAGTGACTCACGCACGCTCTTGCAAAACTGTTCATAGCAGAAAATATCCACCGAAAGTTCACCTTGTGCTCGTGCACACCGGAAACCCAAGGGCTTGTCTATCAGAAAAGCTGTGAGGTGTTTACTGAGCAGACCCGCTTACCTCAGGACAAAACTCTGACAGGATGCACCCAATGCCTCAGGAACACCTCAGCACAGCCTGACATCTGCCCCACATCCAGATGGTGCCACAAGAATGCCTGCCTGGAGCCAACCTCCAAAGCCCATTTAGCATCTCATCCCCACACCCCTTTCCCAACACCCCCGTGCTGGCTGGTGGGAAACATCCCTTTCTAAAAAGCCCCACTGTGGCTCTTAGGAGCAAGTTTCTCAAAGCTCCAGCATAAATCTCCTCCTCAGGATCCACTGGGATGGCCCAGCATGGCCCAGCCCCACTTTGCTCCACCTTCTCAAAACCAGCTGGGAAAGTGGTTGAGAAATCTGAGAAGACTTTAGGAATAATGTGGGAAAGCAAAGGTTTCAAGACATTTATAGGCACCCTAACACCTAGACCCTTCTCTAGGTGCTCCACTTTTTATCAAAGAGTTTTGTGACACTGCTCAGCCCCCAGCATGGGGAATTTGGTGTGGGGAATTGCCCTACTCTGCTGAATGCCATTTGTCTCCCTCCTCCTTGTTTACATGTCCCTGGAACTGTGCTTGTCCCTGAGGCTAAGGAAAAATGGACGGGTGTTCTTGGACCTTGTCCTTGAGCACCCAAATTGAGCTTCTCAGTGAGCCGCCTGTTTGAAGAACCTTCCAGGATTATAGAGTGGTGGGTCAACACTGCCTGGGCTCAAACTCCCTCTGCCCATTACCCCTTCCTACTCCACAGAGACCAAGAGGGGACACAGCAATGCAGAGGACATAGGGGAAACTTCACTTCCTTGATCCGGCCCTGGGGGAGCTGAGCCCTTGATCTCCCCTGCAAAGGGTGGTGGGGAGGAGTGAGGGGTGTTTCCAGCTGGTGTGTTGGCTGCTCTTGCTGTTCTGCAGAGTGTGGGGGGAGTCTTGGTAAGGCTTGGGTCCCTGACATCACCCCAGATCTTGCAAGCCCCTCCATGTCATGAGCAACATGCTGTTAGCTGAGCCTGGCTCTTCTGCCTGGATATCCCCATAAGCAAATAGCACACAAACCCCTCCCTGCTCTGCCTGCAGCAGGGATGCTGCTCCCATACTCATCCTGAGGAGAGGTGGGATCTTGCCCTGCCCCTCTTGAGTGACTGGGGGGAGGCCAAGTGCTCCCCTTGTTTTGCCTGTGGCTGGTCATAGGGAGTGTTCACGTGCTCTAGCAGGGCCAGGCAGCATCTCCAGTACTGAAACAGAAACCAGTAGCTGAGGGGGATGTGCTGCCACAGTTCAAACCTCTGAACAGGTGGGTTCAGCCGGATCAGGCATCCCTACACTGGGGCAGAAATCTCCCCAGCACTGACAGTGGGGAGCCCCACCACTGCACTCTAAAGACATGAATCTCCAGCAGATGACTTCAGAGCCCTCATACTTTGCAGCTTGCTCCACCGTCAAGGGACAGAAAATTTCTTTGGTCAGCCTGGAGGTCAAAATTAAACTAACCAGCCCTGATTACACTTTGCACAGTGCTTCGTTGTAATGAATTGCTTGCAGGAGAGCTGCGGCTCCAGCTCTCACATGGGAATAGTTTGGTGAATGCATTTGAACAAGAAGGCAACCTGAGAAAATACAAACGGTTGTGCATGTAATTCCAACACAGAATAAATGACATTTTTCCTGATTGTACTGATCTGTTGCAACTTAATATACTGCCTGCTGTACAACCACCCCCCTTCCCATACAAAAATAACACTCCCCAGCACCGCTCTCTACAGCCATGCTCCTCAGAACTGACACAGGAGCCTTCCTAATGGAGATGTTCAAAACCAGAAGCATGCCTGGATAACTAAAAGCACCACTCAAATGGGGAACAGAGCACCTCCTCTCCCCCCGCAAAAAACTCCAGTGGCACCTGTAGATTGCAACAAGTTAGGCAGGAGTAAGGGTACAAGAGACTGTGTGGTTTCCAGTACCAACCCCTGCTCTAGAAACAGGTCCCTGTGAGTCCCTGGGGCTGCCCTGCAGCCTCCCACCACCCTGGGCACAGGCAGGGGCAGTAGGTTCAAGATCAGCCTCCCTCACCTCCACCGTGGAGAAGCTCCAGCTACTCCATTTGTGACAACCTGACAATTCCCCGTGAGCAGCTCACCCTAGGGAGCAGTGGGATTTTGACTGTAGGCTGCTTGGTCCCTCAGATGCCAAACTCCAGCTAGTTTCAGTCCCTCAGCATTGAGAGGGACTGCAGTGCTGCAGGAGGAAGGAGTGGCACATGTTTACACGAGTGAAGCCCCAATCCAGGATGAGAAGCAAGGAAGCACATTTCCTTTGAGTCAAGGCAGGCCCCACAGCCGGTCAGGTGCCTGCGCCAGCAACCTCTTCAATGCTCTGCTGTAGGCTGCAGGGCTCCGGCTGACAGCCGCTCCTCTCCTCCCTTGCCAGCCAAAGCACTCAGATGTGTTTGATTAGTCCACAGTGGCATCACCATGCTTATCCCGGTATCTCCACAACATTCTCCAGCTTCCACCAGACCTTTAGGTACCAGCCTGGTGTAAAAAGGCTAGAGTGATTTTATTTGCACAGGCTTGAGTGCAGAATAATGAGTTTCCATGAGCACATCAGGAATGCGATGTTAGAAGAGAGCTGACAGGTGGATTTGGCCGCTGCCCCTCCTCTCCTGGCTGGCATCTGGATGCCACATCTTAACCATCCTGCCAAAGCCCAGAGAAGCAACAGGGGTGCAACACATGGGGTTGGGAGGGAGATAAAGGGGAGGATGAGGAGCTGCTGCGGCTGCAGGGCTGAGGAGGTGGAGAGTGACTGCCAGCAGCCCTGTATTCATCACCGCTGCAGATGGACTCCAAGAGAGCTGTGGGCTAAGTCCATTGATTCCCTTTCAAAGGGACAGCCCTCCCCACAGCTTGCAGGCACTCCTTCTGTAACAGCCACACTGACTTCTGAGCCTTTGGGGTCTTGAAGGCTCTGGCTGGAAGGATGTGTTGCACTGGCACAGGCTGTCACAGAAAGGGAGATGCTGTGGGAAGCAAACGGTTCTGCTAAGGCAGATGGACATAATTTCCCTTTCAAGATCCCCTTCCCCATTTCCTATCTCAGTGTAAGCACCTAGAGGGGAGGTCTTGCTCTCTGCCACAGTCCACAGGGAAGCTGCCCGTCCATCCTCATGGAATATCTGGCCAGCACAGGTCCCTGGCTCATACTTTCGTTCCCCTTCCATGGTGCACCCACAGCACTGCAGAGAGCTGGACCACCAAGGGATGCCGGCAGGCTTCTGAGAGACCATACAGCAATATAGCATCTCCCATCACCCAACCTAAAAATGCACATTAGAGGCTGAGGGCAGGAACAGCTTTATACCCCCTAATAATCTTGTCTCTAAGCTATATAACTAGGACTGTAAATCCCTAGTGATAATCACAGCCACCATGCCTGCAAGCTCTCCCCCAGACCATTCATCTGGCTTGATGATGCTTTAAAGAGACATCTAATGAGGATAATCTGATTCAAATCCCCTCCTGCTTTTGGGCAGCAGAGCAATTCAGGCCCCCTCAAACTCCTTCTTCCTCCATGACTGTCTTTATTTCCCCTTCTTATATGAATCACTGTGGGGTTTCCTTTGCTTTTTGCATTACTATTTTAAATCTTTGATATGACCACTGCAATCAAGATTCAGTCCCTTAAGAACCTAATTAACATGAAATCAGACTCACTTTTACTCATCACCTCATAATAGGATGCTGGCTTCTGCTTCAGCACTCAGTTCGGGTGCAGGGAACATTGCAGCCTGCTTAAAAAATTCTCTCTTTACCTGATTCAATCAGAACCACTTACAGGAGATCCACACACACACTTCAAGCTTGGCAAGAGAGTCAAGCTTTGGGAAGTGGGGAAGGTCTCAATCACACTCAGCTTTCAGCGCAGAGCAGATGGTGAACATCCTGACTATATAATTTATAGGACACCATCACTACGTATTAGTCCCATTCAGTGGCTGAGCTCAGCCAAACCACAGCTGATGCACACTCAGAGGGGACTCACAGAGGTGATGCTCCACATGCAACCTGGGTAAGAGGGAAGACCTAGGTTTTGAAGAAAGAACACGCTTCATGTTTCATCTCCTTCCTAACAGAGAGCAGATGATGTAGCACAGCAGTCCTCATCCCAGAGGGTTTTTCTCTTCCCCATGGGCCAGGCAAACACTTCCCAGCCTGCAAACATGTGTTTGAACTACATCTGTATTATGCAACACCTGCGTGCAAGCAACTCCCCTTCTTTCTCAGGGAGCAACTCATGCAGCAGTACTGTGGGTGTCAGGGCCAGGCGGTGGGTTTGTTTGAACTTCTTCAGGGCCGCTGTGCCATGCTGGAACAGCCTGGCATGCAGCTTGCTGAGGGTCACAAAGCCCAGGAGGGATCTGCAGCACCACCGCAGCTCTATTGTGAGAGTGCCTAAGCCTCCCTGCCTTGCCTTTCACCCAGACACATACACAGGGGATGCCACGGAGGAATGAAGGACCTGTAGATCAGAAGGAATAATGGCTCAGGATGGCCAAGTTGGGTTGTAATGAAGAAAAAAGTAAAAAGGGAACATCAGGTAGTAAAAACATTCCCTGATGAGCGAGGCAAAGACAGCTCCAGCCCTGTCTCTAAGGTTGTAGAGCTTTCAGTCGCCTGCATGGCCAAAAAGGAGCCCTGGAGATAAGTGCACAAGACTGGGCCTTTACGCTGTGTGCAGGCACAGAGCGACATTGTGCTATCCCAGGGCTTCCCCAGTTCCAATGCCTTTGATTCTCTGCTGCTCAGGATAACAGCATGAGGCACTGAGTCACCCCTCAGTCCCGTGGAGGAATAAGGATTAATTAGTTGATGCTGGCACATTGCTTTGAAGAGAGATGCTCCATTGCTGCATGAGCCACAGGTTGTTACATACTGAGCTGAGTCAAATGCAGCCCTGGCTTCACGTCTGTGATCTCTGGAAGAACAAGAAAAAGAAACAGCAGTGGGGGACAAAAATTGAATATTCACTCTGGGGCGATGCCAATGCTACTGTCAAACCTAGGAGAATGGCCAGCACAGAGGTTCAAGAGAGCTTTGAGCTGACCGGTGCAGACAACGATAGTACCTCAAGGACTGCCAACCCTCAACAAACACACAAGGTGTTTCAACAACCCCAGCACAGGACAGGAGCAAGGCACAGCATGGCACCATCATGCTGTCACTGCAGGGTGAGCACAGAGCTGGACTGGAGAGCTTCTGCAGGAAGACAGAAAAGGAAAACACTCCTCAGAAAACACGGAAAGCCTCCTTAGCATGTTTAATGCTAGCTGGGATTTTAAGGTTTTCCCAGTGTGCCTGAGCACAGGTGCTTCAGCTGGCCCTGGCACAGCTTGTTGTAGTGTCTGGAGGTGGTGGGATTCAGAGGATAGAGCAGCCCTTGCGCACCAGGGCCGAGTTTCCCAAGGGGAGGCGTTCTGTCTCACTGTTTCTGTCCTTGCCCCACCTCGGTGCTCCTTCCCGTGACGCACAGAGCCCAACGGGGCTCTTGCACCCCGCCCGCAGCTGCACCTGGGCCGGCGGCGAGGAGGCAGCCTGCACGTATGTAAAACATGGGCTCTCTTTCACACACCGCTGACTTCCCTCGGCAAAGGAGGCGGCGGGGCGGGGGGATGGGCACGGTCCTTTCCTGGCTTCTCTCAAAATGCCCCACCACATGGTAAGCTCGAGGGGATGAGGGATGTCAGCATCGTGGCACGTGTCAGCTCTCACACAAGGAGCCCGTGGCAAAGGAAACGTGGCCCAGCACGGGCCGGGAGCCCACATTACTCAGCTGCCAAGGAGTCTGAGCAAGTCACATCACTCCGGAGTCCCCTGTGCCCGACCTCTCTCCCTCACCGGTTCTTCACAGCCAAGACAGCCCCCCCCCGCACAGAGCTGACCCGAGGGGATGCCATCCTGCCTGGCATCACCGCGCTGTATTAATATTTAACTATGAGGAAGAGATCCAGAGAATTTAATTTCTCCCACTGGCCAATTCAAGGATAATTGAATTGTGCAGGGAATTTCAGCTTTTCAGAGGGTGGTTTCGTTCCAGTTCACAACAAAACCCAACCATGCCACAGTGCCTTCTGAGAAGGATCACAGCCCAGTTTCAGGCAGCCTCTCTGCAGCTGGCAGGCATGTAAGCAGCACAAAACAAGGCCGATCTCAGGAGGCGCCCAGCAGGTAGGTCCCACCAAACTCTCCCCCACAGAACTCAGGTAAAAGTCAAACTCTGCTGAATAGGAAAAAATGGTTACTTCTGAATGTTTCCACTCAATTCCAGATTTATGACCCCAAAGCAACGTCAATTTTCCCTCATTACACCCCCTCAGTGGAGGCAGCTCCTACTGTAGAGGCAGAACAAGCAAGGCACAGTGAATTTCTGACACACATGCCCAGGGTCATGCTAGAAGTCAGCCACAGAGGTGAAATGAACCCAGTGTTTCTGGCTCCCAGCTCTGGGCTGTGCCAGCTATTGCTTTCTCTTGCACATAAATCACTTTTCCCCACCAGTGAAGGACAGCTGGCCACTGAATGGAAAGTGGCAGTTGTTCAGCAGCCCACAGCAACATGCTGCACACCAGCTTAGGGTGGGAAGTGGAAAACACTCAGAGTACAGATGAGACTGCCAGGGGATCTGGGCCAGCTGAATGGAAACAGAGCAGCTGGAATCCAGCCAGAGCAAAGCCCAGTGCTCCTGGAAAACCAAGACAAGTTAAAAAGCCCAAAGGAGGAAGCATCTCTCTTGCCTTCGCCAGGAGAGCGAGTACCTCTGCCACAGCTCTGCAGGTCAGCTCCAGGCAGCAGAGCAGGGGTCGCTTCTTGTCCATCACTGCTGTGGACAGTGGTCATGATGAGAGCTACCAAGCAGCTCTTACAGCATGACCACAGCTGCTGAGCACCAATTCTGACCTAACCCAGCCACTCCCTTTAGACTACAGGTCTTGGCAAGCAAAGACATCCAGTTTTAACCAGATGCCAAAGCAAATATTAGAGGTGGTCTTGACTCTAAACCTCTACCACCAGTGTCAAGGTTTGGAAAGGACAAATAAATTCTCAGGGCTGGATTTATCTCTGATCTTTGTTCCAGAACAGAGAGATCTATTACCGTGGGTGCCATATCAGTACACAGACTTTCTCTCCTGTTGGCATAGACTGAGCATATCACGTTTTATGCTTAAAAGTTGGTCTAATTTAACTGCTGGTGTGGCAAAGTGAAGAAAGAAAAACCCTTCCCTTGGAAAACCTGAAGTAGTGGAGAAGTAATGCCAACCAAGATGATTTGTGCCGAAATCTCTCACAGAGCACCTCCATGAGCCATTTGCCCAGCAGCCTGAGGATACAAAATCTTCAAGTGACTGGACTGAAGGTAAAATCCTATGGGTCAACCTATCATAGCAGAAGAGACTGTATGACAACCTCATTCAGTTCCATCCAAGAAAAACCAGTCATGACCAAAGTGCAACTGGTGTGAGGTTTTCTATACTAATTAAACCACTTTTACACTAATTTTGCTGACATAACTGACAAACAGAAACACATCCACAAACTGAAACAGTCAAACCAGCAATGCTCATGGGTACTTTTGTCACAGAGGGGGATTTCTCTTTGAAAATCTCCAGAGGGATAGGGAACTGAGGCAGCAGAGAAAAGAGAAAGCAAGTAGCTCCAAAGTGTTTCTGTTAGTTTAGATTTCAGTCAGCTTGGCAAGCTCTTTCATGATGTTTGAACACAACAGAACCTGAGTCACTAGCCTTAATTCAGCTTCAGGCCTTCCATGCCTCTGATCCCAATCCAAGTACTACTTTCACAAGAGCTTTATCAAACACTAGCCCTGGATACTCTATCCAGATGAAAGATATCCTCAGCTGCCTTGTCTTCTCTGGTAGTAAGGGCAGTGTCATGGCCTGTCTAAACTAATAGCTGACAGCTTCTAGAGGTATTTACATAGTTGAAGATGTAGCTTTAGATGTGTCTCAACTACTTTGGGTTGTAAAACATGATGGACCTGAGACACAGTGTCATATTCTTAGATACGCTCCACTTCCCCTGCCAGTTCTAGTAAATACTTTCTCCTAAGAGTAAGAAAAATATTTGCCCCAAGGTGAAGAAAGATGCTGCTCTTAAGGAACTAGATTTTATTTTGTACCAGCTGAGATTCAGCCACCTGTAGGAAGTAAAAACAGCATCTTTCTTCTTTGAAAGTAGTAGAAGGAAAGAAATACCACATCCGAAACATAACAGTGGAAAAAAACCCTGTTTGAAGGTGCAGGAATGGACAGTAGCACATATGGGTTGCTACAAAGCATTCTGGGAGGACCAAAAAAAGTTTCATTTTCACTAGTTCAGAAAACACAGCAAAATTACTTGAGGCCAAAGGGATTTTACCTTAGTCCAATAGTTATTAGAGTCAAATGGAGAATGACCTAGGAGATGGAAAAGTCTCCCTGCCTTACAGCAGTTGCTGAGGACATGAAAGAGTGGCTCATTTCATGCCACATCCCTTCCTTCCCTCCCCCAGAGTGCACCTGCACATCAAGAGCACATCGAAACCAGTCTATTATAAACCATGGTCTCCTTTATTTTGAGGGACCCAAATCGAGAGCAAGGCTGAGACAGCATAACCAACACAAAAACTTGTTTCTCAGCATGATTGCCCCTCTCTGGTGGCCAAGTCCTGGTTAGTACCTTCAGGATCACAAAGATAGCTGAAAGTAGGGCATGCCCATTAAGCTTCCAATCTTCCTTACACAGCCACGACAGTTTGCACGTCTTTCTCCTTTGGGTTTTAGCCAGAGTCCAGCCCCTTTGGGCATCATAACACAGCTGAATGGTTTAGCTTCTTTTGTTCCAGCTGAAAAACAACCTAGCCCTCCCCCGCCAGCAACAATACAACTGGAGCTGGGATTTGTGTGTCCTCTGAGCAAGGATACAGGCTTTGTGCCTTGCTGAGCTGTCTTTGCAAAGACTGCCAACACTCACAGCTGATTAAGCCTGCAGTGCTGCTTTCTGCTTTTCCTGCTCACAGACAGATGTCAGAAACAAGCTAACTGAAACAGCGCACGCAGCTAGAGCTCTGCACCTAGGAACATTAAAGCAGACTATTAGGGATTAAATAAATTGAGCCAGAGGGGAGTTTAACGCATTCTCTCTAGGCTTCATTTCTACCTGGCATGCAATTCTGGGTAAGAAAAATCCCAGCATCTTAAGAAACATGGTATTTTGGCAGGTGCCTCAACTTGGTATACAGGAAGAGCTGTATTTGGAAAGCTTTTGCCACCACCACGTGGTTGAAGCCACGAGTGCAGCACAGCAACTAACTGGGAGTTTGAGCTGCCAGCAAGGTCCAGCCTTGCTGCCAGGGCAAGTGTTCACAGCTTTTATTGCCCATGCCACATACATAACAAAGAGCATACAATGATTAAATATTACTCATTTTATTAAATTAGAACTCTCAAACACTAGTGACTTGCAGTAAGAATAAGGCATGACTGCTGATAAGAACCTGTTAGTAAAGAGATTTTACACAGCATGTGCCAACCATACAGAGACACGTGTTTTCTGTGTGCTGCTGTGGTCCAGTGTGCTGCATCTGAACCCTGCTCAGCCTTGGGAGCTGGGTTGCTGGGGCTATCCTGGGCTTGACAGGTGGAGTCTTTTTCTTCAAGGATCTAAAAGAAAGCTAAAGTGCTAGATTATCTTCTTTAGTCCCTTCCTCCCCAGTTAGTATCAGGCATGGAAATACTGAGCCCTTTGATGCGCAGATGCTCACACAGCTGGATTATTAACTGCCAAGTGCAGTCTATCTAGAAGCTGCATGCCAGCCTTCCTTCCCTATTCCTTTCTTAGTGGAGAGACAAGACCTGGCAGCAAGGTTTCGCATTAGTCCAAGGTGCTGTATTTCAACTGGAAGGAAGCAGAAGTCTGCTGCCTCTTCCCTAGGACTTTGGAAATAGTAGCCTGTTCTTCTGATATTCTCTCAGAAAAACATAGCTCCTGGCCAGTGGCCAAGTGGATGAAACTCAAACTTGATCATGAAATGGGATTCAGATGAAATAATGGATAAGAATCCCCAATTCAAACTGCCCTCCCCACAGCACCTATACATTATCCACTGAATAGGAATCAAGCTTTTCTTGAGAGACAAGCAACTAGGAACAGTTCTGGATGAGTGGTTGTGACAAGTCAGGCAAAAAGGCTCCCCAATGTGATTCCAACTGCAGCAGCTTGAACGCCTGAAGTGAAAAAAAAATCTGACAAATGTGGCTGAATTATCCCAACGAGAAGCTAATCATCAGCAGAGTTCCTCATCAGTAAGCCAAAGGACAAGGCAGAAAATCCTGGTACGAGACTAGCACAGATCTGTAATATTCGGAGAAGTCGTTGAGCAGTGGCAACTCGTACGCCTTCCAACTGGAAACAAAATGGAGAAATTATTTAATCAATAGAAAAGAAGAAATGCAGTCATAAAAGAAAGGACCAGAGCAGGCAATAAGTGGCTAGCTACAGAAAACCCCAAACAGGCCTATTTACACCCCTAATGTCAAGGAAGCTACAGTGTTGCCAGCTGAAAGCCCTGAAGGGCTTGCCAAAGGCACAGGTACTACCTGCTGGTAAGGAAGAAATCTCTGAGGATGGAACGATGAGTATACAGAAAAGTGAAGTGTGCTACCATTGGATGCCAAACTCTCCCTCCAGCTTTTCAGACCAAGCAGGTAATTGGAAAGAGTGGCATATCAGGTGGCAAAACAGTCAGTGAAGCCACAAAGTTTGGCTAACAGGAAGCATTACATGGGCAAGGGAGTCATATGGCAAATAACAGCTTGGGGGCTCCCAGGAAGAAAAAATGTGGCAAGGAACAAGCATACCAAGAGTTTGCATACCAGGGATGACTTTTTTAGTTTAGGCTTGGCTTCCTGAGGCCTTGAAGTAGCACAGTAAGGAGCAGATTACTAGAAGGCTCATTTCAAGGACAGACTCCTGTACCCCTAGTGTTTTTGTAAAAACAGTCTGGTCTCTGACGCTTAGCAAGACAGCAGTGTATGTACATGTATTTATTACTGATGTAATGATGTTCCTAAGGATCACAGAGCAGCGGAGTTCAGAACTCCCTCCAGACATCAAATAAGCGCCTTACCTCCAGCTCACAGAATAGCACAGGACTGCCGTAGGCTTCTCCCAGTTTACAGATGGCATTCGTCTCAATGCTGCAACAATTCACCCTGCCAACTACAAAAAAGTTTTTACACATTACAAGACCCATAATCAGCAATCAGTGAAGAAAAGTACCAGGAAATTCCACAACTAAAAAATTATCCAGAGCTAATTTTGAGAGCGCCATAGAAGGTAAGACAACGGTGAGCAATACAAACAGAATGATAAAAGATATGAAATGGAATTAGCACAAAAATATGTCATAATACATAATCAGGAATAGTATTGCCATATTACTGTTAATGTAACCTTAACAGTTGGGATAAGGGATCAGTGCACCATCAGCACGGGCAGAATCTTCCATTTACTCATCAGAAATCCTGCTGGCTCATGTGATATCACAGAGCGGTCTTGTCACCAAAGAAATTCACTTCATCGGGAGAGCCACAGGACAAGACTGCTAAGATTCCTTCACTACCCTAGAATTAGGCCTCCCAATCCCCAAACTCCAGGGACACAGCACCTCTGTTTCAACACTGAGCGGTACAGCCTGGCCACTCCAGTTCCTCAGAGCTGAAGCAGGGAGGGTACACAGGAAAGCACCCTCTTTCCTTGAGGCAGGGAGACAGAAGGATTAGAGGCACTGGGCTAGACAGTACACAGCAGGAATACCAGTCTTATATTAAAACTATACTTAATAGTTTGCAGCTCATCCATTTAGATTCACATTATTATCACAGTATCATATGCTCCTCACTGCTCATTAAGATTATCATTAAGGCAGATCTGCAAGAGCAGACAGAACAAACTTCTGCAGTGTCACAGGAAAAAAAGAATCAGTAACACAAATCATATTCGGGGAATAGGGACAGAGAGGAGAGGTCTGACTGGCAAAACCAAAAATGAGGGAGCTAGTGAGCATGAGAGAAGAGAAAAATGTTTTATCTAAGAAAACAGTAAAAAAAGGCAGATGAGTTCAGACATAATTTAAACAAAGTTTTTTACAAAGCTATTGGTTTCCTTTGGTTTATTTCAAGTTAAGTCACTGCCCTGTTTTAAGAAAACTAACAGCAAGTGGTGCTGCTTCGAGAGAAAGAAGAGGTGCCGTACATACCTCCAGTGACAAGAAAGTACACTTTCCCCAGGAAGAATTTGGCATCCACATAAGCTAGGGAAGCTTCGACATTCTTCAAGCTGTCAGAAAAGCACAGACAATCCAGTTGGACAGGGAGGTTAAACCAGTGCAGCATAAGGACAACAGGAATAACTTTCAGAAGCACAATTAGAAAACCAGTGATGCTAACATCTGCTGATCTGTGAGCTCGCAGAGTTCTGCTCTATGCTAAAAGCATGACATCAGAGACCTCTGTAATACCCACAGCTGTTGAATAATCCATAACATATCCTTTCTACTCGAGATGCAACAGTTAGTCTTTGTTTGAACAGTGTCCTCCATGACTTACAGACACTAAGCATCCAAATTCATTAACATCCAATGAGATGCAGCACCACTTTGGCTCTTTCAGGAAGAGCTTGCCCACACATTTCTGCAGCACCATCTGTGCTGTAAGTATGCAGCTGGGCCTGTCATTTTTGGTAAATGAGAGCCCAGGATCATCAGTCACAAGTTAAGTAAGTAATAAAATGCTGACTTCTGTGCCTTAGCAAGTCTTTACTTATGGCCTGGGGACACAAATATCATTTCTACAAAGACAAGCACAAGATGATAGAAAAGGGATCAATCCCTGAAGACTTTTCTTTTTTGCCTAGAGACATCAACAGTGCTGATCCCAGGGGACCAGGAGTATCAGTGAAAAGGACACACGGATGCAGCAACTGGCTGGTTATGAGGTAGCACTGCCCAGCGCACATCAGCCGTCTTCATATTACAGACACCACCATATTTCCATCTAATTTTAAAGACAGCATCTTTCCAAGGCTCAGTTCATACCATCACATATCCAGATCCAGAAATAAATTCTCTGCTACGGCAACTTAGTGCACAACAGGCATGTTATTGCACAGAGCAGTTCAGTCCTAATCCACTGCTGGAGGCCAAAAAGCCACTGTATATATTACTGAGCTCTTCCACCGCAGCAAGTCTTGGGTTTGAAATTCACTATTCAGCAATTCCAACACAGTAAAAATGTAGATTCAGCCATTAATTCAAGAAAGAATATCAGTTCCCCCTCTCATATTTTTGCCGTTCTTTTACCTGCATTTGCTCTTGATGTCAATCACAAACACAATCAGATCTATCCTGGGCCGAAGGTGATCCCTCTCTGAAGGTAAGGGGAGGGATGTAGCAATGTGACTGAAAGATAAAAAATTTGCCAGTTTAACCAAATAGCTTGGCAAGACAGTACCCACTCACCCATAACCACACAACCTTTGAAGTTCACCATGTAGCAAGTTACCTGGAAGCCTGCTAATTACTAAGTATGTGGTAATTGAAGAGACAGTGATTTTTAAGTGGTACCCTTATATCTTAAGCGCACTCATAGTTGCTGACAGCCACAGTGGTAATCGCTAGACAAGGCTCGTTATAATGGGAAGCTTATTAGAGCATAACAAGACTCATGGAAACATTTTCTCTGCACAGATCTGTATGGCAAGTCATTTTCTTTAATTGTTATGAAGTGTCCTTTCTAACAAAGTGGACCCCAATGTTTTACTGGTATATTTTGTTGCCAACTTTCATTTAAAATGCATCAGTGCTTTCCTTTCACATTCCAGAGATTCTGCTTGTATGCTCATGAGGGAGAGGCTACCTTTCCAGGCACAGAAAAACCTTAAACCAGAAACTTCTCACTACTACAGCTTTATAGATGAAGTTATAACTCTGAAAGAGCTGCTGTTATACCATTACCCCCCTTTTTAACCCTTTCACTGTGCAGGAGCTACTAGGTTAGTTTAGGGTTCCTCTTACACAATACCACCGCTGCTGATACAGCTGTTGGAAAAAATACAGGGTGGGGACTTTCTGTGTCATTTCCCACTAAAAAAAAAAAAAAAATAAAAATCAAACAACCACAACCCACTAACTAACAGCAACAAAAAACAAAGAAGCAAACCAACCAACCAAAAACCCAACAAAAAAGGTTTCAGCAGGGCATAACTGGACCTTCCACAGGGAAAAACATTATCAGCATCTCATTTTCAGAAGATCACCTTAAATTGGACAAACAAAAATCCCAGAAGTTTAGTCACTCACACAATCCACTTCCTCTGTGGAAGCCAAGAGAGAAACACTGGTTCTGATCTTCTTGGGGAATATTACTTCTAGCAATTCAATCTTATGGTCTTCACAGTTTTCACCAGCAGCCACAAACAACAGTACACATTCCCTTCTATTAATCTCATGTAGTTTGTAGTTTTGTCTGCCAGTCTCCAAATAAAGGTGTTTGGTTTCTTACATGTAAGGAAGGTACAATTTAACAAAACCATTCTAAAACTAACACAAGGGATGAGCCAAGTGAGCTTGAAAGACACACTGCAACACAAACAAGCATATTAATTTAAGGTGAAATTTAGGGAGACACTGTGGTGAAAACATCAGATCTCATTGTCTGGAGAAGAAAAAAAAAAAAAGAAAACCGAAAAAAGCACTGCCTTTTTTTTTGGAATTCTGCTATATTTAAACCAACATTACTAGATGATGTCAGCAGCCTCCAGATATGTGCTGCAGAAACCTTTTTTCCCCAGCAATAAGAGACCAAAAAAACCAGCCCTGCAATTCTTCTCCTGAGAGCTGTACCTGGCAGGTAAACTTGACAGAGAAGATACCATATTTCTTTGTAATGTGTATAATCCCAAAGTAATACAGTGGGGGGAAAAACTCCAAAAACACTGTAACGGACTTTGCTTTCGTAGTGATATTAACACAGGGATTTATCTTGCTCTGTAGTACAAACACACGATTCTGTGCCTTTGGGCAGTTACCAAGCCATAGTACCAGCAGCCACCTAGTTATGGCATTCCACAGCTCAGCAGAGGCTGCAGGTTTCGCATAGAAAATGAGGTAATTCATTTGCTATTAGTTGGCACAAACATCCAAGATGCCATAATCAGAGCAGTACAGTCGCCCTAATTAGCCAGTGGTGCAACTCCGCTCAGGTTGTTTTTACTGCATAGCCATGGATTACAGCAGTGAAATAACACAAACACCTTCTGAAGAGCTGACTAAACTCATTTGGTCTTGGCAAGAGAGCTGTCAAGGACATTTTATCATAGAAAGTTAGTTAATCAAGCTTTTAAGACAGCACTTGTCACACAGCTAAAGCTAAAATTTCAAGTGCATCTTAATAGCTCAAGGAAGAAAAGCACGTGTGTGCACACAACTTAGAAAATGGCCACAATGAGCACCAAAAGCACTGGAGATCTTGTTTGGTTTTAAGTACTTGCAAGCATTGTACTTGTCCCATTCTGTCCCAGATGTTCAATTTCTGTATATGCCTTTCTCTCAGGTGGGGAAAAAAAATAAATATCTGTGTTCCTCTCACACCCTTGCAATTTAGTAATCAAACATCTGTGCAACATCTGAAGGGCAACGGTATGCGCATGGTGAACATGAACGCGGGAAGTGCTTCCACCCCCGTTTCCAAGCATGGCCAAGCTGCCCGCCCTGAGGGCAGAAGGGTTTGCCCGCTGCAGATGCGGCCACATCTGGGCAGCGGTGCTCTCTAGCGTTCGCAAGAGGGAAGTTTCGCTCTGAACGGAGCGCCCTGCAGTTCCGACTACCGCCACGGGGGCGGAACTTGTATTTTTAACCAATTTCGGTGCGTGCATTCCCGAAGCAGAAGCTTTCCGTGAATTCGGCTCAAAGCCGCTGATCCGGTCCCCGTGTGGCCCGGGGCCGCAGGCAGCGAGTCCCTCTCCCCACCACTCACATGCTGATCTTGAAGTCCCTCTTCTCCTGGAGGATCGCCTCCGCCAGCTTCAGCTGGAGCTCCTCGTTCGAGCCCACCAGCTGCGGGCACAGAGGGAGAGCGCGGTCAGGGACGGGCCCCGGCCCGCCACCCCGGGGGCGGGGCCACACCGGGGACATTTGCATATCGCAGTCGGGCGGCCAATCCCCGCGGGGG
>VZRE01014736.1:146659-177834 GCA_013396775.1 Cephalopterus ornatus
GGCGGCGCGCGTGCGCTCTGGTGCGGGCGGGAAGGGGGCGCTGCGGGGCCGGCCGGGAGCCCAGCCTGAGGGTATCCTGCGGGATAGGGACTCCCAGGGATCCGCTAGTACAGCTCCGGGCACTGCGCAGGACGGCCCGCAGTCACACCGTGTGCCCGACACCATTCTCCAAACGGTTCTTGAACTCTCCCAGACTTGCTGCTGTGACCACCTCGCCGGGGAGCCTGTTCCTGAGGAGCCTTTTTCTGATATCCTACCTAAACTTCTGCCAGCACACCTTCACGCTGCTCCCGCGGGTCCTATCTCTGATCGTCAGAGAGAAGAGATCAGTGCCTGCCGCTCCGCTTCTCCTCATAGGGAAGTTGTCGACTGCAGGCACAGCGCGGGGCCCCCGGATCGCTCGGATACCACACGGTGGGACTGACCGCCACAGACGGCTAATCGCGGTAAAACTGCAGAGCAGTGGTATTTCCGTGGCATCCAGCGTCCCAGGGGTCAGTCGTGCCTCAGGCACTCAGACATCCAGGTGGTGCCAGGCACTGCTGGAGAGATGCTGAGGATTAGGATGGTGGTCTCACCTTGGCTATCCAGGGGCATCATGGACAGCCTAAGCTTCTGAGGAGCAAAGCCCTTATTTCCAGGGCTGGGCTGTCCCCTGGTCCTTGCCATGAGCGGATGCCCATTCGTTTGGTCAAGGCTGAACAATACCAAAGGCTTCAGTAAAATTCCAGTGCCTCCTTACATTACGGTTTATAATGTGAACTAATACATAGAATCATAGAAGTGTTAAATCAAAAAGACGTCTAAGATCATCAAGTCCAACCAATGAACCAGCACTGCCATGTTCAAAACTAAACTATGTCCCCTAGTGCCCCATCTACACCTTTTCAAACGCTTTTGGGATGGTGACTCCACCAGTTCCTTGGGAAGCCTGTTCCAATCCAAGACCACCCTTTTTAGTGAAGAAATGCTTTCCGATGTCCAATGTAAACTTCCCTTGGTGCAACTTGAGGCTGTTTCCTCTCGTCCTACTGCTTGTTACTTGGGAGAAGAGACCAACACCCACCTCACTACAGCCTCCTTTCAGGGAGTTGTAGAGAGCAATAAGGTCTCCCCTGAGCCTCCTTATCTCCAGCTAAAGACCCCCAGCTCCCTCAGCCGCTGCTCATAGGACTTGTACTCCAGACCCTTCATCAGCTTCGTTGCCCTTCTCTGGACAAGCTCCAGCACCTCAACATCCTTCTTGTAGTGAGTGGCCTAAAACTGAACACAGGATTTGAGGTATGGCCTCACCAGTGCCAAGTATGAGGGAAAAACATTAACAAAGTTAATACACTCATCCTATAAAGACTGCTTGAAGAAAGAGAATTTCCCTAACTGTATGGCAGCAGTGCCTGGCTTTGCACACTGAATTGTTTTGTGCAAGGTTTTCTGGCAGCTCCAGCAGCTTCAGCCTCCATCCTGTACCTTTCTCCTCTCCTCACTGGCTAATCGGCCTCTGCCCAGCCCCACACTCCCCAGCCAGTGATACAGGCGAAGAGGCCCATGCAGAAGGACTGCAGTTACAGAGGCTGAGCTTTTCTCACTCCAGGATCAGAAGAGGAGGATGATGTGCACTGATGTAAAGCCCA
Organism: Cephalopterus ornatus; assembly: GCA_013396775.1. Lineage (NCBI taxonomy): Eukaryota > Metazoa > Chordata > Aves > Passeriformes > Cotingidae > Cephalopterus > Cephalopterus ornatus. Next base: position 148,291 of record VZRE01014736.1, read on the forward strand.
CAGAGGTCCAGTGTACCTCGGTGGCCTCTGGTCCACCTTGCTGCATCTCCTATTCTTTGCCTCATCCCTGAGTTTGGTTACAACTTCTCAGTGTGAGAAAGGGGGTCCAGGACCCCTTCAGCTGCCTGCTGGTGCTGGCAGTCCCTACCCCTTCCACCAGGGCACCTCCAAATGGCAGGAGTCATGCTGGGGAAGGAAAAAGGCTGCAGGAGAATGAAGACACATCTCTTCTTCTGCAGCAAGCTGGAGAAGGGAGATGAAGGGGAGAAAGGGGGGGTTAATGTAAGCTGACATCACATGGCTGCCATGGCTTTTTTGATCTTGACAAAGGCAGACGGTTTCGCTCGTTGCCAGCATGAGACAAATTACAGGTGAAGCAGAAGAGATTATAGGATATTTCTGGCTGTTTTTGAGTTTGGTAGGGGGAAGGGAGGATGAATCCAGGGCAGATGTGTCCTAAAGATGGGAGGCAAGCAGATGTGATAAATAATGAGCCGGTACTCAGGCTGGGGGGATGTAGGGTGCAAATGGGACAATGTTCCTTTTGGGGTGCTGAGCGTGTGGAAAGATGTGGCACCCACCTAAAAGGTGTTTGTCCTCTTTCTGCCCCCTGCTACTCCCTGTTGCTTGCCCTCTGGCACCACAGAAGGACCTGGGTGACTTCAGTGTCTGGTTGGGGACATGCTCACTGTCCCTTGTCACTGCAGTCTTCCTCCTTCTCACAACACTGGTGTCTGTGGAGATTTAGTGAGTCCAGATGAGCTACCACTGATCCCACAGTTTTTATTCCTTGTCCCCACCAGGTTTCTTGGCTGCTCCTTGGCAGATGTACCTCTGCAGGGATGACAACCAGCTTCCCATGGAGACACAGAGATTCACCCTGCTCACTCCTCTGTGTGCATCTTCACTGTGCCCTTTTGCCAGAGGGATGCCTTCTCCTTCAGCGCCTTACTAACAAAAGACCCTTGAGTACACAGGCCACCTCAGAGCAGACTTGGAGCAGAGCAGTGGAAATGCTGATGGTCCCTGCTGCAAAGTCCAGGCTTTGGCAGAGCCAGTTTCCTCCTGGGATGCAAAGCCATTGCCTAACAGCTGTCACACTGAGCTAAGCCAGGCAGATTCACTTTGCTTTCCTCCCTCTTTGAAATGCAGCCAGGGATGCTCCACAGCAAAGCCTGCAGTGCAAGCTCAGCTCAGTGGGGAACCGGAGGGGAGAACAGGAGTCACATCCTGCACCCTTGTTGGCTATTTACCCGTGAGCCAAGGCGTGTAAAACAGATCTAATGTCAAATAGTAGCACTTAAAAACTGTTTTTCATGGTAGAGGATCGTGTAAGGAGGTGGAGACTCAGGGTGGCAATGTGCCTGCAGCTCTTGTCTAGTTATGTAGCTTGGCAAGGAGAGGAAGGGAGAGAGATGAGACATGGTTGGTGTTGGGGGCTGGAGTGTATTTTACATATCACTGTGTGACTGTGTCAGGCTGTTTCACCTCTCACCATCCCATTTCCAGTTTGCAAAGTGGGACTAATGAGTCTATCTCTGTTTCTGAGTGATGCAGAAGACATAAGACAGGGCTATCTGTGCACTGGCTGGCAGTGTAAGCAGAAGGACAAGACCAGGATAAGACATGGAAATGTAGAGCTCCTGATTTTACTTTGCAGGCTCATTTTACTCTGGTAGCACAAACCATTCCAAAAATAGGTAGAAGTGTATTGTACATGAAGATGCTCTGGTGCTGCCAACAAAGGCAATTAACGTCGGTGAGACTTGGCCTGGCCATCACCAGTGCTCCCTGGGAGCAGGTTGCTCCTGGGACAGTTGCTCCTGCAGCAGGACAGCACCAGCCACTACAAAAAACACTATGCAGCACACCATGACCTTGTGTATCCTTGACCAGTTTGCTGGATGCCTCATCCAGTGGCTGCATCTCAAGATACCTCTCTTGGTTCTCCCCGAGCAGCCAGAGGAATGAAGGGGACAGGCTTTGGAGATGGTCTAGAGAAGGGCACATGCCCCGGCACGGTCCCAGTTATCTCGGCACCTGCTCCCAGACCTCCTGACAGTGGTGGCTTCATTCCAGCCCCATTCAGCATGAGTTCTTGAGACGTAGCCTGGCCACAAGTCACTGGCTCCAGGCTGACCTGTCTCAGTCCTGCCTTGGAACCCTGCAGGATATGAATTCATGTGTTTGATTGGATTTGTTCTATCACTAATAGACAAAAATTATATCATTTGCAGCAAGTGCAAATTATTAGAGAAACTAATGGCATTTCCACATATGTTGCTGGCAACTTCAGCTTCCTTTGGCAAAGACTCTTCCCAGCTATTGTTAGACCCAAAGCAAGTAATCTTTTTCCATTCTGCTCTTTAATTTAACTCGCCACACACATTTCTTTAGCTTTTTGATCAACTCAGTTGAACATCTCTAGTGGGTTTCCTTTTTTGAAGATGCAGTAGCACCCCGAAGGTGGGTTACTCTGTTTTCCCACCAGAGTATCCTTGACTGATGCCCTGCCATGCATCCAGTGTGCCTTCTGCATCCTGCAGCAGTTCCCTCACCTCCAGCTGCTGAGCAGGGAAGCATTTCTGTGACTCTTGCTGGAGCTTTGTTGTCTACTGTGGACCTTGGGAGAGGCAAGTTTGATAAACTCAATCTTCTCCCATGCTTCTACCTACCTTGGGAGAGTAATATCTGGAAAATTGGTGTTACCTTAGACAGGCATCAACCTATGTTTGATCATCTCAGAAGATGCTGATAAAAGCATAAAGGACACTAAAGACCAGTGAAGAAACTTGTTAGGAAAGACTAAAATAACACTTAACCACATTTAATGCTTAAGTGTGTGCCTGGGGTTGCCCGAAAGTCTCCTCTTTTTCCAGGCAGGGCTTTTGTCTGAGAAATGTTTCATGATTTCTACTCTGGCTGCGTGGCCCTCTCACATCAAACCCAATCCCACGCTCACCTTTGTCATGCAGGTGAATTTGTGGCTGCCCAGAAATGTGGAGGGTAGTCATAGGCTTGGTATCAAGCAAGTGTTCTAGGGCAAATGACTTTGAGGGGCTCATGTGTGCACAGCCACTCAGGGGCCTCCTCCAAGGCAGGTGGAGGGGACTGAAAGCCCCCCAGGCACTGGGCAGAATGATACGCACATGCTTATGCCTGGAAGATCTGAGTGACACACAGCAGCGTTATCTGAAGTGAAAGCTGAAGTGCAGCTGAAGCGTTTCCATGCAGTTTGAGCTGTACTGGCACATCGATGCCTGGAGCTGTCTCACCGCTACATCTCCTGTTGGAAACCAAGGGATGCGACAGCACCTGAGAGCCCTGTCACAGGCAGCAAGCAGCTGTGGTGGAGGCACGGGGTCTGCAAGTGTGTCCTAGCTCCGGCAGCACAAAGCCCAGTGCTTATTTCTTACTGCCTCCAAAGGTTCTTCAGACTCATCTGTGGGGGTTTCTGCTTGAAGCAAGAGAGGCTGCCATGTCATGACTTGCACAAGCCTGCTGCTGAGGTGGTGATTGCAGAAAGAGGTGGTCCCTGCTCCTTGTTGCGCCCTCCGAGTGCATGCGTGGCAGGAAGTGAGCTAGGGGAATAAATGACCCTGTGAGTCAAAACTCTTGCTGTTCTGGGGCTTTGGCTGCATGACCAGCATGCTGGCATTAAGCTTGAGCTTAAACCCAGGGAGAAGTTGCAAACTGATGGACACACTGGCTCTGATGTCCACCTCTGGTGACCTAAGATAGGGAGCTGGGACAGTTGGCTGGGGATGTTGAGGGGATCTTACGCATTTTGGCTCAGTGTCATGAGGATGCCTGGCCCGGCAGGCTCTGCTGGTGGCCTGTGGCTCTGGCACTGACTGGTCACCTGGAGAAATGAATAATCTCCTACCTTGTGCCAGCCACCTCTGATCTCCCTCTATTTCCTTTGCATACCCGGAAAGGGATTTTCCTTCTGACCTCTCAAATGGACTGTGTGTTTGCCTACCCTTAGGGTTTGCTCTGGGGACACAATAAACAATATCTTTTCAATGTTATTTTTTAAAAATCTGTTTCTCCAAACCATGTGTTTCTTTCTCAGTACGGTCAAAACTATGAGGCTTGGGTTTTCCTCCCCCTGCAGTGGGATTAGTAAAGCCATTACTGTGCTGATGGTGAAGGTGGGTATCATGACTGAACTTCGATGAGGTTAAAATTAAGGCACAATTGCAGGCTCCACTTTGGAAGTACATGGCAATCATCTGGAGTGCCCACCTTGCTGGAGTAAACCAGGAAGCAGCTAGCTAAACCTAATGGATCTGATCCGCCATGCAGATATCCTGCTGCGTACGGAGGGATTGCAGACCTGTAGTCAAAATTCCTAAGCTATTATGAAGTTACGTCAGGAAGATGTGGAGCTCAGGAGGAAAAAAGGAGGAGGAAGAGCATGCCAGCCAGCTCCCATGGCTCCCAGCACAGCCTTGTCTCTGCACTGATGGATGACCAGGTGACAGACCCCTTGGGTGCATTACTCTTGGAGCCAGCAAGTGCACATGGGCTCTGTCACCATCCACAGGTTTGCTTGGGGAGCAGACAAAGCCATTTATGCCTGAAATACAACCTACTGGGAAGCCAAACCTCCTATCTCACAGCTCCTGGGGCATAGGGCTGTAGTTGGCACAAATTTGGGGCTCGGTTTGGGGGATACTATTAACCCTTCAAGCCTTTACAACCACCCCCTGTGGCACATCTGGAGGACTTTAATTGTCAGAGACTAAGTGGGCAAGGCTGGAGAGCACAGGCAGGAGAGCAGGTAACTCTCAGGGCTTGAGACAATTAGTTTTGATTTTGTTAAGACATTTTTTCATTAAACAATTTATGGGTCGTGGTGAAAATTTCCACAGGTACACAAAAAAAACCCCCTGCAACCTACCCAAACCACAAACAGTATCAAAAAAACGAAGTAGTTTGCTTGTTCCTATTTCTGGACTGCTGAAAAGCTGAAAATGTTTTAACAAAACCTTTCCTGTCAGCAGCAGCAATGACAGAATGAGGTGTGGATTCAGGAAAGAAGGTATTTCACTGAAAGCAAAAATAGTGGTTTAGATAGCAGTGTTCTTCTGGGTTTTGATGTAAGATACTTTTGGTGAAAGTGTTGATTATTTTATTTTTACATTAAACCCCTAACGGGAGTACTAACCTCCTTGCCCCTTCTACCCTCTCTCTCTGCCTTCATCCTACTGCTGACAAACCACCAGCCCCCACACCCTGGGCTGGACACACTGGTAAATCTGTGGAGCCTTAACATCCCATCCATCTCCATCAGCCCGAGCTCACGCACGTCTGCCCAGGCATTTCTCCTCCTCCAGGGCTGCAACCCGAGCTGCGGATGATGCGGGAGGAGGGAGAGCATCCCGCGGTCACCTCACCCGTGGCTCTGGCCCGGGAACCATGTGCGGGGAGCTAAGGAGGCTGGTTGCCATAGCGACCGCTGCTAAAATGCTCCCCCTCCTCGCGCCGAGATGCAGTTGGTTGTAGACGGTCCCTCCTTGTGTATAAGGGGGAGGCCGGCGATGGGGTGCCCTGGGAAGGCTGGAGCTGGGCTGACTCTGCCACGGAGGCGATGGGGGAAGCCCCCGGGAGCTCCGGTGGGCAATGAGGCCGCGGTGCTGGCTCCGTGTCGTCTCCACCGTCCGCCACGGCTGCTCCCGCTATCCCTCCCTCCCTGCCTGCCTCCCGCCCATCCGCGCCTGTCGCCTCCCGCTGTCGCCCAGCTCTCCTGGAGCCGGGTCCCTTCTTCCTGGCATTGCCTGGCCCGGAAAGGAGCCTGACTCATCCCGGCCGGGCGCCGGCAGATGCCAGAGGGAGCAGCCCCATCCTGTTGCCCTGCGCCCGTGGAAGGAGGTAGGTGGCAGGTGTCAGGAAGTAGGTGGCAGGTGGCAGGGCAGGTAGCGGGTGGTCGTTGGGAATGTCATGTCTGGGTCCCCAGTCATCAGCAGCTCCTTGCTTCAAGCTGCAACCTGCTCGGTCCTGAGGGGATCTTCTGTGGTCGGGGTGAGCACAGGGCAGGTAACGGAGGGATTGCAGACCTATACTCTGGGGTGAGCACAGGGCAGGTAACACTGCAGCCATGCTCCCAACCATGCAGAAGGGAGGGTTTTGTACCCAAAGTCACCTGCGCCTTGGCACCCTGCTCCCAGCCTCTCCCAAGCAGTTTCTGCCCTGCCGTTTGCAGTGTGTCCTCCAGGGATCCCATCACAAGTGTACCCACGGCACCTTGGGGGTAGCAGATGCGGCGTGGGGGATCCAGGGGTGACATTGGAGGCAAGCAGCTGGAGTGACGTGTGTAAAATGGATTTATAGAGGGTCAGTCAGCTTGCCTATATGAGACACTCTTTCAGATGAAATATCGAAGACTCTTTTGTGACTTTCAGGGGATGTGGATGCCCCACTGCAAAATGGGATGCTGAGATCAGCATCAGGATGCTGAGGTCCAGCAAGGGTTAAGGCACATTTAGTATCTGCAGAACTGCTCCAAAAAGCTGATGTCTTTGAATGGAACTCCCTCTTTTCAGCATTTGCAGGCAAAATCTGCTCACCCACCTGACAAAAGCAAGTTGCTTCACCAGGCCAGCCCTGCAGAGGCTGGGGGTTGCTCTGACACCTTGTCCAGCACTCAGCTTGGCCATGGCAAGGTCCCTTCATTGTGGGGGATGGGTGAGCAGTGTGGGGCCGAAGCGTGAGGTGAGGGCTGCATAGCAAGTAGACCAAAGAATAGGTTGCTGATGAGGAGCTGGGAAATGCTGGCTCTGCTAATAATGGAGGGAGGATGAATTGGGAAGTCTGTAGGGCTGCTTTTTATTCTGGTGCTTTTTTGGATGACAGCTTCACTCCCATGTTTTAAAAGCAGATGATCAGGGAAGGAAATGAGGCTATTGGCTTTCCACCCGACACCCAAGGGGTTCCGAGCCAAAGTCACCTTCCCAGTGTCTCTAACCCTGCCCATTGTTGTCACCAGCTGGAGATGGGTATCAACAGCTGAGGCACCTCTGGAGAAGGGGCTTGCAGCAGCCTTGGCCCCCTGGGCTGTTGGCAGCAGCAGCTAGGGATGCAGGGGGTGTGAGGGAGCTGCTTCTGCAGAGCATGTAGGAAAGCCATGCAGAGTGGCTCCTGGCCAAACACAGAGCTCAGACCTGGCTCCTTTTGAGGAATTCCCTCCCTCATCCCTTAGGATGAGTTGAGTGAGAGAAGTCCCACAGCTCCCCACAACATGTCTGTGACGTTATTGCAAGTTGTGGTGGGAGCTTTCTTCACTGGTTACTTACCTGAGGAAGGCAGAGACAGCCATGAAGAGGCAGGAGCAGCACACAGACTGCCCCGTTGCTCTGGTCAAATGGTGGCCAGTGCTGACCCTTCCACTCCTCTTGCACTTGATCATGTGGAGCAAAGGCCTGGCAAAAGGGACATATGAATCACTGAGAGTGAGACAGAAAAAGTCTTCCAGAACTTTAGTTCTGGATAGTTCTGGTAGTGGCAGCATCATGTGTAGCAAAACTGAGGACTGCTGAAAATCAAAGAACATGGTAGGAGGAGGCAAAATCCACTGAGGTCCCCCTGTACAGATAAATATCAACATCCATGCCAATCAGTGAGAGTAAATCCAGCATTTTCTCCAGTGTTGGTAGTTTCTTGCTTATGGTAATAAGAATTGTAGCTTGTTTCAGATCTAATCCTGTGACAAAAAAGGTGTCATTCAGAGGTTAGAGATGAACCTCACATTTCTTATTACAGGCCTTCCTGTTGCAAGAGGTGTCCAGCAAATAAATTCTGCCAGGCATATTGGAAACAACTGATGGCTGTGGCATTAAAAAAAAAAGCTAAGCGAAAATCCCAGCCCTCATTGTGGGAGAACGCAGCAGCATTATGGGGCAGGAGCAGGGAAGAGTATGAAGATGCTCAGAGCTCTCCTCAGCCTCCCTTTAACTGCCCCCATGCTAAGGAGGTGAGGACACATGGTTATTGACAGAGGGGTGACTTGAGAGACAGTTGCAGGTGACAGCTTTCAGCTGTCTGGAAAAGCAGGAGTTTGACATGGGTGCAGCTCTGCCCTTACTCTGTCCCAGCTGAAGTCAAGGGGCATTTCATCACCTCCACTGAGGGATGAGGGTTACAGAAAGCCTCCCTTCAGGACTGCATTTTTATGCCTGAGTCTGGCACCAATATGATTTCCAGAGCCTGAGAGTCCCTGGTTTAATCCACCAAAACCTGTAACAAGCAGCACATTCACAGTACAAATCCCAGCAGTCCTGGTGCCCAGAGAGGCCATAACTGTGCTTTTTTGGGAGTAAGCTTCTCATTCCCCTTTTCTGTCCGTGCACAACCTACACCTTGGCAGGTGTTTTGGTAAGGGCAAGCAGCAGGGAGTTCTAGAAGTTGGGCACCTCTAGGGTTGCAACATGGGTTGCTCCCTCCCTCTCAAAGGACAGGAATAAAGGATGGGCACAAACATGATGTCATTACAAATTTAAATGGCCCCAAGTCAGGGTGTATGACCCGAGCACAGCAGCAGCAGGGCCATAATGGTGGGGAGAGTGTACCAGAGCACCAGCAGGGTGTGGGGCTGGGACCCCATATGTCCACCCCTCCAGAAATCTTCAGCTGTGACAGCTGGACAAGGAAATGTTTTGCTCCTTCTTGCTTGCTCATTTTTCACACTGGGTCAACAGTGATCACGCGGTATGTTGTTTTGTGTTCCCCAGGGCAACGCTGCTCCAGGCTCACCTCGCTCCTGGGTGGTTAGGAGCTCTTGACAAGGCAGATCAGCTGCTCCCGGTAAGTGTATCCCACTGCCCCGTGGCTGATGTAATGGAGGGGTCTGAGTTCTGCTCATGGGCTGGTGTTGAACCAAGCACTGCAAGGTCCCTGAGCCCTGGCAAAGCAGGACACTAAGGAGGGGTGCAGCAAGGGGGGCCTCAGTCTCAAGCCAGACCAGCTCAGACTGGGAATTTAAAGGGGTCATGGAGAGTCAGGAGAAGCAGATTTTCCCTCAAGCAGGAGATGAGAAGCAGCTGCCCACTTTTAATCACTGGCAGCAGGGCTGGCGGCATGCAGGCTCAACCACCTCTATGGGGCAGGAGCAGAACTCCCGCTCTGTGAATGGTCCCAGCAATGACCCCAAAAGCATTGACCTCTCCCAAAGGACAAGGGGCCTCGGTGTGCAATTGAGCATGAACTGGGTGCAGCAGGGCTGCAAGGAGGGGTGCAGGGAGGCTGTGCACTCCTGATGAGGCAGATGTCTTGTGATGAATCTTTGTGGAGGTGTTTTTTGGGAGCTCCCACTGTATGAGCTTTCTCTCCCTTTCTCTGGCAGCCATGCCCCACTTCTTGGATTGGTTTGTGCCCGTGTATCTGATGATCTCCATTCTCATCCTGGTGGGCTTTGGAGCTTGCATCTACTACTTTGAGCCAGGACTACAGGAAGCCCATAAGTGGCGAACACAGAGACCGATCATGGAACGAGACCTTCGGAAGACACTGATGATTCGGGACAACCTGGCCTTTGGGGTGCCTGAGGTCTGACAAGCTGTCCATTGCATCCAGAAGAGTCTCTACTGGATGGGCAGCAGATTGCAAGCCTCAGCAAGGATGACAGTCTTGCCCTGGTGCAAGCAGGGCTGGTCATCACTTTGCTCTTTGCTGATCTGGGTCTTGTACTCACCACTCACCATTCTGCCCCTTTGCTTCTTAGTCAAGGTTTGTGTGGCACTGTAAACTTGGGCTTCCCATAGTTGCTCACAGCTCTTCACCCAGCCAAAGACTTCTGCTCCTCCCCATGGCCAAGACTGATGAACTACTCAAATGAAACATCCCCTGTTAATCACTTGAGTTTAAGCTGTCTGGCATCTCAACACAACTTTCCGTAGGAAAGGTCTCTGCAGGGTACCAGTCTTGCAAAGGGATAGAGAAACTTTTACTCCTATTCACGAAGTTAAATCTCACCCATTTTATTTAAGTCCGGGGGTATTTTGGGGAAAGTAAATGGGATCTCAACACAGATCATTGCTCCAGCTGAGCTCTTCACAGCACCCATCCTTGGTGGTGGGATGGTAAGCTTGCTGAAGCTCTGCGCAGAGGGGCCAAGGGCTCAGTGAGCCCCAGTGACTGACTGCCTTTATCCCTGCTAAAGGCACATCACTTCTGTTTCTGTTTGGGAGGTGGAGAACATTCATTCATCCATCTATTCCAGATGCACTGTATTCAAATTAAAGGTCTTTACCAAAGAGGTTTATCCAAGTCCTGTGTCAAGCTGAGAATATTCTGCATCTCTCCATGAAAGGGTGCTGCCAAATTTATTACATAAGCCTCTCCTGATCTGCCTGACCTTCTGCTCCTCTGTCGCAGAATGAGATGGGATAGTCTGGGAAGAATCTCGCACTTATTTAGTACCCTGTGCTCCAGAACCCTATGGGATAGATAGGCTCTCCTTTAACTGTCATCCCAACAAAGCTGTGAAGTATCCCTTTATTTCTCTGCATGTCTCTGAGAAGATACACTGACCCATCTACATGGGCCTGTTCTACCACCTCTGCTTTCTGGACCCAAGCGTTACAATGTGGGTGTGGCACAAAATCCAGTGTTTATAGACTTCCTACACTGTCCTGGGCCTGATTGGCCACCAAAGTGCTGTGTGAAGCTGTGACATTAGGTTTAAGAGGGACATGCATACCTTCTCCCTCCCTGCCAGCCCAGTGCATTGCTCAGTGTGCACAGGGAGGTCTGTGAGTGCTCTGAGCCTGTGGCAGGAGGTTTTGTTACCTCTCCTCACACCCTAACACACTCACCCTTTGGATGCAGTAGGTGCAGCAGTGCTACCTATGAATGCTCTGGCAACAGAGGGGTCCTGTGTGCCCCACTCCTGTATATCTCAGGTATGTTAGCCAGTGCCACCACCCCATGTGCATGTCTGTGCATCCTATGCCATCACCTGAGCCATCCAGTATCTTGGTGACTCACATCTCCAGTGTCCTTGTGCTGGCTCTGTTCTCCTTTTGGCAGTAGGAGTTCTTCAGGCCAGCTGCCCAAATCTTCTACAGCTCCTGGATGGGCTTGTGTCACTCAGCCTCACTTGTGAACCCATCAGTGAAAGTTTTCTCCTCCATTCCCAAAGAAAGGAGCAGAGTTCATTGGGCTGGTTAGAGTGAGTGATGAGGGGATTACTCCTGTGCCAAAGTTTCACTTGCCCTGGCAAGCAAAGGCTCAAAGCGCAAGTGTGTCCTGAAATTTGGTAATTCTCTGGGGATGAAAGTTAATTTTTAGCTCCAAGGAATAGGTCAGGACGTTCTACAAATATCCTGAGTTTTCCTGGAATGTTTCATACACCAGATTTCAAATGCATTACCATTCTCTTCCACACCAAAACTAGGCATACTGGCAGGAGGTTTCTGGTTTTGTTTCAGACAGAGAACAAGTCAAGAGTCCTTTCATTCAGCCAAATAACAGTGACTGTGATGCAAGTACCCTAACTGGGGAGTCTCACTCATCAGGGAAATGCAGCAAGTGGGATTACTCCTGTGCCTGAAGTTACACTTGCCCTGGCAAGCAAAGACTCAAAGAGCAGGTGCAGCTTGAAACAGGTAAATTTTTGTGCCTTCTTGACTTGGGACTGTGAAAGGGAAATGCCATGGGGCTGGACTGTGTGGTCTGATGTGCCACTCTTGCCTGCATGGTTCACATCCCGTGCCCTCTGGCACATCGCAGCCATATTTCCTAGCACCAGCTTCCTCACTTTGACTCCCTCATGGGTAGGACTGCCCTGCAAACAAACACAGCTGAGCTGTACCGTAGCAATTAAAACCTCTGTGCTGGAACTGAGGGGCTTGGAGCAGTCAGGGACAGATTAAACCACCCCGGTGGGAAGGGGAGCCTGCACCCACAGGGGTCTCCTCTCCCTTCCTCCGTGTCTTCCTCTGCATGCTGTCCTGCCTGTTTTCACTTCCACTCTGCCCACACCTCAATATAAAAATTGAGCAAAAGAAGACAACAAACAGGCGGGGGATGGACTAGAGAGAAACTAATTATTCATCTCCTCTGGCTTGTGTTTTGCATTGTTTACTGACGCTTTCAGCATTAGGCCAGGTGTTCTCCATGGCTATGAAAGACTTTATGGACAACAGAATCAAGTCCTCCCCAGTGGAATAAAAGTGTGTGACAAACTGTGTGGCTGACGCTTTATTTTCCTGTTGTTCCCCCCATTAGCTGCCTCCCTCCATCTCTGGACAGGCAGCAGGGACCAGACCACAGTGAGGGTTCCTTTACAGGAGGGTAGATCTTCATCTGCCTGGTTCCTGTGCCAGCTACTGCCGAGCTGTCGGGGAATAATTGAGCCAAAGGCAAACACTGCCTGAAAACTGAGACTGTTTCTCCTCTGTGAGACCTGTATAGCCTGAGAGACCTCAGGGGAGAGGCAAATAGTCACAGATACTGAATTGAAACGCATAAAGCATCAGAGAAGATACTTAGCGATGGAAATACTACTCAATATCAGGTTGGTCTTTTCCACCTTTTCTGTCTCTTTGCCTTTAAAGAAGCAGAGAACTCAAATTGCCCTGAGCCCTGCTTTCCACCAGCGTTCCCCATGGCTTGCTGTGGGTCACTGGATGGTGATTCCCCTTTCACTTCCCTCAGCCCTGGCCACCCGAAGGCAGGCAAGCGTCTCCCCTGCCATGCTGTGGGTGCTGTGGGTGCCCATCTCTCCTTTTCTTTGCTCCCACTTGCCCACCAAAGCACATTTATTCTCATTCCTTCCCACTAAAACGCCTTTCTCCTTTTCTCCTTGTATTCCCCTTCAAAGTCTTTTATAGTAAGGAAAGTGTAAAGTAGCAAGCTGATCCGTGCAAGAGGTGTTCTCTTGACCTTGAAAATGCCTCGAAGATGGCAAAATTAAGAAACAATCAAAATAATGAAGAAGCAAAAGAAAATCGGAATAAGAGAAAAAAGCATCAACTTGGATGAACACCCAGCAAGCAACCACTGAACTTCCACAGTGCGATATAAATTGTTGCATTGGACTATGCCATTTGAGGGGGGAAAAACAGAGAGGAAGGGAAAAATTTCAAATATTCAGAAATTTTAATTTATTTTTTTTTTTAAATTGTACCTACTGTTGTCGGGAGCAGGCAGCACAGGGCTGACCTGGCGGGTATGCACTGCTACTCCACTTCCCCCCATGGGACCAGGTCAGGGGGTCAAGGTGCAGCGATGCCCAGGGTGTGGGGCTGTTGGTGGTGGAGGTCAGGAAGGTGCTGGGACAGGGGCAGGAGCAGCCACGGCACCCAGCGTGGGAGCGTGCCATGCAGGCCACAAGGGCCCCATTGTCACAGCTGGAGGCGGGCTGGCTGGCTTGACAGGGCTGGAGGTGGGGGCCCAAGAACGTGGATGACAGCAGCTCCAGGGAGCTCTGCACCCTGGGACACCACATCTCTGACAGTGGGGAAGGCCTGGGCCCCCCAGCCTGGTCTGGCACTACCAGCCTCCCACTGTCACACCTCTGCTTCCAGCCTGCTGCTGACTGCCATGGAGGAGGACATCGCCCTTCATCGCAGCTGCCTGCCTGCCCCAGGCAGCCCCACCAGCCCCAGCCGCATCCCGGGCCCCCCACGGCGGTGGGACAGCCCCCTTGGTGCCACTGCCTCCACGAAGCGGAGCTGCCTCTCCGTCACCCTGTGCCGGGCTGGTGGGGGTGGCGGGAGGCCCCCCTGGGAGCGGCTGCGGGGCCTTGCCCCTGTCACCCCCATCCCCCCTCGCCCCCGGCCCACAGTGGCTGAGGGACCCCAGCGACGTGGCAGCTCTGGAGGGGCCGAGGCCACCCTGGTGGCGAAGATGGGGGTGCCCTGTGCCCCACCACGCTCCGGTGGGTCTCTGCTGACGGTATGGGCTGGGCATGGGGGAGGGAGGCACCAAGGGGCCACTTGGCACGGAGCTCAGCATAGGGCAGGACCCTTAGGAGAGGTGGGGTGATGTGGGGGAGGATGGGGACTTCCTCCCCTGGGAGCGATTTCCCCTTGATCCACTGCGGGAGCATGGATGGGCAACGGCAGGTGGGAGGAGAGGCTGTGAGTTTGTGAGCCTGGCACCCAGCAGGGAAACAGGCAGCTGTGGTCGCCATGTCAGGAGATGTGAGTGCCAGAATGTCTGTCTGTCCGTCTGTCTGGAGGCAGCCAGCCTGTCAATGGCTCAGCCTAACCTGGGGAATTGCTGATGGTGGTTTCTAAATGTGCTAAACATTCCAATAATCTGCAGAAGGTGCAGTTTCCTTTTTGCTCCAGAGCGCTGCAAAAATAGGCCCTCCAAACCCTTGCCGAGTCTGCCAGGCGTCCAACAGCCTGGCCTCCACCCAGGGAGCTGCCTCATGGTGGAGGGACACGGGGACAGCCCTGAAAGGATGCTGCTGTCATCCCACCAAGTGAAGGGACAGAACATTCGCAGATGTTGGTGCCCCAGCACAGCACGGCAGGGACATGGTGCCTGGTGGGGCCAGGGCTCACAAATGTAGAAGGAAATGCACAGCGGGGAAAGGGCATCCCCATCCAAAGGTTCAAGCAGCCAGAGGCATCTGCACAGCTCTCCAGGCACAGGCACATCCACCAGGCTGCTGGGCATTGCCAGGCACATATGCCCGCCAGGGCACATGGGGATGTGACCTGTGTCCCCCAGCATGGCCCAAGGAGGACGACCTCTCCCTGCTGCCCATCCGCATGCACACACACGCATGCACACTCACATGCACAGAGGGGACAGCGCCGGCTCTGCCTCTGAGCTGTGGGCTGGCAGCCAGGAATCACGGTGCCAGAGGAGAAAAGGTTTCTCACACCTTCACAAGCAGAGCTGAAGGGCAAATCACATTTGATGAACCAAAACATTCCCAGTTTCCTCTCTCCAGGAAAGCAGAAGGAGACCTTGCAATGCCCTGAACCCAAAAACTACCTAGGGGCGAAGCGCGTCCTATCTCAGCCCTGCCAGAGCTAAGCTGTAAAGGGTTAAATATGCCCCTCCCTAAACGAGCAGAGATGCTGAAAACGCTGAGGAGTTGGGAGGGAAAGGGGCAAGAAGAGGCCTGTGTAGTGCGGGTTTGCAAGGGGGGGCCCTCTGGGACATATGGGGGACCCATCGGCAGTGCCCCCTCCAACCCCGCGGCCACGCTCCTCCCCAAGGCAGGGAGGCTGGCAGGGGCCTGGGATGGAGTCGGGGGGCCTGGGATGGAGCCGAGGGAGGGTGCGCGGGGGGGGAGATTTTGCGGAGATGTTTAATATTCAGGTCACATGACGATGGCAGCAGGAGCAGCACCAGCATCCCCGCTCTGCTGAAATAGCCACTGGAGAAGGAAGGGAAGGAGACGGGGGGAGAAGAGGGTACAGGGAAGAAGGAGAAAGGTAAAAGCAAGCAGAGCCTTGTAGCCCACCGTACTACTTCACCAGCATCAGGCTAGAAAAGTGGGGGGAGACCCACCCCCTTGCGAGAGGATTCGGAGACAAAGGAAGCTTCATGTTCAAAGGTAGGATGCTCCGGGCTCGGCAGGGCTGGGCAGCGCCAGAGGGACGCCGCTGGGGCTTTTTGTGCGGGCACCCTCCTCTGTGCCCCTTCGCTTCCCAGCTCTTGACACGGGGGAGGGATAACCCCGAAGGGCAGCGGGGGAAATCGGTCCTGGCTTTGACTTTCCTCTGTCTTTTTCCTTTTGGTGGCAGCAGTCTCGTATGAAGGAGAAGGAGCAGGGCTGGTTGTGGTGCTGATGGGGAGTAGCAGGCGCCAGGCGCTGCTCTGAAAGAAAAAGATAATCTCAGCTGGTCCAGGGCCGGGCAAAGCCCACAAGCTGCTCGGCTCCTGTCTTGTCCCTTGCCAGTGACAGGCAGTCGCTGCGGGAGCAGCGGGGGTGTCCTGTGCTGCTCCCTGGGCATCTGCAGGAGCCGGCAGGCATGAGGGCAGGGAGACAGGCAGCTGCGGTGGTGTTGGTACCCTAGTCCAGAGGTGCTCAGCATCCTCTCACCTGTGCCACCCAGGTGTGAGCTGGGCCATGGGGTAAGGATTGCACGGCTGGAAAGCAGCACCGAGACGATGGCTGGGGCTGCAGCGGCTGGGCCGAGGATGTGCCCAGTTCCTTCACCTCCAGCTTCTGCATCTCCAGAGAGGCTTCTCCAGGCACGCACTGCCCTAGATTTCACTGCAGCTGGGCTCCTGCCCAAGCCCTTTGCAGAGTGCTGAAGGGAAGGAAGGTTGCTGCCGGGAAGGCTGTGGCAGCCCAGAGGATTGATCTTCAAGCCAGGCAAAAAGATCGGGTAAGAAGAATGGCTCTGTTCTGTACCCTGAGGTCAGGCAGTGCATCTGGCTGTCACGGGTCAGCCACTACCCTGCACAGCTGAAAGAAATGCCCTGAAGTCAACATGGAAACTGAGGGGGAAAGGTATTTTGCCAGTGGAGAGATGCTCAGTCCAAAACCTGTGCAGATCTGAAGCAAGGAGCAGATCCTGATCCCTGCCAGCTTCAGGGAGGCTGTGCTACTCAAAGAGCTGCTTGCTTTCCTTTGTAGGAACCTGGCATCATAACCATTTGAGGGCCCGCTCCTGCCAGCCGACTTCAGGTTCTGAACCCGTCCTTCCTCCCTGTTCCATGTCTGCAGGCAATGGAACTGTGGGTCTAGGGCCACATGGGTGTAAGGGGCTGAGGTGAGATGTGTGTGTGGACCACCGCTTCCGGCTGGAGCAGGACAACCTTGTGCCACATGGGAGGGGGGCTGCTGCAGGGCCATCCATGTGTTACGTGGGGGTTAAATAGCTTTTCTTTGATGGAAGCTGGCTTGTGGTGAGCACTGTTTGCAGCCCTCCCTCCCTCTTGCCACTCAGACAAAGGATGGAAAGGCAGGGGGAGGGGATGCGACTGTATCTGGGTTATCAGAACATAATAGATGTTAGTCTCCACTACCTGAGCCCCTATGGGACCTGTAGGGCCACCTCTGTCCCCAGGCAGCTGCTGAGAACGTCAGAGGTAGGCATGAAGGGTGAGCTGTGGTAGTGGTGTCTGCTGCTGGCCACATATGCTGGCCTTCCAAGGACAGGTTTTGGGGTGAATCATGGGTGTCAGAAGCAGGAGCTAGCTGGGATTGTGGGGACCTCTCTGGGCAATCGTTGTGCTTCTGGTCCTGCCTGTCTTGACCCCAGATGCTGCACTGCACCTCTCCTCGCTCCAGAGCCAAGTGAAGCATCTCCTGTGAGCCAGATAATATTCCCCTACAGTCCAGCCCAGCCCAGCCCAGGCCACCCCCTACCAGATCCGGGCAGCAAGGGTATTGCCAGCAACCACCCTCTTAAATGAGCTTCTGTTAGCATGTAGAACAAAGCAGCAAAGAAAAGGGGGGCCCTGCGAGCAGCGGATGTAAGCGGTTAACCTTGGCTACCCCTCTGTTCATTGTCAGCTGTACTGGCTGTAGTGCCCTATCTTGCATTCATTACAGGGCACAGCTGGAAGGGCTACGGGATGTGCCCAGGACACATAATGCCACCTCTTGAGCAGCCACTCAGAGTGCTCAGGAGGCATTGGCTTCATGCACGTAAAACAGCCACTCCCAGGAGAGCAAGCAGGCATGTTTCTTGTCTCAGGGTGCCTCTTATGACTCTGGTCCCTGTTTTGCACACCCTGACCTCCCTAGCAGGCTGTTCCTCAGTTGGCTCCTTGGATTCATCTGTGGGAAACAAGAGGTGGAAAATCATGTGCAGAAAGCTGAACCCCTAGATAATGTCTGCAAAATGGGGGCTTCCCTGTCTGAGGCCAAATGGGAAGGCACGCCACACAGAGAGGAAGGCAAGTGACTGAGAGGATAAAGGGAGGTTGCTTACCCTGACACCTTGAATGTCCAGATAAAATCCAGGAAATATATTTAAGGAGACTTCTGGAGACCTTTTCTCCTGGTCTCAGGGTTTTCTGTAGCTTCTCAGGAACGTGACTCTGAAACATCCGTCTCCAGCTTCAAAGGGATGGCCACATATTGTGATGTCCACAGCAGTCAGCAACATATGCTGGCTCTGGGCAAAGCTTCCCTTGGCGAGATTGAGGGGTGAGTTATGGACCTCTTAGTGAGCCTTGAGGCTGCCAGCAACTTCCCTCCTTCCTCATCCTTCCTGTGCAATAATGAGGGTGGAAGGAATAAAGGACAGGGCAACAGATTCCCTGAGGACAAGTTTCTACGCAGGCAGCAAAGGGATCACAGCCCACATGGCCCAGGTCCTATACCCATCCCATGCAGCTGGTCAGCTGGGCTTTCTTCTCACCTTGACCCGTTCTTTGTACCTCTCCAGGATTTATTTGGCCCCACTTACTGCAGTAGCCAAGTGCCTCACTGGGGCCACAGCCCCCTGTCCCACATGCCCTCATCATTACCTGTCTCTCTCTTCTCCCTCTCTTTGGGGTAGGTGGGAACCCAGCAGGGCTGTGTGGGGTGTGTCCTGGAGGATGCTGCAGCAGGATGAGGGACATGGCACAGCCATGAGACCATGATACAGGTGGTGTGGGGCAGCCTGGGAGAGAACAAGTGAAGGGCAGTGTGCAGGAGAGCTGGCTGGCCTGGCCCTCTGTGCTTTACGAAAGATCTGGGCTTTCCTGGCTGGCACCAGCTTTGATAAAGCTGGAAAAAGACAACAGGAGCCTCAGGGGGTGCTTCGTCAGCAAGAAAGGCACAGACTAGTTGTGATGGGTGTAAGAGAGGATTGCAGCTGAGAAGCACTCAGCTCGGCAGGCTGCCTCCTCTAGCAGCTGCCCGGCAGTGTGAGGTGCTCCAAATTGCCAGCCTGGCTCAAGCCGATGGTCCATCTTTGTGCTCTGGTCCCCCCAGGGTGCTGCTCACTGCTTCAGGAGAGGATGATGATAGCTCAGGGTGCCCTTGCTTGGTGGTGGAGAGCAGGAGGGGGGCCGTCCTCCTGCCGACCTCTTCTGTGTGGGCTAGGTGGAACAGCTGGTAGAAGAGCCTTCAGGTGTTACCCACAGTGCTGTGCAGGAGTGGCTGTGCTACCATCCTCTCACAGAGAGGAAAGATTCCTTCTCCCAGTTTAAAATCAGAGACTTACCAAGCAGTGTAAAAGGAGCTGGGTGGACGCACCTTTCTCCCTGACAAGGGTGTCCCTACTGCAAGGTCTTTCCTTAGTACATGATAGTGGGATATTACAGCTTATATGAAATGTAAAATCTTCACCATGTGGAGCAGCCCTGTGTCTGCACAGAAACTCTGATGTGGGAATGTCAGGCAGAGTCCCCAGCCAGCCATGGAGCCTGCTGCAGCCTAACCCTGTCCTTGAACAAAATCTCTCTGACCTCTCCCCAACCTGTCTCTGCCTGGCGTGGCTGCGCTGTCACAGGGACTGTGGATTGCTGCCATCAGTGTCCACAGCCTGCTGATCTCTGAGTCATTTTCCTCGCCAAGAGGGGCATGTGTCACCCACCAAATGGCAGTCGCCTGCCTGGCTGCTCATGTCCTCTGCAGCCAGTGTATTCTGCTGAAAGGAGAAAAGAGCTCTGTTGAAATGATGGAAACGGATAATTTAGTGTGAGATACTTGAACTGAAGTGGCATCCAAAACAAACAGAGTACTTACCAAGCAAAAACACACATTGTCTCTGTCCTGGAAAAATAACCATTTAATGAGACAAAGCATGGGGGAGTCAAGTAATTAGAGTGGGAGAGGCTCTAGTTTGCAGCTGGATTGTATATGCAAGGTATTTGATTCCCATCCCCTTCATCTTCCTTTCTAGATTCATCCCTCACGCCTCCCTTCCACACCAATTACAGCTTTTTTTCAATGCCCAGTCCTCTCCCAACCTTTGGCTTCCTCCCAGTGGCAGGGAGCTGCTCATTAATGAGACAAGAGATGGAGATAAATGGGCAAGGCCTGCCCTAAGCAATGTGTGCCATCACCCGAAAAAGAGTCAGGGAGGCTAGAATGCCCTCAGGGCCTTTCTTTTTGCCTATTTGTTTTACATAAAAGAAGTGAGGAGGGGGAGGTGAGGAAGGAAAGATGCGGATAATCATTTTTTTGATCACGATGATTAGTTTCCTGAGCAGGACAAAAACCATTGGTTTGTGGGTGGGAGGCAAGCACAGAGATTATAGCCATGCTTTCACTTAGACCACTGCCTTCCTCTGAGGACCTCAGCCTGCACAGCACCAGCATGGCCAGTAATGCAGCTGCCCCTGGCAAGGGCCAAGCTTGCAAGTCCCCACAGTACATCCCAAACTCTGTTTCTATGCCAGGACTTGACATACAATAGTTTTTGAAAGTCTGTTCCATTGCAAATTTCATGGTAAACTTCGAGTGGCAAAACACTGGTGATTCTGTGGAGAACTGAGAGACAAATATGAGGAGACACACACAGAGCTTTGAGCACCTGATTAGCATCCCAGCCAGGCTTGCTGGACCTGCTCCTGCTGTTTGGAAGTAGCCATCAATACGTGCAAGTAGCTATCAATGCATGCTCAATGAAGCCCATCTCAGCTCCTCATCTGGAGTGGTGCACAGAAGTAGACGTTCCTCCATGAAGAGCTTTACCGCTAAAATCTTGCCATTCGGTCACCCTCAGTAGGCCTTGAAATTGCTCAAAGTTGCCCTCAGCCCCTGTGACAGGTCAGCAGGAAGGTTGTTTTATACCTCATTGACTGTTTTTGAATCTTTCTTCCCGTGCAGGACCAGTGGAGAGCAAAAACGAAGCAGCCATGTCTGAGCTGGTCCCAGAGCCACGACAAAAACCAGTGGTACCGATGAAACCCATGGGCATCAACGCCAGCTTGCTGGGCTACATCGGTATTGACACCATCATTGAGCAGATGCGCAAGAAAACCATGAAGACAGGTTTCGACTTCAACATCATGGTTGTAGGTAGGCAGGGACCAACGGAGGAACTGGGAACCATGGCCAGGGACTGTCCTCTGAGGCCAGGTGGGAGAGCGAGCCCTGCGGGGAGGGCACAAGGGAGCAGACAGCACTTGCTCTGAGGGAAAGGAGAGCCTGCACAAGGCAAGGAGAGACCTACAGCCCCTTCCCCTATCAGCCTGGCTCCATCCCCTGGGCCTGCTGTCATCACCAGGCTGTGGCAAATGTCAGAAGTTTTCTCTCTACAATCCTCAGGTCAGAGCGGACTGGGAAAATCAACGTTGGTGAACACCCTCTTCAAATCCCAGGTGAGCCGCAAGTCTTCAGGCTGGAACCGGGAGGAGAAGATCCCCAAGACAGTGGAGATCAAAGCCATTGGGCATGGTAAGAGCCAGGCTGCTGGAGTGGAGCAGGTCCCAGTAGTCTACACAAATAGTTCTTTGGTATTAGGCAGCCCTTTCTCCATGGAAAGCTAAAGGACAGTTTTAGATGGCCTCAGAGCCAGACAAGGCTTTTCTTAAACAGCAATGCCACTAATGCCAGAGTCTGAAATGAGGGGTAGAAAAATAGTTATAGATTTTTCTTCTGCATGTGTCGATTAAGCCTTGCTGTAAGTCGTTCTCACCTGCAGACACTTAATAATCTACACAAGTTGCATTGGTGGGTCGCATCTCCAGCCCAATAGAGCACATATCCTCATGGCAAAGCATCGGTACAGCTCCTACAGTGGTGCAGGGTAACGAGCATCATCTCAGATTCAGGATTATGCATTAGAGGGGAGGAGAATTTGTGTAAGACAGGTACTACCTTTGGGCCACAAACTGAGAACAAATCCGTTTCCCTGTGTCAGGGTGTTGTCAGGTGGCTTTAGTACAGATGTTACCAAAATTTGGGGTTAGACATGAAAGTGGGAGTCATAACCGTTGAGGCATGACCCAGCCTTGTCTGGTCATACTTGCTGGGCAGGGATGAGGTCAGAGCTATCTTGTTCCCTCGTAGGACACAGAAATACGTTTCATGATAAACCAGGTCCCCAGGGAGGAGTATGACTGTTTGCAATTTCTCCCCCAGTCATTGAAGAAGGTGGTGTCAAAATGAAGCTGACAGTGATTGACACACCAGGATTTGGGGACCAGATCAACAATGAGAACTGGTGAGTTTTATAAGAACATAGCCTTGTGTCTCAGGGAGGTCTGGAATTAAGATGGTATATGAAGTGAGTCTCATCTACTGGGCCCTGGAAAGCATCTGGGAAATTGCACTCAGGGGGGTGGTAATGGGGCCATGAGATTGTGAACACCATGGGTCTGTGTGCATGCTTGGGGGTATGTACCCATTATATGGTGAATGCTTATTTCTGTGGCCAGCTACAGAAACTCTTAAACATCTCTGCTGACAGCAAGATGCTTGAGGTGGATACTTTTTATGCCTGAGCCTGCTTTGCTGCTGTCAGAGCTGGGAACACTGTAGGCAGGAACACGAAGAGATTTGTACCTGTCTCTTCATCTCTCTCTCCCACTTTAACAGCTGGGAGCCTATTGAGAAATACATCAATGAGCAATATGAAAAATTTTTGAAAGAGGAGGTGAATATTGCAAGGAAGAAACGAATTCCAGACACGCGAGTGCACTGCTGTCTCTACTTCATCTCCCCTACAGGCCACTCGTATGTATACAGTCCCTCATCCTTGCTCAAGCCCTTGGTGCCTCTGTGCCAGATATATACCCTACACTGCTCCATTTCAGACATGGATCCGGGAATCCTGCCAGCAGAGCTGGCCACTGTTTAGCTTAACTTCAGGTGCTGTGGGGCTTGAAAGGGTCTAGGATAACAAAAGCAGGAGAAATGCCACTGTGTTTTTTGGGAGAGCGTAGGATGGATGGGAAGGAGATGAGAGCATGGTATGTCCAAGGGAGGGTTCACTAATGCCCTGATGCTAGGAGAGTCACTAGGATGAAAGGAAAGGAGAGTAATGTTGTTCCCTCTTGGGCTGCAGCTTGCGGCCTTTGGACCTGGAGTTTATGAAACATCTCAGCAAGGTAGTGAACATCATCCCAGTTATTGCCAAGGCTGACACCATGACCTTGGAGGAGAAGACTGAATTCAAACAAAGAGTGAGTATCTCTTCTCCTGCATAGGATCCTTCCGTGCCCTGGCTTGGAGGTGGGAGAAATGAGTGGCATCCTTCCTGGGTTTGCAGTGTAGTCCTCAGCGAATGCAGAGTCCAGCACTGGGTGGGTGGGTAAGTCCTAAAGATGCAGCTGTTTATAACTCTGAGGGCATCTTTAGAGAAGGAAGAAATGTGTATATCTCTGTGACATCTTCTGATACATTCTCTTATGGGAACTGGAGAGCCAGACATGTAACGGGTCAGGAAGAAAGACTCATCATTGCTGACATGTGTCCTCAGTTCGCTGTGCACTTCCTTGGGACAATCTCTCTAGCCCCAGCCCACTGGCAGAATGTCCCAGATATGTTTGCCTGGCCATCCCAACTGCCTTCCCTTCAGGTTTGTGCTGCTTTATGCTCCAAAATGTCTCTCTGCTTAGGTACGCAAAGAACTTGA
The DNA here is from genome assembly GCA_013396775.1 of Cephalopterus ornatus. Taxonomy (NCBI): domain Eukaryota; kingdom Metazoa; phylum Chordata; class Aves; order Passeriformes; family Cotingidae; genus Cephalopterus; species Cephalopterus ornatus. The sequence continues at coordinate 171,732 of VZRE01014736.1, forward strand.
AGTAAATGGGATCGAGTTTTATCCCCAGAAAGAATTTGATGAAGACTTGGAGGATAAAACAGAGAATGACAAAATCAGGGTATGAAACATTTTATTGTGGGCAGGGAAGGGGGAGTGAGGAGGGTACCACATTTTGTTCTGCACTCAGCACCAGTGCCCTCACACATAGTAAATAAACTGCTTTTTAGTCTCCATTCCTGTGGTAACTGCGGTCTCTTCCCAGACCCAGGGATATCTATAAAGCAGAGTACATCTATGAACATCTGCACAACCTTAAGGATAGCAAGGTCTCCTGCACCCTGTGCTCTGGAAACAGTTTCTCCCTGTGCTTAGAGATATCTGGGTCCCCAATAGCCTCACCTAGTGTCCCATCTCCCATCAAAGCTGCATCCCTACTCCATTTCTGGCCTTCCTTGGTACAACCATTTCAGCCATTAAACTTGTTGAATTTTCCTATGTCTTACTGGGGAGGATTATTTTGAGTCCTCTCCTTTTTCTCTTGTGAAGAACTACAAACTTGGTGAGAAACACTCACCTCAAACTATCCGTATGAGCAGCCCTGGTCTGACAGACCCTCCCCTGGTAACACCAAGTTACTTCTTCTCTGGTCATCTCCCTCTTCAGAAATGCTGGTGATGGATGCAGAAAAGCTCTGCCTCCTGCTCCAGAACCCTTGGCACTGCTGCAACCTACCCACTAGGCTTGGAGTGGTGCAAGGACACCTGGAAAGCAAAGGTCTAAAGCACTAGGGATAGCACTAACTGGTGAAGAGGAGAGCCAGTAAAGTTTTGCTCAGGAGAATCTCTTGCCTTGGAGAAGGCCTTGTGTTTGTTGAGCTGAGAGGAAGAAAGGTGGATGTGGTTGTGCTGCTCTATGGAATGGATTCAATACGTCTTTCCATGTGTCTCTCCCCAGCAGGAAAGCATGCCCTTTGCAGTAGTGGGCAGTGACAAGGAGTACCAAGTGAATGGCAAAAGAGTCCTGGGCAGGAAAACACCTTGGGGAATCATTGAAGGTAAAAAACCACTTGCTTCTAGGAGCTGAAAGTATGTCTGCAGGTCGCAGTAATAGACAACGGTCCAGATAACATATCCCATGGATACCTTCCCATCCCATTTGTGATAAACTTTTTGAAACCAAACAAGAGGAGAATTCTCAAATAGCTGTGCCAGAAGGAAACCGCCATGGTCAATGCAGTGCCACTACCACCACCTGGCAGAAGCTGGAGCCACTTTGAACACCACAGTGTGTGAAACTAAGCTCCTGAGGTTGCCTTGGTTTTCAAATATTCACAGTCACAAAATTCATATGTGGCTGCCCGGCACCTCTTAGCATGTCTCCTCAATGCCTGACAGTGTGGTGTTCAGACAACTGTTTGTCTTTTCTGAAGTATGCAGGTTCTACCCACCTGGAACCTGCCCCACGGCAGTGACTTTCCCAAGCCCTTTAACCACGAAAGGGTTGTTGAAAAAAAAAATCAAACATAACAACTGCTTGCTTTCTTTTCAGTGGAAAACCTCTCTCACTGTGAATTTGCTCTACTTCGAGATTTTGTCATCAGGTAAGGCCATGATCATGCACCAGTTTGCTCTTGATTAGCCATGAGTCTTCCTGAGATCCACTCAGAGTGAAATAGCCCCTATGGAAAGGAGAATAGAGTACATTTCTGGCAGTGGAAGCTTATGTGGGGTAGGGTTGGACTGAGTTAAGGGGTAGATGCTCTAGTGCCTCTCTTAGCGACATGACCACTATGTCAAGTTTTCATGTATGGGCTGGATACCTGGAGTAAAGCAGAATGCTACCACACCCCCTATATCCCATTAAGGTGGTAAAAACTTCTATTTGTTGCTGGCAACAGGTCAGTGATCAAAAGGTCACTACCCCCTCCTAGACCATGTGTCCTTCCAGGTTGAAGGATGTGCTGGAACATATAAGCTGGAAGTGAAAAGCTCCATATTTCATTCAGCTTTCATTATACTGCCTTATTTCTACTCTGTTTCATGAAGTTGCCTCAGTACAAGGGAAATCTGCCCCAAATTCTGTAGGAGAGCTGCAGATCCAGGATCACCTCTATTCCCTATAAATACAATAAGGTTGTAAAACAACACCAAAAATAAGAAAATAAAGGAAACACAGTTCAAATCCAGAGGCCTGTGGCTCATTTCACCTGTGGGTATGGTGATATCAAGACACTTGGCCACATACAATGCTTTGACATCACCCTACTGCCCTCTTTTTGTTCTGTGATACCTTCAGCAGCAGAAGTGCATTTCCCAAGTCTTTCAGTAAAAACATCCTGCACAAAAGATCATCACAAAGCATACAGCAATCCAAGCCCAGGCTTTCTATGAAGGTTAGAGATGGTGCTCACAGCAGTGTTCTGCAGGTTATGGTCTGCAGTGGACCTGATACACCCTCCTGATGCTTCCTTGTCTCACCACTGCTTCTGATAAGTTCCTGTCTTCTCTGATACACCAGGATGGCCAGTAGCTGTCCTGATGGCATGGATGGGAGAGGGGCAGGGCACTGGCAAGCACAGCCAGGAAATTCAGCCCATATCCTGCGTCCTGCAGGGATGAATGAATCCCTACGTGTGAATATTGAATGTTGATGCTCCAGCTCTCAGTTATGTATGATGGCACCCATGCCAACCACGCAGAAAGAGGGATATGATCATTAGCAAGACTGACTGAAAAAATCTTCCATTCATCTCAGGGAATAAAATTATCATCAGAAAATTAATACTGACTGTGCTGGTATTGGTTATCACACCCTGTTTCCCACCGCACTTTGTCCCCTGCAGGACCCACCTTCAGGACCTAAAAGAAGTGACCCACAACATCCACTACGAGACCTACAGGGCCAAACGGCTGAATGACAATGGAGGGCTGCCCCCCATGACTGTCGAGACAGAGGAAAACCACGAAAGTAACCTGTGAATGGTCCTCCCCCCCACTGTCACCCGGTGTCTCCGGATATGACATCCCACCCCTGCTATCCTTGACTCTGCCATGGGCCTGTCTCTGAAGCATGTGGGACATCCTCCGTGGGCGTGAGAGGATGTAAGTGTGAGTGTGTGCGGGCGTGCATGTGCCCACCTGTGTGCCGGAGAGGGACCAAGGGCATCTCCCCCACCCTTCCCAGAGTGTCCTCATTCTTGGTTTGTTTTTTGCACAGTGGACTGTCTGTCATCTTCCCTTCTCTCTTTTCTGTGTCTCAGCTGTGTGTCTTGCCTGGGGCAAATAGGGTTGGGGACGAAGGATTTCTGGGCACATGGATATTGGAGGTGGGAGGTGTGGGGCGTGCTGTGGTCCTGTTTTTATCACTTGGAGATATGGCAAGGAGAGACTCCAGGAGAGATGTCAGCAGAGATTTCTCTTGGATCTTCCACGGGTGTAAAGGCAGCTGGTTGCTCTGAGGGCATGGTGGCCTGGCATTTTGTCCCCATTTCTTGCTGTGGCTTTCCAAGGGGAAATGGCACCTTGGAAGTGGATAGGTAAGAGAAGATTGACACGTTTTATGGTTCAGAGAAAGTGACTAATGGGAGGAGACAAATTAGTTCTTGGGCTGTAGCATCTATTTGAGAAGCATCAAAGTACTTGGGGAAAACAGATGTATTTTCCAAAAGAAGCAAAACCCAGAGGAAAAGAACATGTGCCTGCTGCAGAGGGTGCATTTGCCCTGCCCAGTGCTAAAGTCAAAAGCTGTGCTTGTGTCACAGGCATTTGACTCCCTGCAGATCAGACCAAGCTATCCTGGGGTCGTCCCACCTCATGGGGTCACCCCATCCCATTGCTGCAATCCCCCATTGCAGTGGTCTCTCCACCAGCAGTGAGCACACCCCAGGCAACCTTACACCGATCTTTCCCCAGCGTGGCCCCTCTGCTGTGGGAGTGCAGGAAAGATAGTGCCACAGAGGATCCCTGCTGGGAGCTCCCACAGGGACAGCTCCACTCGGCACACGACCTCGAGGATCTTGGGAGGAGTGCAAAGAGCTATGGACTGATTGAGAAGCACTGGGCCAGGGTGTCTCCCTGGGTCTTCACTGATGGTGGAGACACAAGAGATACCTCCTCCTCATTGATATGGCTGCACTTGTTACTGCAGCAGTCTCAGGGCTGTTCCTCTGTCTTCCTACTGTCCTGTGTCTTCCTCAACTCCTGTGCTTTTATTCTCATTCCCCTTTAGCCCTCCATAACTTTCTTCCTTCCTTTCTTTCCCTATCTCACTTTCTCTGCTCTTTACTCTTGCTGTCTCTCCTTCATTTCTCCAAGAACTTGAATATTGCTCTTCTCCAAGCTGTTTCCTCCCTCTCCCAAGCTCTCACATCTTCTTAACAATGTGCTTTTGTGCCCTGTTGAGGAGCTGTCATTCACCTTCCCCAGAGTAGAAAAAGGCACAGCTTTACTGAAGACTACATGCTTGTGTCTAGCTGGTGTCAGCTGTTTTCTGGATATCCCTGAGTGAGGTGGAAAGCATTGGGTCTGTCTTGGGCAGAACGGAGGAGGGGAGAAGATCAGAGATGTCCTGAGTTTGGCAGTGTCTGCCTGTCTCTGCATGTCACATGGCTGGCAGGGGTAGTCCCCTCCAGGAGAATTGCCAGCTGCACTTAAAATGCACGGGCAGAATGCCATGGTGTGGGATGGCAGCACTGTGAGTAAGGGGGAGTGCGGTTGGTTTGGGATGGGGGTTGGAATGCCTGACAAGGGAGGGAGGAAGAGGGAAAAGCAAATGAGCAGCAGAGGAGGACTCAAGTCAAGCCCAAGGCTGCTTGACAGAGTGGTACAGGTGCCAGGGCTGGGAAAAGGGTGCTCCAAGCCTTAGCAAAGCTGTCTAAGAGCACATGTCCATCTTGTGGCTTTCTCTGGTGCTGTCACTGCACAGCAAAGGTCTCTTCACTCTCACTCTCACCTGTCCACGCAAATCAGCCATGCTCAGCACCACTAGGATGCGAGGGCCATACCAGCTCCCCATAGCGCTTTCACCACCCACGTTCACGGCTCCCAGTGTTCCTGTCTGCAGTGTGTGCACATAGCCATGCACCCCCGTTCCCCCTGCACCAGGCCTCCTCAGGCCTGCAAGAAACAACAGCCTTGTCACCAGCACCAGCAGCTGTACCACGGATCCTGCAGAAACCATCCTGCCGTGCTGCTCCCCATCCTGCCGCACAACAAGCCACTCTCAGCCCAAGGCCATCAAAGACATCCTCATCAAAGACAACATCAGGGCTCTGTTTCTTCACAGCACTGAAGCACAAAGCCACACTCTGTGTTCATTACCCTGGGCTGCACTGTGGTAATTTCAGAGACTTTTGGATCCAACAAAGAATTATGGCAGAGAGACAATGCTGCCCTGCTTAAAGCAAGCAAAGCAGACCCACAGAACAGAAGAGAGAGATTTTCCCGTAATGTAGATTGCAAGGACAAGGCTGTGTGTTTCGCCCTGTAGGTTTAGGAATTTTTATTTGTTTGTAATAAGGTGGTTTTTATGCTCTGCTCTGTAATTTCTTGTTAGATCATGGACTACTTCTAAAGGATTCTTAAAAGCTCGCTGAGAAAAGCAAGCTCAGGTATTCCTCACTGCCATCTGCTCATGCCAATATCCTATCTACCAGGAAGTCAACAAACGGCAAAGACAAAAAAAAATCCCACACTGCACGACAACGGGAGATACTGTGGGAAGTCTTCGTTGACGGATAAGCCGGGAAAATCGTGCACCACTAGCTGAGTTCCAGGACGACCACAGCAAGCCAGCTGTTCCGCTGAGATATCCCCCGAACGATACCACGGAGGGGTAGAGTCGAAACCTTACACCACAGGTGCCCACTCAGCGCGTTCAGAGACCCACAAACTCTCCGCCACACGCGCCGTTCGCCGGAAACACTCTGCCATGCACACGGCAAATCCTGGACAACTTCCACTGAGGCCAAGACGGCGGCGAACAGGCGCGCTGACGCTGAGCAGAGTGAGCGAGCAAGCGAGNATGGCGCTGAACAGGAACCACTCGCAGGAGGGCGGTGTCGTCATCCCCAATGCCGAGAGGTACCGCGGGGCCGGGGGGGTCCTTCTCGCCCCCTGTCCTCGCAGCAGGGGCCGGGCCGGGT
>VZRE01014736.1:177976-194121 GCA_013396775.1 Cephalopterus ornatus
TGGGGCGGGCAGTGCGGGGAGCTGGCCTGGCTTGGGTCCGCAGAGCTGCCCCCTGTTCGCTGCGGGAGCTCGGCCGTCCTTAGTGCCTCTCCAGCGGGCGTCCTACGTGAAGAGCGAGCTGCCATCGCTATAAGAAGTCGAGGAATTGGGGCTTTTTAAGGTTATGCAATTAGTGACGTCAAAGAGGCAGAGACCACCTAAAGTAGGAGTCTCGATCCTTTGAATTCGAAGTAAGAAACCTTCGTTCCTCCTCTGTGCAGAGGAGCGCCTCTCCATGGAAGCACAGCCAGCTGCTCGACGTCTGCCCTCGCCCCAGGTGGGGACTGACAGACCGGCTTAACGGGCTCGGGCCTCGGCTTGGTTGTGTTCGCGTGCTCCCGGCATCCTGGTGTTCCCTAAAAGACCACGGAGAAAAAAGAGGCCGAGCCAATTTAGTATAGGAGATAAGAGAGCAGGTGCCTAGAGAAATACATACCACGTGCTCCCCTAGACAGTGGTTCTGTGATTTTATAATAAGGTCCATCCAATGCTAGGTTTGCCCACCCCCGGTTCTGCCCTGTTATACCCCCCCACATGCCCCTTCGGGAGTTGAGTCTGGGGGAGTTTGGGACCCCCTCTTCCTCATCTTCATCTTCTTCACAGCACATACAGTTCTTGGAGTTCCTCCAAAGTTCTGGGCTTGAAGGTCGCTGTGCCCGTGTGATATCTCCTGGTCCAGGCCTTAGGATGTTTTTCCCACAGTTCTGCTTGAAAGAAGACTAAACATGCTAACGGAATTTTAGAGGGCTTGATATGAAATGGGGTAGCAGGCTTGGGTATGTGTAAACATTAGGCTACACAGTTTGGGAAAGTACAGCTACATTAAAATCTACATTCACTACACAACTGCTTCTACAATCTACAAAAATTAAAAAAATCCAGAAAAGCTCTGAGGCATCACTGGCAAGACACATCCTAGAAACTGGAGGCCCAGTAAAGGATCGAAGTAAAAGATCAGAGGGTTTGGTTTGGAGCTGGTGGTCAGCAGGAAAAATACAGTCCAAAAATATGCTCCAAGTAGTGTTGAGTTTGTAGCTGACTTCTAATACTTCAGTCAAGGAAGTCCTTTAATGTGTAGAGCTCATGTGGGTTTAAAGGAGCTCTCTCTATCCTTTGAATCATGGGCTGCATCAAAAGCAGTGTGGCCAGCAGGTCAAGGGAGGTGATTCTGCCCCTCTGCTCCACTCTGGTGTGACCCTACATGGAGTACTGCATCCAGCTCTGGGGTCCCCAACATAAGGAGGACATGGAACTGTTGGAGCAAGTCCAGATGAGGCCACTAACTTGGTAAGAGGAATGGAGCACCTCCCCTATGAAGGCAGGCTGAGAAAGTCAGGGCTTTTCAGCCTAGAGAAGGTTGTGTGGAGACCTGGCAACAGCCTTCCATTATCTGAAGGGGCCTACAGGGAAGCTGGAGAGCAACTCTTCATCAGGAACTGTAGTGATAGGACAAGGAGTAATGAGTTCAAAGTGAAAGAGGAGGAATTTAGGCTAAACATGGGGAAGAAATTCTTTACTGTGAGGGTGGTGAGACACTGGAACAGGTTGCCCAGGGAGGTTGTCAGTGACCCAACCCTGGCAGTTTTCAAAGCCAGGTTGGATAAGGCCTTGAGCAGCCTCGTCTAGTGGGAGGTGTCCCTGCCCATGGCAGAAGGGTTGGGACTAGGTGACCTTTAAGGTCCCTTCTAGCCCTTAACATTCTATGATTTTATAATCTGAGGCCATTCTTTGAGATGCTGCTTAGTCACAGGTGGGGGCAGTCCACAGGGTGTGCAGCCCTCCCGTGACAGCCATGGACAGGCACGAAGGTGCAAACCAGTTCAGCAGCCTAATTACTCCCAGTGGTGGTGGCTGCATGTTTTTTGCTTGTGTGAGTGGCTGTGAAGGAGTAAACATGACAATGACTACATAGAAATTCTTCCTAGTGAGGCAAACTGATGTGAAATGCTGCTACGGGCCGTGGCTGAGGAAGTGTTCTGGTAGGATCAAAGCTGTCAAGAAGTTAGTTTTATTTAGCTTAGAAGAAATGTTTCCCCCTTGCATTTTGGAAATGGGAAGAGCTCTTCTGCCTCATCAGTCTGTCCCTTCCAGCCAATCTGAGAATCTGCATCTAGCTCAATTATGAAGTAATGTCCCAGTGGAATTTCTTGGTGATGTTGTTTTTTTCTCATTAAAGCTAGACTTTTTAATGTCTTCATTCTCAAGCAGCTGCATTTTTCAGATATATCTACAATGTCCTTCCCTAAAGAGCAAACAACCTGAAACTACAGGGCTTTTGGTTGTTTTCCTATATAGTGGCCTTGCAGATTCCTCTCTTCCCCAAATAATTGTGCAGTTTTGCCACTTCATTTGAATTCTGAAGTATGCTGATCAGAATAAGGGTTACTTCAGATGCAACCTGTTCCAGGCTTGTGCTGGTTTAGGGTTTTGTGATTTTGTTTTTTCATGCTCTTGAACCATAAAACATCTCGGCGTCTTCTGCCACTAACACACTGAAAGTTTATCACCCCCAAGACTCTTTTGTTTATTCTGCAAATTTTCTTACTGTGCAGTATATTTAGGATCTGCCCCCTAGATTCAGTGACATACTTTTCCAAGATGACTCTTTAATTTTTTTTTTTTTTTCTGAAAATATATTTAATTTTCCAGGCACCTCCATACCCCTGACCCTGCAGTGTTCACAGTTCCCATCTGGCTTTGTGTCATCAGCAAACTCTGCTAATGTTCCCATAGATATCCAACAATAATATCCTTATTGCTGACATTACTGGCTCATTGTTTAGTTCCTTAGCGTGGTACTGTTTATTACAAGTACTTACTTAAGTCATGTGAAGCAGGGTCAGCAGGGGGGGTGTTAGTAAAGCCACTTCCTCAGTTTGCACAGTGGGTGCGGTGTTACAGCAGTGCTGTTTTCCAGTGCAGTGGCCTGGATTTGAGCATGGACTGTGGAGATAGGATTGCTGTGAGGTTATGCCTTGGCATCAAGGGGATGGTTTCTGAAAACTCAACCCTTTCTGTTCACTGATCTTTGGGCTGAGGCTTTTTATGTGCAGAGCAGAATTCCTCAGCCTGAATTTCTCAGGTTATTGAGACAGAAAGAGAAACTGTTATTTAAAGCTTCCCTTTGTGGAGGAGGAGCGGGGCTTGTCACAGGTGAGAGGATGAATTCTTCCACTCCGCATAAATCATCACGCTCTGTTCAAAGTCAAAATGGCAGTGCCCATAGCAGAACTTTTGGGATGATATTTAGAGTTTTGGTGTGCTATTCCCCTCTCTGTGTGATGAGAGTGTGTGTCAGAGCTGTTGCTGAGTTTTTCTCTCCAACCTGTCTGATTTTCTCCTGTAGTGTTCTCAAACAGTGTAAAGATGTGGAGCTCTCCTTCAGTGACGTGACAGGCAAGCCTGATGTCTTCAAAGGCACCAAGAAAGGGATGCTGTATCTCACCCCTTACAGGGTAAGTCTGATGCCACCAGGGCTGTTTCTTTCTCGGTGGATCTTGTGAACTTTAGACCAGAAACCTAGTCGGTGGTAGAAGTGATTTTTGTTGTGGAAGGAACCACTGATGGCACTAGGTAGGAAAAGGGGAGGTGGTGTAGATAGGATAGTGCGTGCCTGTGTTACAATCCCAGTTCCCTACAAAGGCACATGCAGTCCTGGAAATCACTATCTAGAGAATGTATTTCATATAATGTGTCATTTAGTATTACTTTCTTTGAAAACTCTCATAGCTCATCCTTCAAAAGCAGAACAATAAAACTCTGTAAATGTGCGTGTGTGTTTTAAGTGGTTTATTATTTTGGAACATACATGCATCAGGCAATTGACCCACGTGGCATCAAATCCATTGGGGATCTGCAGTATCAAAGCTGTGAAATAACACAGTGCATATTCATACTAGGACTTGTTACCCTCTTTTTGGATGTTGATATGACCAGAACTCCACGAACACCCACTGTATCGGGTTCAAGTAATTCAGAAGCGTTCCCTCCTGTCTTGCAGGTGATCTTTGTGTCGAAGGGCAAGGATCCTATGCAGTCTTTCATGATGCCATTTTATTTGGTGAAAGGATGCTCAATTGAACAGCCTGTTTTCTCTGCCAATTACATCAAAGGACAGATTCAGGCCGAGGCAGGAGGTACGTGCCCATGCTTCGTAGGCTGAACTCTTCCCAAGTGTCACAAGAACTTTTTTGCTGAACACCTGACAGATGGCTTACATGCACAGGAAACACAGAGCAGCTGTGGCAGTGTAGCTCGTGTGTCCACACTGAGATAACTTCCCTCTCCTGAACTTAAAGGCACTGCTACTGTGTTACTTTCTGCCCCCAAGCTAGGAACTGACTTCCACAGGATGACTTTTGTTTAATTCTGTAACTTCTTGCTGTGTATATCGTGTTTACCCAATTTCCTCATGTGCTTGTTTTTCTCCTGTCTTTGACCTGGAAGTGTGAGTAAATGACCAAGTCATGCTATTGATAGACAGAATTAGCAACCACTTTTGTTTTCAGGAGGTCAGCAGCCACTTAGCAACTTGAGTACGTCTCTGAGCATCTGGGGAGCTGCTGTCCATCATTGATTTAGCTTTGATCCCAGTTTGAGCACAAAACTGTGTTAAGACTTACACTGGTGTTCGTGACCAAACATGGGGAATTGCAAAAGATAAACAGGGATTGAAAACAAGGCTTCTGGTTCAAATTTCTTCCCTCTCCAGCCTTGGAATTAGTTTATGTGCATTTTCATGGCATCTGGAGAGCTTATACTTTTTGCTTTCTGTTCATAACAAGTTTTTAAAGTGATTGAGTCCTCTGGGGAATGTAGATCAGCCCACTTTCTTGGGCTGAAGTCATACTAAGTGCTTTGAAAGAGGTAAATCTCCAAAGGGATGACTTTATCCATGATGGATTATTTTGTTATATTTCTGTACTTTATTTCTACTTTGTCCCCAAGAGATTATCTCTCTTTTTACTAACTTCATTGTTAGACAAGGAAGATAAATCTTGTTTTATGAAATCTTTTATTTAAATGACTTTTTTTTTTTCCTAAAAACACCAAAAAACAAAGCACCCCCTGGAAAAAAAAATAAAATCCCTGGCAAAACAAAGCAGTCTTACTTATCTTGCAATACATACCTACTTGAATTTTTTTTCTGAAAAATTATTATACCTCAGCATTTAACAACCTGTCTGAGGCTCTATGTGTCAAAGAGATTAAAAATGTTACATCTGATTTAAATCCTAGCTTGAGTTGCAGATCCTGTTATGTAGTCAGTCCACTGGGGTCAGCAATAAAACTTCATCTGAGGGCTTTCAGTTAAAATCCTCAGTGAAATAAATATTCTGTCTTTACACTGTGGTCATTATTAGGGTCTATTAAACCTTTCAGGAAAGAACAAAACAGCCTAATATCCAGAGTAGGCTGCTTCTACATGACTATAACTTTCAAAGGGTGAAGAAATAACTTTCCCATCCTCTTCAGATACTGTTATGGGGGATATCTGCTAGCAGTGCCGTGACTCTTTCTACCTGGTAATAGGATGTAAAATAGTTTGGAAATAAAGAAGAAAAAAATAATTGGAGTATTAACAATTTTGCTGTCTTGGCTGCTACTGAGGAGGTTAATAGTCTGTTTCAGTTCTAATTCTCTCTCTCTCCTAGGTGGCTGGGAAGGGCAGGCAACATTTAAACTGACTTTCAACAGTGGAGGAGCCATTGAGTTTGGACAGCTGATGTTCAAAGCTGCTTCCAGTGGTAAGGGATTTTCAGGGCCTGCTGTTCCCCCGTGGTTAGCTGAGCTAGTAAGGAAATAGTGCTCTTTCTGAACTTCAGAGAATGGGGGGTACCCAATGCCCTCTTCCACAGCAAAGTATTTTGTCTCTTTTCAGTGGAACTTTTGTTTTCCCTTCCAGTCCTTTTTCTTTAGTTCATCTTAGTGCTTTGTGCAGTCCAAATATTCTGGGGTTTGTGCTTCTGAGGTGGACCACTTTTTTCTACAGAACCTTATTCCTCCTGGAAAAAAAAGTTGAAATATGTGATGGTGAAAAATTGATTCCCATCCTCAGCTCAGTTCTGTAATAGTGCAGTAAGATGGGGGAAGTTAATGTGCACATTTGGAGAGGGGAAAAATAGATTTTAAAAAACAATTTCTATTTAAAAGTTTCAAATGGGAGGAAAAGTACCTTTTTTCTGATACTTTTTTTTTTAAAGAAATGTGCATTTTAAAATGCACTTTTTTTCAGAAAGAAGGTTTAAAAAGAAGGAAAAAACACTTTACTGATGCTTGCTTTAGCGTGGTCTTTTCTTCAAGCAGTGGGAGCTCTGTGGTGGGACTGGTAGCTGTGAGGTTGTATTTTTGCGGCTGTTCCCTTTAGCACCCCATGACTAATGCTTTTCAAACACACTGCTATGCCAGGACTATATAGTGAATCTAGATGAAGGGAAATCTTTTATTCTGTGCATGTAGTTGTAAGAGAAGATGTCTGGCTTACTAAACATGTGCTCCTTAGCTTCCAGTGGCGTTCCTCTGCAGAACCCTGGCTATGGCTATACACCTGTTCCCGGAGGTTATGCACCTGCCCCCGGGGCTTATTCACCTGTGCCAGGAGGCTATGCTGCCCCTCCACCACCAAACGGACCATATCCTTATGCACCACCTCCAATGAATGCCTATGGACCTGCTCCACAGCCCATGGGCTATCCATATGCCCAGACTCCAGGTTTGGATGCTGTGTAATGATGACTGTCTTTGATATTAACTGTAAAGAAATGACAGTGGTACAGTGAGGGTTACTGGAGTTTTGTCTCCATCAAGGATCCTTGTCCTTGAAAAAATCTGTCATGTGCTGTTGATCACACCCATGTGTCGCTATAGTTCCAGCTATATGAAAATGTGGTTTGTAAGTTGTGCTGCTGCTTGTCAGAATTATTGACTGCTGACATGACAGGCCTTAGCAAATTGTAAAATCCCTGCTATCTTCATCCCTGCCAAGCCTGCATAGCTTGCCTCTGTACACTGCTCTTCTCTAGAGCTAATGTGCTGCCGGCCTGTGAGCTCTCTTCCCCTCTGTCCCATTGCCACAGTCCAAAGCATCAGTCTGGTGTTGTCTTTTTTAGGTATTTACCCACCACTTCCAAACATGAGCCCCGCGTATGTGCCACCTCCACCACCCTACTCCGGGCCATCTCCTGCAGGACCCTCAGCCCCCTCAGCTCCCCCATCCTGGGTGAGCCCTGGGATGCCAGGTAAATGGGACTGGGGCCTGCCAGGGTCCGGGTGCAAAAGGGTGGCTGGGGCCTTGGGCTGAGGGTGGCATGTGCACAGCGTGGGATGGGGAAGCTGTTGTTGCAGAAGCTCAAAGTCATCTGTGGGGAGCTGCTCAGCCCTGCAGCTGACCGCTGCTTGGGGTCAGCCCTAGCCAGCTTTCCTGAGCTGCTCTGAATTTTAACCCAGCTTGCTGCAGTTCCTGTCAACTCCTTGGGCCTTTTTTGCCTCCTTGGAAGAGCTATGGCTGGGGAGGAGGCTCTGGGACCACTGCCTAAGATATTTAAGGTGGCTTTCCTTCCTTTTCAGGAAGCAGTAAGGCCATGGAAGCTGCTTCCAGTGCATATTACAACCCTGCCAACCCACACAATGTGTACATGCCCATGGTGAGTACTGTGCCTCGTCTGTGTGTACCTGCTCCCTCCTCTGTCAGTAGCAGAGACAGTGGTTTGCTTTCATACCTTCATGTTGAACATGCACAAAAAGTATGCATTTTTCTGGAAGGGAGGCATGGATGTTGGTCCCTGGAGGAAGGCTTGTTCAATTTTCAGTCAGGGCAGGAGGAAGGCCTTAAGATTGATCCAGTAACAGCCATTTTTTTACCTGTCTTATTCTTAAAGGCATAACATGCTTGCATGGGCACAGAGAACATGCAGAGCTCTCTGCATCCATTGGGCCTGAAAGTGGGGAGAGTTAAAGAAAAACAGGATGAGAGCATGTGGGTTTCTCTTTCATTTTTTTCTGGGCTACATAGAGATGAGAAGGTCTTACGGTTTGGTTGGTGGAGCCAGTAGCTTGGCTGTCACCTACACCTGGTTCATGACAGTCCACCAGTGCCCTTCACTGCCTCATGTGGGTCTGGCTGGCTGGAGGCTGATGGAGCAGCAAAGCTGGCCCTCAGCCCAGGAGCTTACTGTCTGCTGGGTCAGAGCTATGAGCTTCAACAGGGACAAAGCCCTGGAAGAGGAGAGATGATGATGGTTAAAGCAGATTAAATGGTTCATTTACAGTAGACCACTTGTTACTTGGTTTTGAGGGGACCTTCCCTAGAAACATTATGGGAGACAGTGTATATCATGGAGCATAGCTGACACTAGAGAGGAATGGTGTGATGAAATGACAGCTTAAACCGTAGCACCTGGCTCTGTCTGTAGCTCACTGCAGAGCAGTTGTTTCTTGTGACCCAAGCCTGGAAGAACTTGTCATAAAACAAGCAGGGTTGTTGACTATACTGTATCTCCTTCCAGGATCAGCCACCTCCTTATACACCTCCCGAGGATAAGAAGAACAACTAACAGAAGAAAGTTGCAATCAGCCTCCCACACTCTCTCTCCCTGAAGACAACTTGGCTGTTAGTACCCCTCAAGTTAACATATCTCTGGATCTCTGTTTCTATACAATAGATGTAGTGCTGGGCAGCTGAGCACCTGCCCTCCTTAAACATTAAGTCAGTGGCAATACAAGGCAGAACAACAGCACTTTCCTGCTTATTTGCTTTATCTCATGGGGTCAAAGCACTAACCTTTTGCTCTGCCATTGGCTTGAGGAGAGAGATAGACTTATTAAACCACCAGTATATCACATGACTAATCTAGGACTAAAATGTGAAGGCTCTGGGATCTTGGAGTAAAACAACTTGGAATGCCAAACTTTTTACTTCTGAAGCACCATCCAAGAAGAAAGGTGCAGAGAGCCATGAGGTTCCTTGCATCGATTCTTGAGTGTCCCAGAAAGGTGTTAAATTTCCTTAAATTCTAGCACAATTCAGCATGAGATGGGACTCTGGAAATCCTGTATTGTGCTGGAAGTGTGTGTTTCGTGTCCTGGACTAACAGTCATGAGGTGATGACCTGGGAGGTGCATTCTAAGAGACACTGAAGCATTTGGCTACTCAAGAAGGAAGGGGATGGGCACCAATTGGCCTGCCTTTGTAGCCATTGAATAGAAAAGCAAATAAAGGTGTGCCACAGGCCAATGAGCTGATAGACTGGCAGGCATTCGGATCAGTCTTCCCTTTCCTGTCCTAGAAGCAGGCCCCATATCTGTGCAATGATCCTGTGTCAAGCAGCTGTTCTTCAAGCGTAATGGAGTCAAGTGCTGTACAGGAGGCTGCCTGCCTTGGAGCGAAATATGTTACATTAGAAAGATGACCTGGCACTAGCCTTGTCAGCAGACAGGTCTCAGCCCTGGCTCCCTCTGCTGAGCAAGCTTGCGCTGTGTGCTACCTCCACAGGGGAAAACTGGCCCTCATCTTTTCCTTCAGGCCCATGTCTGAGCAACGTGGGCAGGTGGGCACTGTAATCCCAGAGTTGGATTCCTTAGGAGTGCAGTGTCCTCACAGCTGGGGACCACTGTCTGGGGTGGGTGCTACTATCGCTCAGCTCTCTTGCAGAGACTCTGGCTGCTCAGCCACAACCTTTCCTTTTTCTTTAGGTCATAGTGCCATTAAACCTGCTCTGAAGAGTCTCTAGTCTGGTAGAGACCCTTGTGATCCTTTACATATGAGGTGATTGTACTCCTTCCTATAGCCCCCTACCTTCACAGTGAGGGTGAAGGCATGTTTTGCCTCTTACTTCCCTATGTGCCAGGGCTCTCCTCTAAGTCAGGTTTGCACAACTTAAAGCAATTCCACATAGGGGGGAAGTAAATTTCCTTATCTATAAACACTTTTTAGGTCTGAGTTAGAGATATTCTAATAACTCTGTATTTAAAAAAACAACCATGAATGTTTGTAACTTTTTGAATTGCACTTTAATACAGGAGTGTTGATACCTTTAGCTGCCTGTTCACTGTTGTGTGTATGTTGCATTGACCTTAATTTTTGTGTCCTGCACAGAGGGCTGGAACGAACTACAACCACTCATGGTGTTCTCTCAGGTCACATGTGAGCCAGTTCTTCTCTCCCCCTGGTACATGGCTAAGCTGGATCTGGAATCAAGTAACTGGGGGGAGGGAAAAGGTGGGGCTTATCCCCTTGCTGCCTGGGAAGGGTGGAAGGCTCGTTGGTGCCTTTGCTCTCACCCAGGTATCCAGAACTGGCACATGTTCATGCCCTCCGGGCAGGCACAACACTGCATTTAGCAGGGCTTTGTCACCACAGTGCTACTCACTACAGCTGTATTTGTAGCACCTTTTCTATGTACATTTGCTGTCGGGCGAAGGCCTGTCTTTAAGAGGAACTCCTCACTAGCATTTTTTTTCCAGTGAGGGAAAAATAAATGTATGGTACAGGAAAACGGCACTGAGCTGTGGACTGTAAAATCTGTTTCCCCTTGTGCCAAGGAGTGCAACTGCCCTGCTGAACATGATGTGACTACGGGAAAGCCATTTCTCACTCTGCATCAATCCAGTCTCTGACAGGAAGTAATGACCCTGTAATCCTGCATTAACCAAGCAGTTATAGCTAGCAACACTAAACAAACATGAGACAGAGTCTGTGATTTGCTTCCCTTTATTTCAATTTATTTGCCTCAGTCACTCCCCATGAACAAAGCCAGCTCCTTGTTTGTTAGCAAGTCCTTCCTTAATAGCACTGCAATCATTGTGTTCAGTATCTTGATGCTGCACTCAGAGAAAGTTTCCGGAAGTGGCCAGAATCAGCCATTTGGTCCTGCAGGAGCAGATGACCAGGAACCCTTCAGATGGATGAACAAAACCAGAACTTTTTTTGCCTAATCTAAAATGTGGTACTTCCCCAGTCTGAGGCTGAATCTCCTGTCAGTCTCCCTGGGCTGCAATCTTCACAAATGCTGCAACCTTCTCTGGGGCAGACAGGGTAGGCCATGTCTCACCTAAACTCTTCCATAGGATGTGTGCTGTAGGAAGATGAAGCAGTTGAGGACTCTGGAGTCTGTCCCACCACTCACTTCCACTTTATTAGTGCAGGCTCCTCCTCAGGATGGAGCTGTGGATGTAGCTGCCCTTGGCACAAGAAGGAGCCTTTCCCTGAGAAACCGTGAGTGTTAAACCTGCTGGAGGACCTGAGCTGCTTTTTCTTCTAGAATTTCCTTCTAGAAAGAACAGGATGCAACTTGCAGCTTGGAGGCACCGGTGACCACCTCAACTTTAGTACTGGCATCTTCCCAACACCATTTCTACACAACGTATTATGGCATGTTTTTGATGCTGTACCACAGCATGGCTGCTGGGGTCATGCATAGCTCATGGAAGTTCTCTGCTGTAAATGGCTACCCGAGGGACTTTAATACAGTGCTACCATGGATGCTAGGCCACAGTAGTGCTGGCCTCTGCAATCCTGGCAGCAGGACCAGGCCTGCAAGTAAAGCCTCTCTGCAGAGGACCATCTTGCCTCCAGAAGTTCTTGGTACTGGTGGGGGTACATGGGAGGGATGCAGCCCTACTGACAACCCCTTACTCTACGCCAAGCTGATTACAGCAAAAGAAAGGTGACCAGATCTGATCCTTGAGATTAACGCCATCACACATTTGGGACTGGGGAGGAGAGGGATGAAGGGAGAAGTGGGTGTTGCAACCCTAGAAGATACTAAAGCATCCAAAGCCCTTCTACAGGTACAGTTCAAATAGCCCCTGCAATGGTCAGTGATACCCAGCTCAAAGCAGGGAAGTTCTCACGTGTCAGCACTGACAAACTCCAATAGTGGCTGGAGTCTGCTTATATGGCATCTTCCACAGGAGGATCTCAAAGGGCTTTGCCATCACCGAGGAATTATGCTCTGCATACCTTTAGGAGGCAGGTAACAAGAATTCCTTATTTATGCAGACTGAGCAGACATCATCAAGGGGGTATTAAGGAATGGTGCCAGCACTGCTGGGCACACCAGCAAAAGGCACTTGTGCAGTGAAGAGCCACTTGTCCAGGGTCTCCTAGCTCACCCCAGCACTGGCCCACACGTCACCCACTGTGCCTCATAGCAGGAAGTATGGGCGGAAACCCTTGCCGTGGGCTTGCTCTCTGACCACATGCCAGGGTTGCACCATGAGTGCCACGGGACGGAGATACCACATCACCACCCCTGAGGGGTTAATAACAACTGAGAAGTTGTCTCCTGTCTTTAAGCCACTGATGATCTTCCCGCTGTACACGTCTTGTACCTGGAAGAGAGATATTTCCACAGACCTTTCATCTTGGGGTCCAGCTGTGGTCAATGACATGGCATAGCAGGACAAGGCACAGTAGTGGGCAACAGCAGGGAGACCCAGTGGGCAGTTGCCCCTTCATCCTGGAAGCATGGAATTGAGTCCTCCCTCCCACCCCCGCAAAATGCATAGAGCTGGGAAGGGGGATCCAGGGCTGCCGTGCTCAGCAGTGTGTCACGGGGGCTCACCTCATACACAGCGTTCTCAGGGAAGTGGAGCTTGGCCAGGCTCGTGGTGTAGAGGAAGGGCATATCTGTCCTTCGGCTGAAGAAGACAAGGGCACTGGCAGACTGGGACAGTGGGCGCAGAAACACC
The DNA here is from genome assembly GCA_013396775.1 of Cephalopterus ornatus. Taxonomy (NCBI): domain Eukaryota; kingdom Metazoa; phylum Chordata; class Aves; order Passeriformes; family Cotingidae; genus Cephalopterus; species Cephalopterus ornatus. The sequence goes on from VZRE01014736.1 coordinate 190,706, forward strand.
TCGATGCGGGATTTCTCCTGAGAGTGGGGATAGATGGGTGAGGCAGAGATGCTGGGACCAGCACTGGCCCATAACGTGTCTGACCTTACCCTGTGGGGCTGCTATGCCACCAGACCCCCAGCTTCCACAGCTTTCCTGCTCTTATTTCTCTGCATTACTTCCCTCTCCCACCTTACTGTGATGCTCTCTGCTGCTCCTTTCTGCTCTCCCAAATGCATTTGCCTTCTTCCTAACCTTGACAATCCTGCGCCCCTGAATTCCCAGGGGGTCCTGGTTGATCTGGATCATCAGGCGGTTCTGCAGGATCTCCTTAGCACTTGGGGAGATGGCGCGGAGATCCGTGGACATGAGGAGAGGAGCTGCCATCACTGTCCACAAGGCCATTTGAGAGCGTGACTGCTCATAGCTAAGGCCAAAATTTCCAATGATGAGCTGGAAGGGAGACAGTGAAAAGATGTGAGAGGCAGAAAAAGGTTAGAAACTCGTCTGTTTGTTACCCTTGCTGATGCTGCTTCCTGCTGGGAGGAAGCATGCCAGGGAAACCTCACACACACTTTCGCTTCCTCTTGAGCAGTCCACTCCCACCAGGAGATCCCACCTCTGCCAACAGCACATACTCAAATGCACTCACTAACACCCTTCATTTCATCAGTACTCCCCCTCAGTCTGTGCAGGGAAGAAAAGAACACCTGGACGACCTGTAAACTCAAATGGTGAAGGGTTCATTGCAACCATATGTTTTTCCCAGAGCTTAGCAAAGGGCAACACCAGCTTTGCCTCTTTGCAGCAACAGGACTCCTGCTTCCTGGCACTCGTCCTTTGCCCTGCCTATAGAAGGGCATCCCTGGAAATCCTCATCCCCAGACAGGGTCAAAGCACCCACCACCCAGCCGCACCATGTCCGGGTCATTCCAGTGACCGGGGCCAGCTGCTGGCTGCAGCACGTCCTGGTTTGTGAAGAACCAGTCCAGGATGGAAAGTACACTGTCCCAGGAGTCCTGGATGTCGCCATAGTTACGCCACAGGTTGCAGACCTCTGCCAGGATGGTGTAGTTCACCTGAGGAGTACAGGCAGGAGGGAAAATGGAACTGATCTGCAAGGTGTGGGAGAAGGGGCAGCCTGAACTGCTGAGAGCTGCACTGTCCAGAAAGCATGTAAAAGACAGAGGGATCTGGAGAAGGGCAACATCATGTAGGGAGGGAGGACAAAGTCATGTCCCAAAATGACTGGGCACATCCCAGTATGACAGATGTCTGGCAAAGCAACCACAGAGGCCTTGGGGAAATATGATCAGCTATCAGCTACAAGAATGGGGGCAGCTTGGGATTGACTCAAGGTGAAAGAGGAAGTACATGAATGCATCCAATTCTCAAGAAACATATACTAGGAGGAACATCCTATTTCAAGCACTGAAACCAGACAGGACCTGTCTCACAAGAACAGACCATCAGGAGCAACTCCACACCACCTGAGTAGGGTGGAGACGGCATACCCCAGGACCTTCTTCCCACAAACTCCCATCATCTAGCCACACTGGGAACCCCAAGCGTTCCCAGATGCCTGGCAGGGAGGCCACATCCCCTCTGCAGCACCATCCAGGGGCAGAGTAATAATTGGGGTGTAGCACCCAGCTCCTGTGGCTCCAACAAGAGCTCCAGCAGCACACAGGGGACACAGGAAACTGCCACTGGATGGAACAACCCTCACCTTGGGGGGGAGCCCCCCCTGGTATGCTGGCCAGCTGCAGGAATAGACGATGGGGCGGCCTGTGGCATTCAAAGCCCTTGCCATTTCTGGATAGCCTTAGGGAGAGAAGATGAAAACTGATGAAGAGGATGGCTGGCAGCAGCTTGTGTCCCAGCAGCAGCCTGTATTCCAGCCCACTCACCAAGGGGAAACCCAGGCCAGCATGGCTTCCTGCCTTACACCAGCTCCAGGGCACCCAAACTTCCTCCTCTTTGCCCAGGAGTTGCAATAGGAGGCAGAAGGGAAGAACTGGCTCGCCAAATGTTTCTGCAGATGGCCAGCTGCCCCGACCAAAGCAGCAAGGGGAGAAATATCAGATGGCCCGTGAGCTTTTACCCTTTGCTTGCTCCTCTTCTGATGAGTAGCACCCATCCAGCTTTAGCATATCCACACCCCACTCTGCAAAGGTCTGGGCATCCTGCTTCACATAGTCCAGTGTGGTGCCCGGGTAGCCCCCACAGGTGAGGTTGCCCAGGTCTCCATAAATGCCCAGCTTTAGGCCCTTGGCATGGACCTGTAAGGAGAGGAGAGCTGCAAGGAGTGGATGAGGGGATCCAAGGTGTCTCCCAGGTACCAGGGTCCTCCATCCCCTCCCAGTTCTCCCACCATGGTGGCATGGAGACACAGAAATCCCCACAAACCCCAGCAGGCACTCACATAGTCAGCCAGAGCCCTAATTCCACTAGGAAATCTCTCGGGATCAGGAACCAGCTGTCCTGCCGCGTCCCGCTGCTTGGCAGACCAACAGTCATCAATGTTGATGTACTGGTATCCCAGCACCCTCCATCCATCCTCTGCCAGCCGGTCTGCCATCTCGAAGAAAAGCCTCTCGCTGTGAGTTGAGGGGACATGGCAGGCTGAGACCCTGCAAACCCCATGCCCCACTAGCTGTGGTAGGCAAAGGGATTTGGGGTTAGCTGGGGACTCTGGAGGGTTGATCGCTGCAGGGCTGGTCTGGGTCATAGGAAGGGCTCCTGTTTAAACCCCGTCAGGGTCCCTTTCATTGATCTCAGCGAGAGGAAGTGTTTCCCGACACATCGCAAAGCCTGGCCACATCCTTCAGCTCCGGGGGCTCCCCAGCCCAGCACCGGGCGCCTGAGTCCCCCGCCTCCCACGCACCATACACCCGGGATCCCAGGGACACACACGCTGCCAGAGCTGTCGCAGGCCTGATGTCCGACCCGACTGCTCCCCGCCCCGCTGACCTGATGCAGTTGTGAGGATCCGCCCGGCAGTCCACGTTGCAGCGGAACCTCTCCCAGGCCAGCCAGCCCATGGGGGGAGTGCGCGCCAGCCCGTTCTCCAGAGCCACGGAGGGCAGCACCAGGGCCAGGGCCAGGGCCACGGCCAGGACCAGCCCGCTCGGCACCATCTTCCCCATCGCTGCCGCCGGGGCACTCTCCCGTCTCCGGCCCGGCCCCCCTCACATGATGCCGCCTGCATCACCTGACCGCCCGCCCCCGCCTCCCGCCTGCCCCGGGGCCACCGCGCCCCGCTGGCATGGCACTGCGGGGTCCTGCGCCCCACAGCCGGGGCATCCCGTTCATATCGACCCCCCCGCACTACTGTACCCTGTCAGTATCGCGCCCCGTCCGTACTGCATCCCTCTACTGCTGCACCGCGCAGCTGGTGCCCACCAGCACTGCGCCCAGCCGGTACTGCACCCCAT
>VZRE01014736.1:201391-271687 GCA_013396775.1 Cephalopterus ornatus
AACGGCAGCGGTGGCCAATCGGTGCGGGTGCAGCTGCTGGGGGCGGGGCGGGGCGGTGAGTGACAGCGCCTGGGCCAATGAGGGGAGAGACTGTGGGCGGGGCGGGCACGCGGAAGCTCGGCAGCGGGAGGGTGATGGAGGCGGCCCCTCGTCCCCCTGCGTCCCCCGAGCGGGGCGGCGCTGGCCCGCACCCTGGCCCCCCGTGTTCCCCCGAGCGGGGCGGCGCTGGCCCGCACCCTGGCCCCCCGTGTTCCCCCGAGCGGGGCGGCGCTGGCCCGCACCCTGGCCCGCCGTGTTCACTCGCGTTCCCCGTGCGAGGCGGTGCTGGCCCGGCGGTGCTCGGTGGGCAGTAAAGGCGGAGGTAACACCCGCCTGCGCACACCCTTTGCCATCGGCGACCGCTCCCCTTGCTAAACCACGGGCGTTCCCTGCCCCGGGCTTTCCGCGAGTTCCAGCTCCCCGGTGTTGGAATGTTTATAACACTATAGGACTGTAATAAAGCGCGATGCGGTGACGGGGGGTTGGCAATAGGGACGGAAAAGCGTTCTTGCCGTCGCTTCCCGGGCCCTCCGGGGGCCTGCGGAGCCGGGAGTGCGCCGGTTCAGCCGAAGTGCCACTTGGTGGTAAAGATCCATCTTTTCCAATCGACTCCTTGCAGACGCCCTTCGGCCTCCTGAGAGTGTTCAGCGTCGTGATCCCTTTCCTGTATGTTGGTACTCAGATCAGTAAGAACTTCGCAGCCTTACTTGAAGAACATGATATCTTTGTCCCAGAGGATGATGATGACGATGATTAAAGGGTATGTCATTAACTGCACTAGCAATCTAATTATTTGTGCTTCCCGTTTGGCTTGGGGCAGGGAGGAAAGTCTCAGACAAGCAAATACAGACGGCAACAGCTCAAAAGGTACATTTGCAGTTAAACACACAGACACGGATTTGCCTTTGGCTATGAACTTTTTTGTTCTTTTATACCAGAGTAGGCCAGACTGGTAACTGTGAAATCTCCACACCGTACATTCACTAGAAATCAGAGTAAGCTGACGGAGTTTTAGATCTTGTCAGTTGAATCAGAAATATACTGTAGTCAGTGAGGGTCTATACTGCAGACAGAACAGAGGGACTTCCCTGTTACTACATTAGGCATGCAAAGAAGGGCAACAGAGCTGGTGAAGCTGAGGAGCAGTTAAAGAGAGCTAGGGGTGTTTAGCCTGGAGAAAAGGAAGCTCAGGGGTCACCTTATTGCTCTCTACAACTACCTGAAAGGAGACTGTAACAAGGTGGGTGTTGGTCTCTTCTTCCAAGTAACAAGCAATTGGATAAGAGGAAATGGAATTAGGCTGTGCCAGGGGAGGTTTAGACTGGATATCAGGAAACATTTCTTCACTGAAAGGTTTGTACAGATTTGGAACAGGCTGTCTAGGGAAGTGGTTGTGCCACACTCCCTGGCAGTATTTAAATGATGTGTAGATGTGGCACTTAGGGACACGGTTTAGCAGTGGACATGGCAGTGCTGGGCTAACAATTGGACTCCATGAACTTGAAGGTCTTTTCCAACCTAAATGATTCTGTGATTTTGTTCTACTTGTTTACCTGTTTAAAAGTTTTTTGCTAACCCACAGAATGACTATTTTAAAGGAGATTCACGTATTGTCTGAAATTCTGATATAGGTGAACAATTTAAGAGAATTCCAGAACCCATCAGAACAAACTGTCTGGTGGGTGTTACAACACTGATCTCTGAGTAGCTGGATCACTCAGACTCATTGTAGAAAGAGTGAGTGGAAGTAATTCATCTTTATCTGCACTATGCTACAATTTTTACCATTTTATGTTATTCTGTTTGGCTTGTCCTTTTGTACAGATCTGAGTTTGGGTGTATTTGATTCTTTATAGAACAAAGAAACTCTTTTAAAGATGTTATTGTAAACAGTATTGCTTTGTAATCGGTTTGGTGATGTATTCCACTTGATAAGGGGGTTTTCCAGCATGCACTGTGCCGCTAAAAACAAAGACTTAAAAGATTGTAAACACTGCACTGGCCAGTTGGAAACTCCCTTTACCTAAACCCCACCTTGTGTGGTTTTGAGAGGAGTGTTTCTGAAGAGTAACAGCTTGTTATTCTATTTGCAGCATGGTACTACCGAAGGGAGAAAGCCATTGACAAAGCAATGATTCCAACGTCTGTCACCTGTGTTTGTCCTTCCTAAACGGGACAGGGGGCTTTGTCCCCCTTTTGCCAGTGAGTGTCCTGCGCATGAGGGAAATCTGTAGATCAGGGTTGAAGGAAGAGCACGGCATCCTTGCAGCCCTTGTACATGCCCACCTCATCAAAGACTGCTTGGATGCCTTGAATTAGCAATATGGGAAACAATTAAAGATCAAGAGATTGAGATGTATGACTTTGGTCATGTGTTTTTATTCATTATATGCCTGTGTACTAGCATTTGTCTTAACCTTTCTGCTCTGCCTGTCTGTTCCAGTAAGGAGGCTCTCCTCAAATTTATTTCCTCTCGTGAGTCCTCTCTGTGAGTCCTTTTCCCCAGGGGAAGCAGCAGCCTCACAGCACAGCCCCATTAAAGAATGGAGTGCATATCAACAATGGCACTGCGGTTCAGCAACCTGGCAGGTGATGGAGACTGTGTCATTAATGTCACCTCACTGAAGATTAAATACAGTATTATCATCACAGAGTTAAAAGTCTGCGTACCTTTGGTAAAAGGCTAAGATCACAAATGGCAAACTAACTTGCTGATGTGTTTTATAGCATTTAATCTCTGAACACTGGCTCCATGTACCTAATATTTCCTAGGTAGTTCAGTATTTCCTTCTGAATGAGCCCTAATATATTTGTCATCTTAACTGTGTATAAACTTCAAGTCCTATTTTCATAGAAGTGTTTACTATTGCATTTAAATCCTAGCATAATAGACTTAAAAGATCTTCTCTGCTGCTAGGGCACATGAAGAGTATCATAACTCACATCAGACCAGCTGTTTTCTCAAACTGAAACCTTGAGAGGTTAGTCAATTATTTATTTTTCTTAAGCCAGCATTGTCCCAGTGTCTCTCCTGTGGTTTCTGGTCATTAGATCTGGCCTTGTATCTTGACTGCCCACTTTTGCCTTCCTTATTCATGTCACTTGCTCCCTTATTCTTTGGCACAGCTTTGGATGTTTGCTCTGTAACTCTCCAGCATAGCCACGGAGAGAAAAGGGAGCCTGCAATCTGAGTAACCCCAACAGCTGTAGCTGAAGGGAGCTGTCAGGTTCTTGAGTCGCTTGGTATCTGAGTTGCCCCCTCCTTCCCCAAGCCACCTGAGAAGCAGTTCTTCCAGTTCATCTGCTCTTGGGAGCCAAACACGTACCCGCTCCTGTCTTCTATGCTGCCAAATTCCTTATTGCTGCTTTATCCCACGGTCTCTCCTGGCCCCTCCTGACTCTCTCAACCCTGTCCTTAAAAACACGCCACCTCTGAAGCCCCAAGGTACACTTACATACACATCCTGGAGGAGTGCTGTGTTATAGTCCTTATATGGGGAAGAAAGCCTCAGTATCTAGGCAGGATAAAACCAAGTTTGAGTGTACTACAAAGATCCGATGCTGGTCACACCTGGGGGAGCTCCAGCACTGAGTTACCTCCTGAAAATCTGTTCTGACTGGTGAGAGAACAAATTCTCAGAAAAGAGCTAGTAATTCCTGATTCAATTAAGAAGGTGATGGTAGGACACTATCTCCTGCTTGGCATCAGAAGTTCTTACAGAGCCTTCCTATTCTAGACAATAGTACAAACCCCCATTTTTCCAGGTAATTTCATTTTACAGCAGGGAAATGGGACTCTGCTGATGTCTTTATGCACAAAGGGATTCATTTGTCTATTGGATTTTATGTATTCTCTGAGGAGGTAAACAAAGACTAGTGTCCAAGTGAAAAACAGCAGGTCAACAAAGTCACAGCATGAAACTGAAAGACACTACATGAATACAGATGGGTCTCAAGCACAAGAGTATTTCTGTGACTACACTGGCTACTCTGAAGACCTGCTCTTTCCTCCGCAGAGTAACACATACAGACAGGGCTGCAGGCCAAGCACAAAGCCCCACAGCTAGGTTGTGTTGTGGTTATTCAGCAGACACCCCAGGGCAGGTGATGGGATAAATGCTGCCCACTGAAAATACATATTGGCAAAACTGTGAAACCACAGCTCTTCAAACATCACAATCACTTGCACACACTCTGGATTCAGCTAGTCATTAGACTCCTAATATGTTACACAATCTCTCTGTATGTTTTTTTTTCTATTGTACAGAACTTTATTGGTAATGTAAGGCAGGAAGACACAGAGTCAATCTCTCAGGGATCATGGCCCGCATAGAATTTGGACAGAAAGTCTTTAGGTTGCGGGGTTTCCGTCTCATGGAAATACCTCATGACGTGAGTCCTCTGCTTCCATACATGAATGGTTTCTTGAAGCTCCATTTTCCCCTGAGCACAGACAAAAGAATTTTAGACCAGTTCTCAGTTAGAGCCCAAGTCTAACCTTACAGCAGTATGAAAGTTATTTGAATGCACTTTGAAAGACCTAAGTAAAAAAGAGCTGCATCAGCAATTCTGTACTCCTACAGATTGCTTGTGTCACCTACACTGCAACACAAATACACTGTTCCCACCTTGTGACTTGACATCTCTGCAGCATAGCTTCCCAGCCCCGTGAAACAGGCAAGGGATCCTGCCTCCTTCTTAAAAGCTGCATTGTTTCTCTCAAGACCAGCACCTCCCATAAAATTCTACATAACATTCCTGATTTTCAAGTACCTCTATTGAATTAGTATAGCAGCATATTACCTGTAAAACTAAGTACAACTACTGCCAAGTGCTTAGCACTAGTATCACTGCCACAGAGATACTAAACTTAACGTCTTCATGACTCCACTCTATTGTACTGGTTTTGTAGGATGCCAGCACAGAGTAAAATGAGACTGCCTGGAATTGTTATGAACCGTACTACCTAGGATTCTATTTCCACATTTTTTTCATTATGTAAAGACAGAGTAACTGTCTTGAAATGCATGAAATACAACAGGTGAGCATGGCAGTCCTTGGCTGGAAGCTTTCTAATGCATTAGAACTGCAGAGGTCAGTTACTGTGGCTGTTTTAAAGATCTGCAAACCAGGAGAACCAGTACCCTGAGTGACAGAAATCTGTATTCGACCCACTCGGACTCAGGTGCATTAAGACCCTGTTCCTCCGCTTGCTGAAGCAGCATGATCCCTGATCAACAGGTCTGCTGACACAGGTAAACCAACATGATTGCAAGAGGCAACCCCTCCATAGCCCAAGCTGTTTATACCTTAATAACCAGCATGTCTATCACCCGTGGATCCCTAATGTGGGCGTTCTTCATGAACATCTCCCGCACCTTGTTACGCCCCTGTTTCACCGTGATGTCCAGCTGGTACAGGTGCACTACAAGAAACACAACACCCACTGCGGTCATCCACATCGCTTCGCGTTTTTCCCACCGGCGGGGTCCAACTCAACCCTCCAAAACGCTATCCGGTCGCTCGTTCACGCGCAGCCCGCCGGTTTCACCAATGTCATTAAGGCCGTTCCGACCTTGACCACGCGCGGCAAGCCCCGCGCCCCTCACTCACCCGTGTTGGGCACCTCGCGGTACCAGGCCCGGTACAGCTCCCTGACGCGCCGCTTCGCCTCGCCCAGGTCCCGGCTGAAGATCGGCTTCACCGCGGCCGACACCCCCCCCTTGCCCGCCACCGCCATCTTCCCGCCGCCGCAGCCCTGCCGCCGCCCGCGGGAACGCGCACGGCGCGGCAGCGCCCCTATTGGCCGGCTGTGCTGCCACTCCGCCCGGCCCTCCGACGGTCTCCCATCGGATTGGTCGGGGGAAACGCCAATCAGCGCTGTTTGCGAGGGGAGGCCCACTCCGGGCGGGCGGAGCTGCGCCGTGTCCCGCCTCCCGACCCCTCAGAGCCGGCACCTCCCTCAGGGCGGGGCTGGGGCTGTGCTTCGGAATTACGTGTTTGTTGCCTTTGAGCCCCGGGCGTCACACCGGCTGTTTGCTCGTACAGATAGGCTTTCTGTCAGTGCACTACTGCATGCTAGAAAGACAGTCCTAGTCTAGTTCTACCCACGTTTTTGTCCAAATACACGAGTGCTGGGGTCCTCACTGATGTTAAGTTCATGGCAATCTTCTGTTGAAACACACCCGTATGTGCTGGTCACTATAAACCCAACAGCGTTCAGTTCAGTCCCATGGAACCGACCAGAAAAATAACACTGAAAGGATCTTTAAAGAAGCAGTTGAGGTGCTGGGGGTAAGGAGAGAAATGTCAAGTGAGCGTCTGAGGCTGGGGCACAGCAGGATGGAGGTAACCACAAAGAGGAGAGGCGAGAAACAAGACTTCAATTCTTTCAGGGTTTTTTTTTTTGAGATTAAAAGCATGAAGTACAAATCTTAGCATGGAGTACAAATCTTAACAACTACATTGATAAGTATTTGCATAATTCAGTAGCTTTCATAGCTTCCAAAATTACCATTAGACAGATAGATATGAATGTGTCCACCCACGTGCACTCAGTTTCAGGTATTTATTTTTTTTTAAGTGGTGGTTTTACATAAAGGCTCCTTTATGCTATGGTCCTTTCAGCCACGTGGTTAAAAGGCAGCTACTACTAATCTAAATATCATATCTTAACACCTTGCAAAACAATTTGTCAGGAATATTGCAGGAAGTAAGAGAAAGGTAGTTCTGAAATCTATGGCCATACAGTTTCAAACAGTATAACTCCATCCCTTGGTGAGTTCCAAACCTGCCCAAGAGCTGACTTTAAGTAATGCTGAAAAAAAAACCCAAAACAGTTATCAGGACCTAATTAGAGGAAAGGATAAATCTAAACACCAGGATTTCTCTTGAAATGTATTTATAGGAATTTCTGTATTTCACAAATGACCTGCTTCTGTGGCTGACACACCATATGGATTATTTATGTATCCCTTGGTATTTACTCCTACTGGAGGCATAGCGTGACATAAGGGTTGTCAGGATTAAAACTTACTTTCTTTGGGGCTATAAATGAAAACAGTGCAATATTTGTGCAATAGACAGGAGTATGTAATAAACAGGAAGGATCAAAGGAGACATGTATATGTTGGATGGTAAAATTTTTCAGGAGCACTGCTCTGAAACTGCATTTAAATGTCACCTTATTGGAGCTGAAGCTCTTGCCCTGCCCACCAGCAACACCAGCCAAATCAGCTGACCATCCCTTGTTTTTTCAGGAACCAAGCCAGAGCTGGGCTCCCCTGGGCACCAGGCAGAGGCACACACTGCTGCACCACAGGAGAGGCAGAGCATGGCTTGATAGCCAGTGGTGCTAACACTAGTACCTTACAGGTTTTTCCTAGTCGTTTTTTGCTTCCAGAATCAGCAAGACCCCAGGGTTGTCTTTTACTCAGGATATCCTTGTACTTCTGTAAACTAATTCAGGGTTAATAATTCTTTCAGAAGCTATGTGTTCAGTGAACTGCTTCTGCAATTGATGAGAGCCCAAAGTATAGCAGAGCTGGCTGATTAGGCAAAAATGTCCTTACAAACTTGATTGCCATTACTAACTTCCTATAGCCGTTTGATTCAAGATCCAGAACCGGAATTAAGCTAAACGAGATATTGGGCTAGATCCCTACTTTACACAGCTGTGGACATTTTTTTGACTTGAGAGGTCTTAAGTGGAGCTCAGCATGATCCTGCCTAGACCTGAAATATTTCTGATAAAGTTTGCATTGCTGGTGCTCTGTGAGTGAAAGGAGAGTGGTGTGCACTTATCTTGGGACAGCTTGCAACAGGTATGGGTGTGGGGAGTTAGTGAGAGCAAAGCAACCGTCTGTGCGTGGCCTGGGCTGGTCCTCAGGGAGCACAAAGGTGAATTTCTGCAGGAGAGTTGTAAAGAAAAGAAAGAGCTCCATCCTGGCCAGCTGTTCTCCCAGGCAGACACGGCGACCTGCAAGAGAGGGAGTAGAAAGTGTCCATCTAAGAGGGCATTAATCCATGCTGGAATCACTGTGGGGGGAGCAGATCACCCTCCTGCTGTGCAGCCGGATACTCCCCTCAGATTTACCTGCTGAGAAGGGCATGAAGGCGTCCCGTTTCACAAACTGCCCGTTTGCATCCAGGAAGTGTTCAGGGTAAAACTCATTTGGCTTCTCCCAGACTGTCTCATCCTTCAGCACAGAAGACAAGTTGGTGATGATTGTTGTGCCCTGCACTCCTCAAAAGAAACAACTGATGTGAGAACAGCAGCATTATCTTGGCACAATGCATCAGCGCTGGTCCCTCTTTAGTCTGTGTCTCCCATTTAACAGCAGCCATCGTTCGGTGCCTCAGCATAAGACACCCATCTCCACTTCTGCATCTTATTTAAAGCAGAGGTAAAGCACTTTTCCAATGACATATGGTGCCTGCCCTACTTCTGAAGCATCTGAGCTTTTGCAATTTGTATCCTTACAGAGGCTGTTGAATGCAAACGCCAATTTCATGGTTACGCAGTGGAAATAGCCTCTGCTTCTCAGATCCTCCTGGACTTGTTTTATAGCTGTAGAGAAGAAGCTGACTGACAGACTTCAAAGCCCAAATTTCGCAGGGGCCATGGAAAATTGCAAAGCTTTCCTGTTTCACATGTCAATGTTCTAAGCCAGAGGAGATACTGCAAGGCTAAAAAAAATTAAAAAATAAAAATCCCAGGCGTGAATTCTGCCAGTGCTGCTGGGGCAGCTGCCTGTCACAGTGGAAGTGGTCTGAATGTCAGTGGCATTTGAATAGCTTCAGAGGTTAGAATTTTAAATACTACCATCTTAGGCAAGCCAGTAAACCAGTGCTGTGTGCCTCCAGAGAGCCTGTTAGGCTCCTTCCGACACAGGCAGTGAATGTCACGGCTCATCGAGAGGAAGGGAAACCTTTGCACTGAGCTGCCACTGCAGTTGGGTTCCCATATAACCAGTGTAAACCTAGAGCACAGATATGACCCTCTGCCTGGATTTAGAGTGTCAAAATGTCCTACTTTAGTGCTCGCCAGTGACTGTAATTGCGTCTGGAAGTGCAACACTGCAGAGTTGCGTGGGGTCACCCACACCCCATGCCTGGTGTCTGCACAAGGAGAGGATGCTGTACTGCTTATCTGATCACAGTCACCTTGGGAATAAAGAAGCCTTGCAACTCTGTGTCCCGGTACGTCATGTGAGGTAGTCCAACGGGAACAATATCCGCACAACGTTGCACTTCATGGATCACAGCATTAGTGTAAGGCATGCTCACTTGGTCCTTCATGGTGGGGGGTCTCTCTCTGCCAATCACCTTATCAATCTCTGCTTGGACCTTACCTGAAAGCAGAACAAATAAGGAATTAGCGGACACTTAGATAGACAGAAGGGGCTGGTACAAGCTGAAGGAAGATTGGCAGCATGAGACTGTAGGCACTAGGTGAGAGCAGGACCGGCAATTAGTGAAAGAAACAGGAACTAGGCAGAAAGGCATTTTTCAGTTGCTCGGTGACATCTGTATAACTATTCTTTGCGCATGGTGTCTTTAATAAAGGTCTTGCCACTTGACATGCTGCCTTATCCCTCCTCTATGCAGCTGAAAGGGTACCTGGGCATGCAGCATTAGAGAATTTGAACCAATCAGCATCTATTCAAAATACTGGAAAGAGGGTACACTGACCACTGCAAGTCCCCAGCCTTCAAAATGAAGGTGAGAGAGAACTTGCCTTTCCAACTCGTCTGTTTTATCAGGGCTTCACCTCTGCCAGAAATGCTGTTTGGGAAGTGTTTCTCCTGGCTTCTCCTAGACCAGCAATCACCAAAGCTGTTCCTTGTTGCAAAATCCCCAAATCGTGGAGAGAAGAATGCAGGTTGAAGGGAAGAGGCCACACTTCTGCCTGTTTCTGACTTACTCTGTATTTCTGGGTGGAGAAGCAAATACAGCAACGCCCACCGAAGAGTGGTGGTGGTGGTCTCAGAACCAGCTCCAAACAAGTCTGCAGCCACCATACGAAGGTTGTTATAGTGGAAACCGTTCTCTTCAGCTGCCTTACCCTGTGGAGAGCAAACAAGTGGGAAATTGGAGCTGGGGTATTTGCTAGCTGAGAATAGCATTGTCCAGAGAAGTACTGAGAAGCACCAGATCCATTTTTCAGTGGGAGAGTACAGCACAACACAGGCAATGGTCTGAGCATGACTGAGGTACTTCGCAACCCTGTTATCTCCTGTATTTGAAGGTCCTCAGGCACCTCCCATATCCTGAGAGATGAAAGCTACACCTGCCTTCAGGACAGGAGTGAACACTTTGTACTCTCAGCTCAAACAGACAGCAGGCCCCTGCCACTCACCGTAACATCCTCCCCCAGAGGAGGTGGAACACAGTTATCCAGGTTTGGTCAGATCATAAAACCCACACATTAGAGAGGAGGCTGCATTGATGTGGCTAATGCAAAATTAACATTATTTTAAGGGAGTTATCCCTAGCTACGCATTACAGATTCTCTCTGCTTCTGCCCCGATATTTTCTTACAATTGAAAAAAAAATAAAAGATGAGGGTATTATTGCTGCCTATTAAGTCTGCAACACCACTTGCAGCAAAACTGGTCTCTCATCCAAATGCTAATTGAGCTCAAATTTGTTAGCATATGAGATATGACAAGCTCTCTGCATGAGTTCATCTTCTTGTCTTTTCTAATCCTCTTTATACTCTCCCTTCCTAGGGACTAGCTTCTGTTAAGTTATTCAGTATATTTTGATGCTATTGTAATATGGATAGCAATTAATAAGGCATTTAAGACTCAGCTGTTGTTCCAATAAAAGATCTCATGCAAGGGAACTATGGGACTGACCTGACCAAAGTTAACTCAGGAGAGGGGTTTATCAGACTGGCTTATCAGGGGATCTTAGTGAAAAGAAGAGAGATGTGACAAGAGGCAGCATGGTCAGGCTCACATGCACCCCCAGACAGTACTGCTCCGTGCAGAGTAACACAGGTCATGTGGCTCTGCTGTGCAAGCTGGGGGGGCCAAGGCATGGAGGAGGTGGCCGACACCTCTGGCACGGCAGGGTTTGTTATGCAGAGCAGCAGTCCAGCCCGAGCACTCAGATAGTGGAAGTGATCTGCAAGCAGAATTTGCTAATATTGCTCATCTACCACTCAAAATTTAGTGAATCCATGTGCAGAAACATACAGTGAATGGATGGGCTGATGCAAGTAGCTTTGATTTTATACTGACTTTGTGCCTCACTGAATCGAAGGAAAGACTCCTTTTAATTTCAGTGAAGTTCAGATTTAGGCCTCCCTCTGATATGTAGGGAACTAGTTCTTAGCAAGCAATTCAAAGATGCATATCCCAAAGGAGATGCCATCTTTTCAAGTTCTAAGTTGGTTTAAAGACAGGCTACAGACTGGGCAATGACACCAAAAAGCCAGTCTGTTGCTGCAGTTTTGTAACTGATTTTGAGGCATCAGTCATTGAGGCACTGCCAGTACACAGACTCTTGCATGTTAACTTATTCTCTGGTGCAAATGCAGAAATATTAGCAAATTCTCAATCACTGCCTTTTAAAAGCCTTCAAAATGGTGTAGGCTGGAAAGAAGGAAGTTACAAGACTCTGAGGGGAATGTGAAGGTAGAAAATGGCAACAAGAACATCAGCAGATAATATGATGTCTCAAGACAGTAAAGGAAGTTACAGCATGAAGAACAGCTTTCTTATCAAGATGTAACATGGAACGAAAAAGCAGGAAATTAGTTGGTAAGAGATTTTAAACAACTCTAGGAAGAAAGTCAGCTTCTATGAACAAGCTTAAACAGGCAGAAGAACTGCCCCTGGACTGCTGGTGTCACCCTACCTTCTCCATTTCCTTTAAAAATGCATCCGTGAAATCTCGGGTGTAAGCAGGGTTCCAGGTCTTCATGTGCTTATCTACGAGCACATCGATGAAGTCCATGAAAGCCTTTTGGCATTGAAAGACTTTCTGTGCCAGGCCGGGGATGCGCACCAAAACGGGCACCACGTTAAGAAGCTGGGGTGTGAGAACCAGAGAGAGAGAAAGAAAGAGAGAGAAGATATTATGTGATACTAAAAAGAAAAATTATGTAAACACAATGCTCTCAATCAACAGAGGGCAGCTTCTTACAGCTCTCAGTTTACCTGAGGAAGGAATCCAGTTTCTTCTTTCAGGGAATTTTCAAAGAAATGCAAGAGTTTGTGGAATGTCTCATCATTGTAGTCGAAACGCTCTCCAAAGATAATGGTGCAGATCATGTTGCAGACTGCATTATGTACAGGAACATGAACATCGAAAGAACGACCTGAAAATGGAAATGGAGACCAAGCTCAGCAACACCAAGCTGTTGGACCTCAGCTGTCAGCAGCAAGAATACACAAATGCCTCCTTGATGCCTTCAAGAGAAAAAGCCCTCAAACCACTCAAAGTACAAATGCATCATACTAAGAAGTGAAGATCATCTCATCTCTTACTAATATTTGGTTGATCTGTGTTTAAAGGAGAAAACCCCCAAGAAAAGCTGAGTTGCAGGCTTGTTCTGTGACTTGACAGGTAACATGTTGTGTCTAGATGACAGGCGATGTGCTGTGAACTCTCAGCTGCACTCCTATTGTATGTGATAATGTCAATATGTTCCACTAAACTTCATAAAGGTAACAGTTACCCAGCTCTGGTAATAATTCTATTTTCCCTCTCTATTTCTAATTTCCTATTTGTTTCGTCTTTCAAATGGATTAGTGTTACAGTAGCCACACCGTGTAAAGTAGAAGTAGCTCCAAGGAATTCATATAGACTAGAAACACTGCATTTTCTTGGGAAGAGAGCACTGCATGCAAACAAGAGTGGCTTTAGTAATACTTCTCTTTGCATTGCTGTATTGCCTTTTTCTGTGATTTCCCCATCCTTGTGGATGTGACAAACCTTCTTTAGACTTGAATGCTGAACAAAGAAATCCAGCTTCCTCTATCACTCGCTCTTCCAAGGATTTCTTTCCCATCCCAAAGTTCCTCAAGGTAGAGAGCGTGAATTTCCTTAGCTCCTTCCAGACATTCCCGTATCTTGCCAAAACAATACCTGGAATTATGGATGAGCAAGAAATGTCAGGATATCTCACTTGTACATCAAGGAAAGTTTGCTAGACAACAGCAATTGTGAGTTTGGAGGTACAGGTCTGTGTGGATAGATGAAAGAGTCTGATCTTATACAGCTTGTTCATACAGCAATTCTGAAAATGGCTTACTGTACCTTCTAATGCCTGTGCACGGCTAGCAAAGGTGGAGAGGGGATTCAGTGGAAGCAACAAGGGCTGCTAAGGATAAGGGAATCACCCCTCCAAACCATTCAGCATTGCACCCTTAGCTTGTGTGAAATGAGTAGCAGCTTGTGCCACCACAAAGGAGCTGAGGAAGAGATGTGGGCAGGATGATGCATAATACTCTGTCTTGGATGAAAGTTACCATTTTTTTTTTGCAACAACAACTTGCATATAGCGCTGTTATGTGCAAGTTGCTGTTGCATAAGCACATTGTTTTACATAAGCACAGTAAGCACTAATCACTGGGTGTCAGGAGCTGGCAAGAAAGTTGTACCACTGATAGTGTCGTAACACTGCTGCAGAAGTGTGTGCTCACACCTGGAGCTGTACTACAACCACTAAGGGGAGCCCCCATCTCATCAAATATAATTTTGTCACCACCAAAGAGTGGCAGAAGTACAAGGAGATTGACCCAGGGGACATGAGATGGTGGCACCATGCTAAGAAAATCTTCCATTTCAATCCTACTTGTGCTAGTGCCAGTGAAGAATGCCTATTTTCAAGGGACTTGCCTTCAGATTTCTTTCCGTAGCCCATGTGTTCATATATTGGAAAGTACGGCCGGTCAGCGAAGTCCTCCGACCTCTGGACCAGGGCTTCCTTCACTGTTTTATACCCATTCAGCACTACCACGTTGGTCCAGCAGTTCTGGAGATTGTAGATGTTTCCAAACTTCTTCTGAAGCTGCCAAGACAAAAAAGTATGTCCCTGAAAATGAGCTGAATGTAACATCAGAAATATCACCATATCCTTTCTTAGGGCCTTTACTATTTTGTGATTTTTTGAGGTGCTTTTATTCTGAGATTCTCAGCTGATCTTTGACCTTTGTCTTTGCAGTGCAACAGCTCAGTGCTAAACAGCAGCTGAAGCAGGGATCAATGCTCCATGAGTGGAAAAATTTAGAGTACCTCTATCTTGGTGTACAAACTGTTGCCATGAACATTGTGCAAGTATTTGGATTTTGTCAAGGACCTTTTTGGGGATTTTCAAAGGCTGCATGTTCAGCAATTATTTATTTCCTAATATTTGCATTTACTTGGACCTGAAAGACTAGGTAAGTTTTGAGTTAGTCTACTTCTGCTGAAGGAAATATTAATGATTAGGTGATATGTAATTTTTTTAAAATATGTATTTGTTCCTAAAGATCTACCCAGAGACAGGTTTCCAGAAACATAGTAGGAAAAGGCAATTCCACACTGGAGTTTCAGCTCAACTTTCTCCCTAGAAGGAGTGTACACATCTAATATGACTGGTAACTGGCACACACCCTACATCTGCTGTGATCTATGAGAGACATCATGCTGACAGCAGGATGGGTGCACAGGTAATCCTGTCAGCCATGCACTTGCCATGGGATCTGACCTCAGAGCTGTCTCCTCCAGGTAGACAAGCCCTTTAACTGGACACAGACTCCTGGGAAGGCAGCTTAAAGATCCCCTGATAGTCAGGAACACTGAACAAAGCACTCAGGAGTATGTTGTTCAAAGACATGCAAAAGTAGCAATGCCCCACAGTTTCATTTTTCTTTTTTTCTGTAGGTTTTTTTTTGTTGTTTTGTTTTCAGGGTTTCTTTAGTTCTTTTTGCTTTGTTTTGTTTTGTTTTTGTTTAAAAACTAGGAGTCTTCATTTCTGCACTGTAGCATTGCGAGGAGTTGAAGTACTTAATACTTGTTTGCAATAGGGTTGAAAAGGGAATTAGCACTTCACTGGTGCTAGAAATACATCATTAAAAGTGGTTACTGGTCAAGATTGTGGTTAGCATGACCCTGACGTGATATGATTTGAAAATGGTAAGCTTTTGGACTACATGGAAACAAATAATACAATTGCTATATTTAGTTTCTCCATTTGGCAGGTTTTGGACAGACAGCTGAACAGCGCTGTCCTAGAAAAGAGGGCTTTAGAGCTTGCAAGCTGAAGCACAAAACCCCCACAGTTTATCTGCTGCAAGCTGTGCTGTGCTTTTCCTTTGAGAAAAGCTAAGCCCTGACTTTGAATAGGAACGCTACCTACTGAGATTTTGGGCATTGCTGCTGGGGCAAATCCCACAAGCTGATCTCTTTAACTGAAACTGTCACATGCCTGCAGGCATGCTTCAGTAACTCACAGGGAAGTTTGCCATTCCACAGCCACATTCCCAGCCCAGATATTTGTTTGTCTTCCCTTGTTTGTACATCTCCCTGTTCCTTTGCCCCCAAATCTGCCCACGTGGTAGGTTGGTGGCCAGCTCTACAGCATCACCTATCATTGGGAACACAACAGCATCTCCCACTGAGCTCACGCAGAGGTGGGGAGATGGAGGTTGGTGAGCAGTAGTGTGTGATTATTGTTTATCTGTGAGGGCCAAGTCCTTAGGCAGTGACTTGCTTCATCCTGGACTATGGAGAGGGCATTGCCCTTTGGCTTTGTGCAAGAGTAGGTCATGCCAGAGTGTACCTCACCCCTCCTGGTCATTGCAGGGGCTGCCACTTACCTGTTTGAAGGAGTGGGCAGGGTTGTGGAAGTCAATGGAGAGCATGGTCCCGATGAATGGCAGAGACACTGGGCCTGGTGGGTAGCGGCTCCACTTCTTCCTACGCTTCATGAAGTCAAGCAGTAAAGTAAAGACTGTAAGAAAAACTCCCAGTACAGAGATGTTGCTCCAGAGGGATGACAGCTGGGACCCCAGCCACAGGAGCAATGCCATTTTGTAGCCTGTCTACTCCTTTGTCTTCCTCTTTGGACACAAAACTGTTTCTGCCTCCTTTTGCCTTCTCTTCTCTTCTGTTTCTGACCTTTTAATATTGGCTCGAACTTGAAGCTCCTCCTCTGCTCAGCTCAGCCCCGGGGGAGTGGTGACAAGAGTCATCCCTCCTCCTCCTCCTCATCCAAAGCCTTTTTGTCGCTGCCAAAGGAAGCAGCTCCTGCCAATAGTGCCCTCCGTGGGAGAGAACTCGGTGAGGTCTAGGTGTTTGGGTGCCCTCTCCCACAGCCAAGGTGGGATCACAGTCCTCAACATGCAACCAGTCTTGCTGCACTCTCATGGGGCGATTTGGAAAGAGTTTATTTAAATCTGTGTCACCTTCTTGTTAGTACAGGCAAGTCAAGGGAGAAGCAGCTTCTAAACACAGATCACCGAGGTTTCTGTTTGCAGAGCTGAGGATTGGTTTCATTGGACCTTGAGAAAGCTCGAGTTAGGTCAAACATTCACTTAGAGAAATCACTTGTTACAGAAATTAGCCTAAAACAGTGACCTGAGAATTTAAAAATCATTTAAGTTTCTGAAATTAGCAATCTTTATCCAACTCCAAATGTCAGTCAGCATGATGACCTTGGCTTTTGTAGAACACAGCTCAGCTACAAAGGGAAAAAGCAATCTATTATAAGGAGCCTCAAATTTCCAGCCTTTGTGGCAGCTGTAATGCAAACACAATTACGGAATTAGTCAAAGCACACACTAAAGCAGCACAGCTGTGTGCTCCTGGCATGTCTGCCATCGGAGATCAATAAACCTTGCTCTTAGGACAGTTAGTTCTAGATAAAAAGAAGCAGTAAAGCCATCACAGCTTGATCTGTGATCTCAGTGTGATCAGAGAAAAACTCCTAATGGAGAAATTGCTGCAGCAGTGATGGAGAGCTCAGAATGCAAAGCTATGCACCTGCAGAGGCTGTGCACCCAGGGCCTCAAGATGCCCCTTCCCCTGGGAGGCACCTCAGTGCTCGTTATCTGTGTGCTGAGGTCACCTCGCTGGAGTCTAGAGCACAATCCTGTTTTGAAAGCATCATGACTCAAGAGTTCACCTCAAGTAGCTGTAAACAAACATATGTGGCACAGGAAACAATGGGGGGAATTACCAGCCCCCACACAACTGAAGAATTGTGATTTCTTTTGTGTTACAAAGACATGCCAGGATAGTTCACATGCCTGGAAAGCTGCCACAGATAGACAATCTCTTCAGGAAAGACAGGCTGGAAATGGTGAGGAGTGTGTTGTGCAGAGGGCCCAGAGCTTTGCCGTGGGACAGCTGACAGGCCAGTTGAGTGCCTGTGGGCAAGGAAAAGGTGACAAAGCTCCACAGGCAGTGTTGTGCCAGGCACTCACTACAGACTTCTTGATCAAGGAGAGAAAGTCAATAGAGCCATCTCACACAATCGCAGGCCATAGCACTAAATCAGGGTGTGCTTTACCTGGAAGAGCTGCAAGGTCAGGCATGATCCAGGTGGTTTCTGGAGCGTGCTGAAGACAATTTCTTGACACAGGTGATTGATGGGACAACTAGAGGAGATGCTGTACTGGATTTGCTGCACACAAAAAAGGAAGAATTGGTCCAGGACATGATGGTCAAGGATAAGTTTGCCTGTGGCAACCATGGAACTGTGAACTACTAAATCCTGCAAGAAGTCAGCAGGATAAATAGCATTACTGCCCTTGCCTTCAGGAGAGCAGATCTCACCTTGTTCAGTGATCTGCTTGGCAGGATCCCAAAAGGGAGTTGCCCTGGAGAGTAAAAGGGCCTAGGAGAGCTGGTAGCTCTTCACAGGCAGCCTCCTCAAAGCGTGAGAGCAGTGCATGTCTTTTATTACCTTGACACTGTCTAAGCCTTTAACATAATTTTTCACAATATGCTTGTAGCTACATCAATCAGATACAGACTGATTGTAAATTAAATGGTTAAGTGGATGGATGATTGTTAGATTGTGGGGCTCAAAGAGTTGGGATCAGCAGTACAGAGTCCAGCTGATGGATGATCGCTAGTGACATCTATACCAGGGCTGATAAAGTTTAAAATATTAACAACATGGCTGATGGGACAGAGATCACTCTTGGCAAGTGCACCCTGGGAGAGCTAACAAGAGCTGAAGTATGTTTGCAGAGTAGCCTGGAAGTTTGTTGGCTTTTGAGTACCCAAAATGTTTCAAACAGCTCTTCTGTGAGGTCTCAGGAGACAGAGCTGTGACAGTCCTGTACTCAGTGGACTGGCTTGAGCAGGAGATGGCTGAATGCTAAAAGGTGATCAAGGAATTCCTCCCACACTGATTTTCATGACCTATGCACTCAGATGACAAAAGATGGGAAATGTGGTCCAAAGAACATCAGGGGACCTTTCCTGATCACCCCATCAGTAAAAGGAAGTTACCTTGCCTGTTTCACTTTATTATGAGCTCCACCTTTATGAACTTCAGCTGAAAAATATCCATCTGAGTCCTTTCCATTTTTCTTACCTTGGCTAGAGCCAAAGGCTGTTGGACTCCCATCACTTATCTGCAGGCTGTAAGAAGGAATTGGAATTGGAAACTGTTGATTGGACTTCAGGAAGTGGATTTCCTTTTATAGAACATCACCCGCAAAGGCCGTCAGAAGAGGAACTCTCCAGCTGCTCTGACTCCTGTGGCTCAGCCTTGACATAAGGCAACAAAGCTGGAACCTGAAAAAGGCACCAGCTTAATAAAACAAACAAAAAAATAGTACACAGACACAGACCTACCAATTTACACCTTTCCAAAAGATCCCTGGGTAAGTGATCTTTATCTCCTTCAGACTGCAGGATCGACAGCTCCTTCTACTTAGGACTAGTACCAAGGACTGCTATTTCTGCAAAGGACTGGAGCAACTGTTATAGCTTTGGTAATTTCAAAGGAACAGTTTTCAAAGCAACTAAAGAAACAATAGACAACAAATCTCTTTCTGAGAGAGAGAAAGAGAAAAGGGAAATTATCCTTCTGAAGAATGAAAGATGTTCATTTGCATTTCTTTTCAATAAAGTAATATTTTGAGCAATTTTCAAGTCAGGGAAAAAACCCTCCAAATCCATACATATTAATTTTAGCTAGCTGTCACCTTGCTGTGCTGGGTGCATGTCTTTGACTGTGAGGAGTCAATTAAGAGACGAGCTAAGTGAAATTAGAGAAGTTGCATGCAGACATCACCATTCTTTGACTGGAGAACCTGCATTACAAACAGGCAGTTTTAAGAAAAAATTTATTACTATTGCAAAACAAAGCATGCAGAAGTAAGGTAAAGCAAGAGTTGCCTTTTTTTTTTTTTTGGATGCAATTTTAATTGAGCCTTTTTGTCCATGTAGTCCATAAGATCAGCCAGGAAGCACTGCACAGACAGCATGAATATTTCCTTGAGCTTTCAGGAAATTTTCATCCAAATCCCAGCAGGCTGACTGCTTTCCCCCTAACACCATTAGATGGACTCAAATCTCAGCAATGTTTCATTCTGGAGGAGCAAAGCCTCTTGGAACAGCATTGGTCAGTGTGAAGTCTGCTGCTCTCATTCCCTGGTTGTCCATCTCTCAGCCTACAGCAGAGCTGGGTCTGATGAAGACCCCAGAAACCTTTCTTCTTTGGTGGCCTCTTCTGAGCCCAGAAAACATGGCCTCCCACTTAGTCCCAGACTTTTCTGGTCTTTCCTCCACCTCCTTTTTCCGCCCACCATCTCTCTTTTGCCTGTTTTGCCTTCACTTGGACAGCCTCTCCTCCTGACCATTTCAGTGCTGGAAAGGGCAAGAGGTACACAGTGGAGACCAGCTTGACACTTGCCATTTTCCCTTGCCAGCCTCTGGCAGCCAGCAATAACCACCACCTGCTTTGTTCAGACATCTCAGGGGAATTTTAGATGGAAAACTGAGAACTCTATCAAGCACATGCAAACTGGGTTTTCAAGTGCTTGTAATGTAGCCAAGTTTGAGCACAGTTTTAGAGAGCTGGTGCAATGTGTCTTCCTAACACAAAGCTGCCTCCTGCCAAATTTTGCATGTAATGCTTCAAAGCATTAAACTGAGAAAGGAAAGTATCACCAGAAATTTTTCAAATGGGTTAGGAGAAGGTCAGATAAACAATGGATTTCTAAGAATGATGTCAGCCATTAGAAAGGGATCAAAAAAATTTTGGCTGAATATTCCCAAACAAATTTAGCCTGAGGCACAACTCCAACTCGGGAAATTTTAGTCTCCTCTGGTTCATTGCGATTTTCTTGGCCCTCAGAGTGGGGGGGGCGGGGTTAAATACTGGGTACTTCCACAGCCTTAAGATGGACTGTGCTAACAGCTTGTTCATAATAAAGCAGTCAGCAGAACTGAAATAGCCAAGTCTTTCATAGTTACTGTTACTATGACTTACTGCCAGCCTTCCCACATTGCAAAGAAATCTGTTCTTCAGGCTTTTCTTCCTTAAATTCCCCATGGCTTCCTACCCTTTTTCCTATATCAGTCACAGCAGTTCACTTATCACCAAAAGGAACTGTAGTTGGACTTTGCTTCTTTCATCCATCCCTTCCCATGCCATCCCATCCCCATACACTTACTCTTAAAGAGCAATGACTCTGAACTTGGTACTGAAAGCAGGGCAGGTCTTGGGCCTCATCTTTCTTCCCAGAGAGATAACTCTGTGCTGGTGCAGTAAGATGTCGAAGAGCTGGGCTCCAACAACCACTGTGAGCAGTTGGGCAGTGTGAGCTGTGCAGTAACTGCAGGCATCAACATCTGGATGAATAAAGCAGCCGCAGAGATGAAGTCACTCCCAGACAAGCCTCAGACAGTAAGGGCTGAAGATTCGAAATTATAGGAGCAGAATGGCTTTGTTTTGACTTGGTATTTCACAGAATTGAGGTGATAGAGGGCTGAGCTCACACTTATATGTAACACTGCCCAGTGAGAGTTTTGCCAGTTCAGCAAGTGACTGGCCAAGAGTAGTCATGGACCCTAACCCTGGCATCCTTGTCATGTTAACTGGGGTTAAAGCAGAAATCAAAACAAGCTAGCTTGGTTTTAATCGCTAAATTCAAGTTCACGTTCTCCTACAGGCCTTAATTCCTCAGGCTAAAATGTTCCCAGTGTTACCTTAACCTGAGTTAGCCAAACGGAGCTCAGCACACACAATTTCTAACCCCAGCTTGGAGAGGTAATGAACCAAGGTGCTGTTTGGCACAGGCTGTGGTACCAGCACTAGTCTAAAATGCCTCCTGAAGATTCTGTTAAACCTCTGTGATGTGGCTGAGCTCTGGGAAGATGCCTGCTCGTTCAGAAAATGACTGGCAGCAGTCTTGACTCACACTCTCTTGTGAAACTGTCAGAAAAATATGGCTTACACCCCCAATACCATAGGCTGTTGATTTGTCTCAGCTGCTGGTTTTCGTTTCGTGCTTATTAAGCTTCTCAGGAACTGTGAATATATTGCTTTTCTTTTCATTTTTGATTCAGTACTGATACCTTGGGTTTTTTCTTTGCTGTAATGAGAGCATTCAGGGGAATTTTGGACACAGCTCGTGGCTAAAATCCTGTTATTAATTTTTTTTCGTAAGAGATGCATTTAAACCCATATGGGGAAACTCATCCTACTTTCCTGAAGTGTGAGATCAGTGTGACACCTCTGAAAATAATAGTGTGATTAAATCCAGGGTTTGGAAGCCAGACAGACAAAAGCATCTTGGTTTAGTTTCTGCCATTGATTTGCCCTGTGAGTTAGAGACAAGCACTCAGCTGGCTGCTGGCTCCGTTTCCTTGCTTGAAAAATGTGTTTAATGGAGCTGTTTACCCAGTTGTGATAATGAATCTACAAATCTTGGTGCAAAGGACGTTAATAAGCACCGATACCATAATTATTACAAAGCAAAGAGCCGGGTTGCCAAAGGTCTCAGAATAGAGATTAAAATAGATAAAGAGCTAATTTGAAGACTCGCTTTTGTTCCAGGAAGTGTCTAGCTATGATCTTTTTCTTCTGGCAGAGGCAGTATTTCACAGGGAGCATTTTGCTGCTGTCTCCATGCATTGGAAGGATACGTCAGGATGCTGTTTTTTCATAGTTAGGTACTCAATTCAGTTATTTATGAATCAAAATAAAAAGAGAAGCTAATCTGGCTAAAAAGAGAATTGCATTTTTCTCCTGTGCTTATGGCTCTCAGGAGCAGACAGAAAAACCTTGGGTGATGCTGTCTCCTCACAGGCAAGTCAGATTTCTCTGTTTTTTCACTCCAAGCTCATTAGCCTGTTTCTGATGGCTGCCGAGCATCCCTGGCTTCCTAGGAAAGCATTCAGAGCAGCGTGTGCTCAGCACATCTCAGAAAGAGGAGGTGAAGAGAGGCATTACTTCTGAAGCATACTTGCTGTTACAATTTCCTTACAGTCCGTGAAGGTAGAAGTGACTGTCTCTCTTCACATCACCTTCCTGCTGGCTTGGTGGCTCTGATTGCTCCAACGGTAAGAGTTAAAATATTCCTGTTCTAGGAAAGTGGTGCATTATCTACTTTGTTGTTTAAGCGTGGGCTCAGAGTGATGCCACAGCAGCTCATTTGGTGCACGCTGTTAGCTCCTGCCTCATTCAAGTTACACAGACATTTTCAGTTCTGTGAGCATGTGCTGTCACTCAGCTCAGGACCCCTCTTCTCCCCTTGTGCCACCACATTTGCACAGCTGTTCAGCATAGAGAAACTTGTGTTAGCTGACCTGTCACTGTATGAGAAGGTGTGCAGACATGAGCCTCTCAAACCCGGTCTTTCTGTGTGTTTGCCTCAGGCCAGGTCTGGCAGACACAGCAGGTCCTACAGAAAGAGTAGAACCATGCCTAGTCTGGGGCCCTCCTGTATCTGTCTCTGCAGAGGGACGATAGCAGGTGTCTGCTCCTTGTGAGGTTAAGACTAAACTGTAAGGGAACTAAAGCACAGGGCATCAGACAGAGTAACCACCCGAGTGAACTGAGCCCAGGCACTTTTGCCC
This sequence comes from Cephalopterus ornatus, assembly GCA_013396775.1. Lineage (NCBI taxonomy): Eukaryota > Metazoa > Chordata > Aves > Passeriformes > Cotingidae > Cephalopterus > Cephalopterus ornatus. The sequence goes on from VZRE01014736.1 coordinate 224,471, forward strand.
ACATGGGCTCAGACTGCCAATGCAAGGCGGGCAGCCCACTCTCCGTGGTACTAGCAAAAAAGTTGCAGGCAGAAGTGACACTGAAGCTTTTCCGGGTTTAAAAGACAGTGAATGCAGGTTCAGTGCACTTTCATGAACCTGGATGTTTTCTGTAGCTATTTATTAACCTCACACAGCCCCTTGGACAGGCGTTTGCTGCTGCGTGGCTGAACAGGTACAGGTGGTGAGAGGTACCTGCAGGTTGGGTATATCATGGGCACGTGTGAGTCACACGGCAGGGACAATGTTGGGAACGTTGTTCCCACTGCCACAGTAAAAGTGACATGAGTCCAGCTGGCATCCCACAAATGGAGAGCTTTCCAACCCTGCAATGGGCTGTCAGCAGGCTGCCAATGGATCCTCCTCCAACCACTAAAAATGATGTGGCTTCTCCCAGCATCCTGCGAAAACCAGAAGACACCCCTAGCTTTGTTCAGTAACAAACTGGAACAAATCCCAACACTCTCAACACTCCTGTCTTACTCACAGACACCTAAGGAGCTTTGAGGAGCAGGAATTAATGACAAGAGGGAGAAAAAATAGTGGCTGATAGAGAAATCCAAGGAGAGGAGGGAAGAAGTAGTAAAGACAGCACAGACTGGACAGTAGACTGTCACTGGCAAAGGCACGTGTAGTAACAGGCCAAACTTAATGGCAGAAGATGTGGCTACTGCTCACTGGGTACAAATTGACAACTTTTTGTGTCAAGCAATTAATGATCCCTGAATTCTGCCCTTTGCTCAGCAGTCCATTAAGGCAGCAGAAGATGATGAGCGGAAGAACTTAAAGCAATTCTATTAAGAAACTATAAATAACTTCAACACTAAAAATAAAATGTACATTTGTCCCAGCACTTTTTGTGTAAATGATATTAATGCACTAAGCTGAAAATACTCAAACATACAATTTTGATGATCTAAACCCTCTGTTAATCATTTCTGAGAGCATAATGTGCTTGTTGCTAGAGTACAGAGTTTATTATTTTGCTATTTTCATAAATAACGCAGAATCAAGCTCTTGTTAGCAATTTTTCATGATTTTATCTTCACTTTTTCTGTCAGTTTAAACAATGGCTTGAATACAAGTCCGCGTTTAGAAGTTTTTCTCAGTGTGCTGGAAACAGAAGATTGTTGTGTGTCACTATGACAGTGAAATGGGTTGTTTATATTTGATTTCTATGTGATGCTCCTAATGATAGCTCATGCTTCACAAATCTGAATGTGCATTGGAAATCAAAATGTGTATTTTAATTTTTTTTATGAATAGGAAACCCACAAATAACTTTTGGTTTGAAATATTGGCTCAGTCATGCTTACAGTTCGATTAATACCAGTGGGAGCATGTGGAGTGAAATAGAAATCAGAAATAATGAAAGTGCAGGCAAGATCTTACTACAGAGTGTTTAGCTGGTTGGTTACCCTTGGAGCTCTATCCCAAATGATCTGTAGGTTACTTTTGCCAATAGTACTTACTACACTCTCATAGCAACCATACATAACAGGCTTATTTTTCTGTGCTCATTCGTAATTGTGGTTTTGCATCATCAACAAAAATACCCCCCCTCTTTTACCCAGGAGACTTCCATGAGCAGTGATCTTTCCATAGGAAGGAAGAAGGATCAGAAGTGGTGGTTGCAAGGGCAACTGAAAAGGAAAGTATTTTCTTTGTGGTTTTTCAGCTGACAGAATGGATGCTGAAAGACATTACATTGCCATGCTGCAGGTGGTGAGTGGCAGAGAAATGACATGGGGCCTGCTCCTCTCCTTACCATGGCACAACACCAAACTCTTCGACATAACCAACCTCCCCACCTGCAGAGAAGCAGCAGCTTCCTAAACCTGCTGACTCCCAGGTCCCCAGGGACGGCTGTGTGGTGCCCACAGCTTAGAGCAAGGTGTTGCTGAGCACCAAAACATGCAGGGCTGAGCTAGCTATGAAAAATGAATGCTTCTGTGGTAATAATACTTCAAAACTTTATGTTGGGTTGCTTAAAAAAGAAACACAAAACCCTGGAAATTTTCAAAGCCATGCCACAGATGGAAATGACAAACCTTAGTTTTCTCATGTACCAAATACAGGCACTATGTATGTGAGTTAACACCCTTCTGCAGCTCCCTTCTCATTTGTGTTACTCCAGGATAAGACAAATTGACTCATATCTAGAAAGAGAGAAAGGTCTACAAATCCTCATTTATTTATTTACATTATTACTCTTTATTGCCTATTCCAAAGTCCAAAGCTTTTTGATTTGTCTTCACTCTGTTTTGAACTATGACCTGATTTCTGGGGTGGCCATTGCACTCAGGACTAAAAATTCAGCAGCTATTTCTAATTTTCCCTGTTTTCCTGTGCAAGCCTCATAAATCTGATAGTGAAGGGCATCTCTTGTGCTGACAGCTTTGTGGAAGATGGATCCCACCACCCACATGGACCTGTGGAAACAGAATCCACATGGGTCTGTACAAGCACACCTTGTGGTGCCGGAGGGAAGAGGGCTAGAGGAAAAAGCTGCCAAGCTGACTTCTGTGGTCCCTGCTTGTGAGCATGAGAGCTGCCACTGGTCACACCGTCTTCTCCTGGCTGGTTGCTCCGGGGAAGTGTCTCCAGACCCTCAGAGCAGTACCCACTCTGAGCGTCACACAGCGCACAAGTTTTCAGCTGGGAGCACAATAGGCATGAAAAGGCTGCAGATCACACACTAAGCCAATGAACAACAAAATTTGCCACCAAAAAGCATTCAGAGTGCAGATGCAGCATGCAAACTCATTCACACCTCTTACTTGTTGCTGAGAGCCAATGAAAACCAGCATCAAGCCCTACCTCTCAACAGGGGCAGCCATGCTGCCTCCCCTGCCAGAAAGGGTTGTTGTAAAAACCTCCTCTGGACAGAGAAACTTTCATCTTCTGCCCATCTGCTCTGACTCTGCCCTGCAGATTACAAAGGGTGGTTTCTCATCAGCCTGCAAAATCAGGAGATGCACGCAAAAACTTGGCTAAACCCCGCTGTACTTTTCTATGAGAGCTAACGGAGCAGCCACAAGTCTCAGCGAGAGCAGGGGAACGGCTTTATGTCATCCTGCAAACGCTGTGGACGGCCTTTGGCTAGTCCCAGCTGCGCTGCTTCTGTCCCCCCGGAATTAGTGCCCGGGCTTTGCTGGAGCGTGAATTCAGAGCCTTAAGGTGGCAGCACCAGACAGCCCTCGGGGCTGTGCCCCGCAGCGCAGCTCCGGCCGGGCCGGGGGTCGGCACGGGCACAAACACCGGGGCTGGGAGGCGGCAGCGGTCGAAGGGTGGGCAGGTGAACAGGCAGAGGAAGGTGCGGAGAGGTCGGGCTGTGAGAAGGAAAGGCACCCAAGAGGACAGAGTGGATTTTGCACCGCGTAGGATTAGGTGAGGTGCGCTGAGACCCGCGGTTTCTATGCAAGGCTGAGACGGATCACCAGCCTGAGAGCGCCTGCGCTGGCAGGCATGGAAAGCCACTGCCATCTGACATGCTGCGCGATGTACATGGCCTAGGGCTTCAGTCCCGCTTCCCTCAAGCAGGCTAGGCTTGACCAGAGTCAGCCTGAAGACCTCTGGTGTCCAGAGTGTCAACCTAAATGTCAGGTTTGCTGGAAAGCAGGAAAAAAGCAAGCAGGGAAGTAGCAGGGGGTGTCATTTAGAAGAGATAAGGCCTTGAAGACAGGGGCTCTGGTACGTTTCCCAAAGGCTTCACAAAGGCAGTGATCTGCACTCCCCTTTCCTCCTGGCTGTGGAGGGGGGATTGCAGCGCAGTTCCCTGCAGGAATGGGGTCCAGAATAACCACTTGCTGCTGCTGCAACTCCCCACGCTACTCTGGACAGCTCTGCAGGTGTGCTGGATTTCAGGATTAATACCACTGCTAAGTACACAGCCTGACTGCCCTAACACGTCGTACCAGCATGAACTGCGGCATTTATAGGCAGGGTGGAGTCAGATTCCTCTCCAAATGGGACGGCATGGTGACAGGGCACGAGGCAAGTCACAAGCTGCAGCAATAGGAATTGTGACTAGATACAAGGAGGAATTGCTGCTCCAGGAGAACAGCTCAGTAGTACAGGAATGGGATCCCAGAGAGGGTGTGGAGTACTCACCCTCAAGGTTTTCAAAACTTGACTATCCAAAGCCCTGAACAACCCAGTATAGTTCAGAGGCTGGCCTTCACAGAGCACCAGGTTGGACGAGAGACCTTGAGAGGTGCCTTCCAGTCTATTCTGAATCAGGATTTCCAGAGAGCTTTAAAACATGAATGTGGATGACAGGTAAAAAATTAATGTGTGTCATTTTTGTAATAGTCTCAGCTGACCACAGACACAATTTGAATTCTTATTTAACTCTTTGATCTAGAGCAGGTATGGCTTTGCAGACACTGGGGAAGGTTTCGGAAAAGAAAAAAGCGAAGTTGAAAGAGTCTGGAATAAATTTACTGAGGCTAAAAAAACCCAAAAAAAACTGAGAGGGAAAAAGGCAGAATTTCAGGACTTCAGACCTGCTCAAATGATAAGGACATGTGATAGACTAAAAACCCAATTGGAGAAGTTGCTGAAGTGTAAGAGCACTGCAATAGCCACGACATACCAAGGCAGGAACCTCTGTGTGGACCTTTTTTGTGCTGTCTGAGGAACAGAGACAAGCCACAGATGCCCTTGATCTCACCTCAGGAGGAGAGAGAGGGCTCCTGCATCCCAAATCCTCTGGGCTACAACTCCTTGAGTGACTCCAAGATGAATTATGACAAACAGGATGAGTTATACCTGCAAGCAACACAGACATGTGACAGATTACCTGTAAGCGATGCAAAAGATGGACAAATGCAATGACAGTCTTACAAAGAAACCTGTAGTCAATGGAAATGAGGATGGAAGTGTCTCCACCTGTTCCTACCTGTTTATGTAGTGTCACGTGCTCTTTGAATCTGAGTTGGCACAAGGCTTTTCAGAACGACTGGGGATCTTGTCTGCTCTGGCAATGACAACAGCCTGAGCTGCACAGGCTGCAGCAGAAATCAAGCTCAAACACTCGCTGTCAGCTGAGGCAGAAGTGAAAACAACAGGGAAATACAGGAGTTGGCGGTTGGTCTGTCCTACAACGGGAGCTGCCGTGTTGTGTGGCTGTGAGAAGCTCATTTCAAGGATGAGCACTTAGGAAGCCATGGCCTGAAGGCAAAAAGCCTGCTTATTGCATGGAAGGATTTGTTTCATGAACACTGCCTGTTTGCCAGACAGAGGCACAGTGCCTTGTAGGAGACTAAATTGTGACATTTTAGTTGCTGAAGTGCCCCCTGAACTCCTGACAGACCTTGGCTGTGTTTTTCACCACTCCTACCCAAGGTCACACAAGCTGGTCAATGAACATTTTTTCTCAGCTATTGAACCCTTGTACTCGTGTATTTCCAGACGTATGTATACACTTACAAATCAAACGGGTAAGTGCATGTGTTCTTAAAAACCACAGATTGGTATATCCCTATGCACCTAGTGAAGAAAAGGGTAGGCCAAGGGGCTGTGGCAAACAGCCAGATGAAAAGGCTGCTCAGGCAAGCCCCAGACTTGTTCTTTCTCCTGCATTGTGAAGGACAAGAACCAGACCCTGCACAGAACACTTGAGTGCAGACTGAGAAAGGTTTTGTTTAGGTTCTTGATCAGCTACTCCAGTAAATGTTAAAAACAAGGGGCGAATCTCTCTATTTTGTCAGAAATGGTAAATACAGGTTGCTGAGATTTCTGGCGTCTGTCTCAAGCAGCTCTTTCAGATAGCTCAAATGAAACCCTAGAAAATGAACATCAGGTTTTATGTTCCACAGTTTCTGTGGGATGCTACTGACTGGGGGTAGAAAACCAACACAAGGCATGTGGAGGAAGGACCAGCCAAACCAGGTGACCTGGCCAACATTCCCTTTTGAAGCACAACTAAGACTATCATTTATTTGGAACAACCATTTGGATGCAAAATGGTTGTTCTACGTTAAAGAGTTGATTTCAGGGCCTGTGGCTGCGCAGTCTAATGAATGGCACACAACAGGTTTGGAATGGTACCTTCCTGGACTGCTCTTCCAAAACTTACACACAAGTAACTTCACACAGAAGAGGTCAGCAGGAACAGCCACTTCCACCAGTGAGGACTACAGGCCTTCAAGTGCCTTTCCACTGGTCTCAGGTCTCCTCTCATGTCTTAGCATAACTAAAGGGAGCCCCAAGAACAAACCTTCCCTGACTTCTACTGACCTGTTATTTCTCCATGGCTCTTTCACATGATCAGGCCACTTGCAAAAGGTTTTCTCACCTCTACTTATCTTTGAGAGGAACTTTGGACTTGAGCTGCAGTGCTCAGCTCTGAGGTGAATCCATCAAACGTGGGTGGTGAGCAGTGTTTGAGGCCAATGGGCCACACTCCAAAGCAGAATTTGTCCCAGTTACTGGCAGTCTACAGTCATGTTGCCAATTATGAGGGATTGGAATTAGTGTTTCTACTTCTAATTTGTACATTCCCTGATCTGTTCATCTTCTAGACTGCAATAATTCTGTGCAGTCAAAAACATGCACCTTCTTTATCTCTTCTTCTGAAGCAACAGACCACAAACTCGAAGTTTGCAAAGTCCATCTTTCACATTTGTCATAAGGAATGTTTACACTTCTGCTCTACCAGCATCTTTTCCAAGTCTTTTGTGTTCCCGTGGCAACATGCTGCTGTTGTTTTTAATAAAAATGAGTGGTACAGCCAGAGTAGGCCACGAGGACTGCACCTATCAGTACCATCTCTTTAAGGCTGCAAATGCTCACCTCCATCTGACAGCTCTGGAGACTTCTCCTGGTAGACTTTCCTGTCCCATGCAGCCAAGAACATTTCCAACTTGGAGCAGAACTGACCACAACTCTGGAAATCTGCTTAGAGACTACAAAATTGGGCTATTCTGCATAGCCTCCGGTTTTGGTGGCTGGAAAAGTCTTCATCAGCAGCATTAGAGAAACTTTGCTTTTCTCTTCTTGCAGAGAGTAGCTCTTTGGTTTCATTTCCAAAAGGGCACTTAGATTTTTGCCATCTATCACCTGTACAGGTAACAATTCCTCTTCAAAAGTTTTAGCCACAGCAGCACACCAGGTGAACAGACATACTGCAACATCCAGTGACTTCCTCATCCTGGGCTTCCAAAGCAGCAAAGATATTACAAAACTCAGAAGTGTTACATTAAATTGGTCTTTGTTCTGCTTATACACACTGTGCTTTCTTGCCTCTTTGAGATCCATTTCCATCTGCCAATTCTTAATTTCATAGTACAACACTGAACAATAATCTGTCTGTTTTCCTGTATTTCCTCTGACTACAAATGGGAACCAAGAGATCTGTCTTACTTGTAAGGTACTTCAACTCCAGGTGACCAAAGAGTGCACAAGAAGTAGATATTGTTATGCCCCACAGTACAGGTCAAATACCTATTCGTGGTAATTCCAACAGTCCCCAAAGTAATGTCCTCAAAATAATCTACAATTTATAAGAATCTAATTACTGCATTTCTCTTCTGAAAGGGCAACCCAGCTCAGGTGTGCAGGAACTCAGGTGAAAGTCTAATTAAGTTTTCCTAATACAAATGCTGCAAAATGTACAGACTTCTATTTTTTAACAAAACCATGAAATGTGGTAACCTTTCTTTGATAAATTGGCTTCAGCTCAGGGGACTCTCACACAATGCAGACTCATCCTATTTTAACTTCAGTGTAAACGCCTCCCAGCTCTTTCCCTGACCATTTCTCTGCCATTCTTTGCTGCTCCCCACTAAAAGATGTGGCACTGAAAATAAGCAATTTCAGCAAAACTCAGGAAACCATTGCCATAATTCTATCTCAAAGCCAGGGAGCGCTGCTCTCCAAACCCACTGCAAACTTGAAGTTTGGCTGTTAGCAGGTGTAGCTACAGCCCCAAAACCCCAAGTGCAATGCAGGTGGTATTTGCGGATGACCTGGCTGCGCTCACGTTCAGTAGCACGTGCAGGTTTTATCACACGGAGGAGAACACACCAGTCTGAATCCTGATCCCCAGCTAGAGCAGAAGATTTCCTTCACAGGAGAGTTGCTATGAGTTAGAAGACTGTTTTTCTTGTTCAAATTCTTTGCATGGGAGGTAAGTCTCTCTAGGGCTGCTAAGAAATACAAGCATTTCTAAAGGTGGCCAGGTAAGGTCAAAACCTTGAAACCATAGCATTAAAACTGAGTTAAGCAATAAATTACAAAAATCCTCTAGAGAATAAGAAGGAAAGGCATGGAATCTTGGCTCTCGGAATAGCCCCATGAAAGAAACTAGCAAACAAGAAATGCTTCCCTTCTAATTCAGGCTCCCTTCTGTAACAGCACTAACTGGGATATGGGTCCCACTTAAGAAATTAAATCCTACAAAAAGATTCTGTAAGCAGCACCCTCTTCACTCACCAGATGGATGACAGGGCTGACCTTTTAGATCCCACTAAAAGTACAGAGCAAAATATTAAACACTTGCATGCAGAGATGATGACAGCAACTATTTCAATGACCTCTGCACTCAAAGGAAAACCTAATTCTCTCCTTCAAAGCTTTACATAATAATTTTTAGCTGAATACCAGAGGTCAGTTTGTGAGCTGATGGTGCAGGTACCATATGGAGCGAATTTTTCAGTGATGTGCATTAGCCAAGCTCTCTTCAGTGAGCAGTAATGCCAGAGAGAATAACCGGAGTGTTACTGGTCTCCCACAACTTTCTAATAATCACTTTTACCCTCTACCTTTACTGACTAAATTCTCTGACTCACAATATGCTGCAGGAGCTCTGCCTTAAGAAAACCCAAAACAAAAAACCAAACTCAAGACTAAACACATTTGTTAGAATCTCATCCTGTTTCATAACAGAGATTTCTAACCCAACACTTTCAGCATCTCCTAAGAAAGTCAGTAGAGCCACATCTTTGTGTTTTCTAGATCTGTAACTGAAGCTGGATTACCTGTCCTCTTTCTGTTCTTTTCCACGTAACTTTTAATCACTTAAAAAAAAAAAATCCAGAGCAATGATGATTTATTCATCCTCAACCATCCAGATATCCTGTTCCACTTCCAAAGGTCTGATATTTCCACTCAATTTTCTACATTTTTACATAGAGGACTGCTTCTTCCAACCATTTTGGTAAGCCAAGGACCTAACCAGACAAGCCCATACTGTGTCCCTCTACCAAGAATTTCTACCATATCCGGGACACCCACCGCACTCAAGACAGCACAGGTGGTTTCTTGATGTAATGACATGATTAATAGGCATTATAATTTAGAAAGTTTATATCCAACTCAGACCCAAAACGTTCCCCCTGTAAATGGTAAATGTACCAGTTTATGGTATTATTTCCTCACATACATTCTTACGAACATTACAGTTCATACTGCACATTAAACAGTCCAAATACCAGCGCTGTCATTTAATTGCCCACATCTCAACAAACTGCCTTTTTTCAAATGCACGTCCTACTGAAAAAGTATTTCTTTACCTTGGCATTATCTGGGCTCTGAATCAGATGCACAACATTCTTCAGCAGATGCTCTGCCCTGACCCCCTGAATGTTTTTGTTTCAACACCGTTTCGCACCATCACTTTGCCTTGTTGTAAGCATTTCAGAAGGTTCGAGAATATCACAACCCCAAGTAAAATCCCCTTTATACCTACGTGGTACAGATTAGTGGGACGGTCACCACCTTCTGTAGTGACAGTTGAGACTGGTTTCTCCTGTCGTGCACAAGCCCAGAGTCTATGCCTTGGATTTCGAAGTGTGGATCTCAACATGCAGTAAAAATCCACGACAAATGTATCAATCAGCAGCTCCTGGTATCAAGATATGCTTGCTGTACATATTCCAGGGTCTCCGTCAGCTCCTGCAGGAGAAATTCCTTTATCCTTGTCACATCAACAAACATCCTTTGCATGTTGATTCCACTGCATATCCTTTATGGGAAAATGCAATCTTTTCCTTTGACCCTGTTGAGCACTGGTGACTTGCTCTGGTTACCCACTGGAGCTTCCTTTTTAAATGGCAACCACTCACTTGGGAAACGCTGCTAAATCACCACATACAATTGCCCCCACACTGGTGTAAGTCTCCTTCCTTTCAAGAGATCCTGATGGAAGTCAGATAGCATGGAGAAACTTTAAAAATGAGTCACCTTATCCAAACTCTCATTAGATCACTCCTCATCCAAACAGGTAATTCCCAAGTGGCTGGCAGGCCGCTCATTCTGGTTTATACACAATCTGTGCTTTAATGTTCTGCTGCAGCTCATTTCTGCTCCACAAATTCTAAATTAGCAAAGACTTCCAACCCTTTTCTTTCTTTCAAGTTTAAGGTATCCATGAGATCAAGATGTTAATTGCTTTTGGAGGATGGAGTAGGTGAATGTCCTGTACAACAGCTGCTTTCAGAATCCACTCAGCACTTTATTATTTTCTCAGCCAAAAGAAATTTTTATTTCCAACAGGATTTTGTGACTGTTCTGGATCATTTCCAGGTTCTCCCAAGAAGCCATTACACATTGTTTAAATTCCTCCTGGCTTGGTTTTAGGATTGTGGTAGCTCTGGTTTCTGTAAAGACTTGTCCAACAAAGGTGACCAACATGCACAACCCCCTCCCTACTAGAGAGCACCCCTCACCTCTGACCACAGCTGAGCTGAAGGGTTTTAAACAGTCCCCACTGAGAAATACTACCCATCAACTGTGGTACCATTTCTTTATTTGCTCTACATGACTCCCACTACTTTCCAACCATGGTGCACAAGGAAATACTGAATCTCCACAATTGCCACAGCCTCCCTCCCAGCTACCCAAAAACCTTCTGCCTCTGCTGTGTGACACCACCCTGAAGAGCCAAAAGCGTCATATTCAGCAGCTGTAGCACACCCTGGGCCGCTGTCACAGTGCTACAGAGTTGACTCTTCACCAACATAAATCAATGCAATAACTTTTTTTTAGAATATGTAGAATAGAACAGACACTATGAAAAAAAAAACAATTTTTATTCAGTTGAAAAGAAGTCATTTACTCAATCACATTAACTATGCTAAAAATGATTTTTTGTCTGACTACACCAGCAGTTAAATATTTTCAGCACCAATTCAGGACACATTAGTGACATTTATCACAACAGGTCTATTTCTCAATGTAAAGGACATACTAACTTCAGTAGCTGCTACTGGGAAAGGAGTAAGCAGAGGACTGCCTTCTTTCCAAATACTTATGAGTGAGAGTAGCAACTTCTAGAAATAAATAACTGCCAAATTATCTCCCAAATCTTTAAATTGATCTTTTAAAAATAGAGTTAAAATAGATATCTTAATATGAGCTATCATAGATTTTATTTTTATGTGCTGAATACTCCAAAATGCAAGTAGTTGAGCAAGCATCCAGTACATAACTTTCAAAATAGTTCTTCCCTCCCCACAATATCAACCCCTTTTTTATCCATGTCATGCTGGTTAGATCCCTATCTCTAGTGACTTCCCAGTAAACACCACGCCGTTTGATATCGCTAGGATATGCTATCGTTCTATGAGTGAAAGAAGTCAGTGACCTGGTGAAATACCACCAGCTCACATGAACAGAAAATTCATCCAGTCATTGGCTCGTTATCTCTGAACATCAAACAAATCCTAAGCTTTAGTTTTTCAAAGCCTTTGTGGTCTTCCTCTCGCTGGGCCAGTTCAGAAGGTCATCACTGAAGGCAGAACCGATGAAGGCAAAGAAACCAAAAAGCAGCAGATAGTACTGTCTCTCTCTGTCCTTTTAAACAAATCAAGTTCGCACAAAACAAAAGGAGACAAGGTTAAAATGAAGTTTATTAGTTTTTTTGGCTTTTTTAAGCTTTTTTTATATAAAACTGTTTGTGAAACAGCTATTTTTATTCCCATGGCAGAGTGACCCCTGAAAGATGCACTAACCCCTTTCTTAAGGCCTTAACAAGAAAAAATTATGACTTTTTTGTTTTGTTCCTTAAACCCAAATGTTTTAAAATTACATAATTTACAAAAAAAACAAACTCACCCCAAATAACCATATAGTGTAGGCTGTTACACTGACATTCCCTCTTCCTTCCTTAGGAAAAGCAAATACATAAAATAAAAAGAAGGGCCAAGTGGATTTTCCCTAATCAGTTTGAAGACACTGACTCCACCAACATTCAGACTTCCTTTTGTTCCCCAATCTGGCAGGTAAACCATGACTTCCTCTCACCTGCCTTCCAAACTGAAGGCAGATTCTTGGAATGATTTGGGGGTGCACTTTGTTGCCACAAAGGAGAGATACTCCCTTGCTCCGCGTGGGACAGCTCTTCCCACACAAATGAGGTGAGTGGGATCAAACAGGCAGCAGCCTCTTACTTCATGAGTCTCAGGACCCGAGGGTCTTCAGATGTTTTTCAAGCTTATACTGTTAACAGTGTTTCTCAAAACACTGCCCCTCAGACACAACATCACCTGCAACCATCACCTGCAACCCCATCACCTGCAACCATCCAAGCCTTCCTCCCACACCCTGCAATCAATTCATCAGTATTTTATTTGCCTTTTAAAATAGAATTTCATTGGATTTTGTGAGAAAGAAAGCAAGAGGAACAGAGACAAGTCCTGTTTGGAGTGCTCCCAGTTCTGCTATTCTTTCCCACAAAGTGTTAGGCTCAATGAGCCTTGCTTTAATTTTGCGTTTAATATTTACTTTAGCTATAGGTTTCTTTTTTAATTTATATGGGGTTTTGTTATTTTTCATCAAAAGCATCAAAAGGGATATAGCGCACCTTTCATTTAAAACAAAGTCTTTCAAGACTAAAAAATAGATCTTTATATATATATATATTTATCCCTCCCTCTTTAATTCCCCCCACCTGTTTCCTTTTTCCCCCTCCCCTTCCCACTGTCACTATGGAGACTGTGTCCATGGAAACAGCTGGTTCAGACTCCTTGGTCAGATTCTGTGATGTCATCAGTCTTGAGTGTGATGTAAGAATTTATGAAGGAAGTGCTGGCATTGGCAGGCACGTCGAGAGGGGGCATGGCTGCACAGTGGGAGAGATTCCATTCAGTCACGAATGTCCACCGCTTTTTATCTCAACAGCCTAACCTGAAAAACAAAGTGAAAATAGCACTGGAATGGTTCCTTCCCTATACCTGCCAGCAGGCCTCTCAGGCTTTGGAAAAACCCACTCAGCACCTACCACAGCAGTAACACCAAGAGCTCTTTAGTTCTGTGGACTGAAAACGGATGGAAGCACAACAGTGAGGAGTTCATAAAAGCAAATCCATGGATAAAAAGCATTAGTTTAACAACCAGTATAAAAAATTAAAACAAGCCCAGATATGGAGCAGGTCCAGGATGACAGGATGATCCGCGCCACGACTCTGACAGAGCCGCTACCGCCAGCGGCCAGACAGGAGCTCGCTCACCTCGTGCCCGCTCCTCACACTGACGGTGAGAACAGGAAACAGAGGGACCAAGTGTTCCCATGTGATGACAGCTTCTGGGATGCCATGCTGCCCCTCAGGGACTGGACCCAAGTGTTTTCATATACAGGTCACCCCACTACCATCCAAGAGTGCTTTCCAGTGAATACGTTGCAGATAGTGAAACCAGTATCAAAACTACAGGAGTCCAGTTGCAGGAACCAAATTTGGGAAATGGCTACATTACACCAGCTAAAGGTAAAGCTGTGGTTTAACTAATTGGAGGGCAGGTAATATTTCTTTATGTTGCTTTTTTGTACTAATTGTCATGTTATGGTGGTGGCAGCAGTTCATGGAAGGACTAATCTTGTGATGTCTTTCAACACAAATGCAGAAATGTCCAAGTGTTTGGCACATGTTCTCCCTGTCCACAAATTCTCTGAGGTGAGAAAATGAAATTCAGGAGGTTGCTAGGTTGGTGGAAGCTCAGTTCAAAAGAGAAACCACAATTTCATTTCTCTAAGTTACAGTTCTCAATCTGCACAGAGAGAAAGCAAAGCTTGAAATAATATATTCCTTTTTTCCCTTCTCCCAACAATTTTTTTATTTAGTAAGGTTACTTACTTCGATGTGACTTAGACAAATCCCTTCCTACCAGCTAGTGAGCTTGGGAAAAGGAAAAAAACTTGCAACATAAGCGATGCATATGGAAAGCAGTTAACTGAATTAAGAGGTGTGCCTGGGAACAAGTAACACCCATGTTCATTCATAGCCGGCAATTAAGCTCCAGGAACCCCAACTAAGTGTGATACAGAAGTCAGTGCTGCTCTCATCATCAGCACATCAATTAGATTTCATCCCAGCAACCCTAACTCTTGGCTGCAAACATCCCCCACCCAGGGGTGCCAGGCTGAGAGCGAAGAGAGAGTCAGGCAAGTACGTACAAAACCCAGACGGGTAAAGCCGTGGAGCTACAGCTGAAGAGGAAAGGGGGGAGGTTCCTAGAGAGTTCAGGCAGCTGACCTTTGTGGTGTTCATTACTGTGCAACTGTGAGCCCTTGCTGAAGGAGTGTCAAGGCCATGTTGCTGTCTCTGGCTCCCGTACAACTGCAGCATGCCCATGCCTGGAACTGGTCCAGAGCATTAGGCACTGGCTCAGGGAAGAAACAGGCTCAACACAGAGAGAGAGTCCTTCCTCATTCCTGGAAAAGATCCAGAGCACCAGACTTGCTCTCACAGTCACTCTCCAGATCTGGACTTGATCCAAATGTTCTAGAGGCAACTGGCTCAGGGAGAGAGAAGCAACAGAGACAGAATACACTGACTTGCCTGGATGTTATCCAACATGCAGGATTTTTCTTAACTTGCTGGGCTCAGGAGTGAACCAGGACTCAAATCTCACTGAGAGACCATTCTATCTTACACTAAGGCCAGCAGAAGGGCAGTTCTTTAATTATCTCAGTAATAGAACAGAAATATTTTTAAATATAATTGGATCTTTCAGATTTGCTTGGGTTTTATATTTCGTAATGCAAGGTCAGGTTGGAGAACTTAATTTTTAAGACATTCTCAACGTCAAAAGGGGGTGGCATAATAGGACTTTCAGATAAGAACTACTTGAGGCAAAAGTGGATTTGGAAAGAAATGATACTTTAGAGAGATGTCTAGAACACACAGTGAACACAGTGCAGAGATTCCACAGCCTGCAAGGTCTTAAGCCAATACATTCCTATGATATATAAAAGAAGAGTTAGCACTGGAAAATAATGCAGGAAACAAAGCTGTGTAAAGGTCTCTGGGACACAGTTCACCAGTGCCTTAAAGGAACGGCCCAAAAATCATCACTGATAAGACTTCCCCGGCGTTAAAGAGTTGTAACAGGCACCGGGTCTGTGAGACCACCATCCTGTTTTAACATTATGAATTACCTTGCTTGTTACACTTTAAGGAAAAGAGAAAAGCTTAAAGAAATCCCAATGACCTTTACCGTGGAAGGAAAAAGCTTCTCAAACACTGAATACTGTTAAAGACTGTTTGCATGGTAACTGTTAAAACAACACTCCAAAGCCAAGAAAGAACACTGTAAAAAATGAAAAATCACAGAACACAGCAGAGCTAAACCAAGTCAGCAGTCTACAAGTGTTTATATGAAACACTAACACTATCTGTCTTCTGCTACTGCACTAAAACCCCAGAATTTTCCAATTAATCTCTCATCTTTCACAGAAAACATCATTAAAAGTATTTCACAATCACATAACTCGAAAAATAGGAAAGATTTTAAGGTAGAGGAGGTGCCTGAGAAGCAAGAGAATGGCAGTGAGGGAAGGGGATTATCATCATCAGCTCAAGAAGTGACATGAAAGAGCAGCTTCACCTGCATGAAAAGGACTGAGAAGCAACTACCTTGAGGAAGAAAGGCAACTGAGCAGTGAAAGAAAGGCAAGACACCTTCTTGGGCTGCAGTTTCATGGAAAAAGGGTGCCAATGAATATTAATCTGAAACCAAATACTTCTTTCATTTTAATCCACCCTGTTGCCTTTGAACAACAGTGCACTTGCCATTGAACACAAAATAAGAAATCTCAACCTCATCCTGTTCCGTGGGTGCTACTCCCTCCTTGTGCCACTATATTTTCCCAGCCATACAGTGAACCAGACTGGGACAATGACCCAGCTCAGATGCTAACATGACAAAAAGCAGTTTCAGACAAACTGAACTCCCCACAAAGTTCACACATGGCTGCATGAACGCTGGGACTAGACAAAGGAGGAGGCAGGAAGGAAGCGCAGTGGGGCACCTGCTAAGACTAATTTACTTATCCCTGTATCTACATTTCCAGAAAACAGGGGAATCCTAGATCACAATAATCATGAACTCACCAATATTTTAATTATGCCTTACATACACAATCTAAGACACTTCAAGGAATTTATTTATTTATAAGGAAGCTTATTATTAGCTACTGAGACTTGCAAAAACATGACTTCAGATCCTTAGGGACATGATACAAAAGGAGATTTCTGCCACTGGTTTAGCTGAGAGCGTAATCAGGCAGTTGTAACAGCTAACAAGCTTTGCCTTTCACCTGCTGCAGAAATACAAAAAGGTGAAGTCACCAGCCTGAACAGAATGGTAGCAGGGGGAAAAAAATCATTACACATTTTCAGAATGTACACAAAAGCACCTTGATTTCTCATAGAAATGGGGAAGGCACTGGAAGGAGCCCCAGAAGGCAGCAGTGGAAACTGGAAACTCTCCCCAACTCACCTGTGCTTGCTTTTATATCCATTCCCAGGAGTACACTTCCCCCCTCACCCCCGCTCCGACTGCTCTGTGCTGAGGCTGCCTTTCACCATCTTGTTCTGCAAGGAGGGAAGAGAGCAAGGAAGGAGGGGCTGACGAACCAGCAAGCCAAACAGAGGAGGAAAAAGAAAATGAGGGAGAAACGGAAGACAGGGGTAGGGAAAGTGAACATACAGAAAGTGAGAGAGAGAAAGAGAAGTCAGTATTGGAACCAGACATAGATTTTTCAGACAGAGTTTTCCCGGAGACAAAAGCAGGCAATTCCGCAAAAGTAAAGAGTTTGAGATATGAAAGCCTGGGTTATTTTAAGAAACACAGAATTTAACACAAAAAGATAGAACAAGCTGAGAAGCATCACTTTAAAATTGCTCCAGAGACAGCTTAAGACAATCTAAGACTGCAGAGCCATCAAAAGGTGAGGTATCCCATCCTTTTTATAGCCTATTCAGTGCCTCGGCATCCTCCTCTGGTCTGTTGCAACCACATATGCTGCGAGGCAGACACAGAGCCAGTTAGATTTGCGAGAGGAAGCTAACCCTTCAAAAGATGATTAGTTTTCAGACAGCATTTTCCCTGTGATAAAAGCTGATATTTTGCATAAGTAGCACATTCAGGACATGGATGGTTGAAGCATCAATGCTGACAGAAGGAAATGGGAAAGCTCACTGGGGAGCACAGGGAAAGGCAGGACCAGTCCCTCTGGACTTAGCTGGCTTATGCCTGAAGTGTCAAGCGCAGTTAATGAGGCAAGAAGCACCTTTGCTCTCCAGGAGCTGCTTATTATGATGAAGGGTATTTACCGATGTGAGGCATGGGCTGCAAAAGGGCAAGAGGCACAGTACTGGGGGACTTACTCAGCGCTAGTGGATTTATAAAGTTAGCTCTTCCACCCATTACCAAAGAAGAGTGAGGTATTAGATAGATACTAATTAGCTAATAATGCTAAACTGGTGTTACCTAAAAGCATGGCTTTCAATGGCCTTAAAGTCTTTCTTCCTCTCAATTTCTCAGGTTCTCATAATGCCAAAAAAATTAATGCCCTTTGTTCTCCAGTCATTCTAGAGCAATGGTTTTCAACCTTCCTGTTCTTGCCTTCTCACTGTCTGGAACTCCCCTTTCCAGCCACTACAACGGAAGAGGCAGAGTGATCCTATATTCTGCACTGCAGAAGAATTTGGAATTCAGTGATGATTAGTGAAACACGTGGTGAGGGCAGAGTCACAGCCAAGCAAAGACAACCCTGCTTGAATTCAAACAAACGATTCATGTCTTTACTAAGCAAAAGCCAACAAACTTCAGTTGAATGCAACAAAGAAAACGATCTGCAGTGGGATAGTTTTGAACAGAATTCAAAATTTTATCGCCTCATGAAGTACCTTTATAAACTTAACTGGTAGTTTTCCCCCTCTCATCCCCCAAGATTATTTTAGAAATCCATACAACTTCTCAAAAACTTCTCTGGGAGGCTGGATTCTTTGAAACTGAAACAGTTGTTTCCTTTCACGGAAAGGAGCACCATCACTGCAAGTGCTCACATAGAGCAGCAGTGACTCGAGCCATCCATGTAACACTGTGTTTCCCTGTAATACTTCAGCCAGTGGGCAGCAAAAATAAGAAAGCCTTCAAAACAACACCCTTCTGTCATGGTGTAAACCCCAGTTAGCAACTAAATACCAGGAAGAAAATAACCATTCCAGAAAAAAACAGGACACCCTCCAATTATCTTTAGCCAAATATCCAAAGTTGGGCATAGGCTGGCACTTGGGTAGTTGCATTCCACAGTAAGGGGAACTCATCCTTCCAGTTTTTGTTTGACAAGACCTGAAGGTTCTTGTAGCATTTAATGCATCAATTTAAGCTTGCTGTACATTGTCAACGTTATTCCACAGTTGTGCAGAATAATTTATTTTCTTTTATATGAGGAAAAGTAGGCCAATTCTGGATAACAGCCTGAATGTGCACTGAATCTTCCAGCACATTTTAAATACGTGTGTATAAATACATCATTTTGTGGTAGAACACCCAGAAAGGAACACAAGACTAATTCTTGTATGTTTACAAAAGACAGATTAAGGATAATCTGTGAAGACAAAAGACCACCAGATGTCAGTCTAGTTCTAGGCAGAGAATAGAACTGCAGATGAGAACTAAATAGAAACTAACTCCCGCTAGAAAGCAACAAAATTCTTCCCCCTATTATCGTTTATTTTCCAGCACAAGCCATCCCCACTCTTGCACAATTCCTGTTGTATCCAACTGGTCACAAGAACTGGATATCTCTGAGCATTTAAAACTGGAAGACTGGTATCCACAGCCTCCCAGAGATGCATCCTCCCTTACAGAGTGGGAGGGGCATTCCCAACACTGTATCTCAGCACTTATGAGTACTGTCTACCTTGTCTCCTCTTTCCAAACAGACAGCTCTTAGCGCCACAGTGCTTGCAGGCTCCAGGGACATTTAGTTAAAGATACCCGAACCCTGGCCAGAAGAGTCTTCTGAAGAGCCAAAGATCTACAGGACAACCCAACAGATTTACTGAAGGCTGAGTGGTAGGACTCAGTCTAAAAGCTACCACTAAACTAGAAAATGGTGTTTTCCACTACCAGGACTTTTCCATAAGCCATGTTTCTTCCTCCTTGCATCCTCAGTAAATCCAATGAGAAAACCCACAGACAGTTCAATGTAGCACTCGAACAGAAACAGCGAGGCAATGTACTGATTCTATCACTGAATTCAGGAAATGAAGCTGGGCTTGCTAGAGTCATCAAGGATCTAACGAACAACTGAACAGATGGAACAAAAATTTTATCATCTTCTTAAAGTCTGTATTCTTCTTGATTTGATGTCTGCCCCCAGCAAACACATACCACAAGCACACATCACAGAAGAATAACACTAGAATTACACATTAGAAGCATCTGACTGCAGATGTTATCTAGGTACAAAATTACTAATCCAAATTTAAAAATCAGAAGAGGGCAGCAAAAAAACAAGTCTAATCCAGGAGAGGATTCTTACCTTGTGCTTGGGGCACCTCACTGAGAAATTCTCTTCGTTTAGTAAACAATCTACAGGAGGAGAAGACAGCAATTTATTACTTTTTAAATGAAAACCAACTTGAATAATACAGCACATATGTTAATCTTGCCTCACAGGTATAAATTTTTCAAAGATCTCTTATAGGAATACTATGTTATTAGAAGGTTCATCCCTTCGACCCCCAAAGTTTTAGCAAACAAAATTACTCAACACCCCAAGTGACAATGCTGTCCAGATCACCAAGCATCCCTGGTTTTCCCAAAGCTCTGTATGTAGTGAGAATTGTAACAGCAAATCTAGAAATCCTGTGTCCCAATCCCATTCAGCTTTTCCAGACTTCCTTGCTTCAGCACAAGGAAGATAGACACATTCATCCAACTTGAACAGACGATCCTTGTTTTTCATGGCAAAATCACTGCCTTTCATCCTTACCCCAAGGCCCTGCCAACATCAGGGGGAGAAAGGATGTGTGTCTCTAGGTATGGGTGTATACAGTTCATCTGCAATCCCAAATCCTGGTGATCAGTTTACACTGTGACACTATGTCTGGTAGTCAGGTCACTCATGCTGCTCTTGGGTCTGCTTCCATGACTTGTATATGTGAAGCTTCTATCGTCTAAGAAATGGTTTAACTAATGATTTAAACCTATTGCAGAAAGTGGGGCACCTACGTAGAACTGCTTATTTAGGAACAAATTAAGCAATACTGCCATTTGAAGAGCACTTCTTTAGCAGCACTGCCAGCCTAAAAGTTGCTTCTCCTCTCATCGCCCCCTCCCAGACTATGCCTCTGAGGGATCAGAGTCAATTCCCAGAACTTCAGCCGAGGGAAAAAGCAGCACTTCCCTCAGAGCGTTCAGCCACCTCCCCTGGGCACCCTGAACTGGAGGGTCACCTCTCAACCTGCCCAAATGTCTGAGACTGTTCTGTTCCTGCCACCTCTCCCACGGGAGGCAGGCTGACCCGGCGCTACCACCACACCAGTGGGGCCGAGCACCATCAGCCCCTCAGCGCGACCAACACCGATGGGGGGAATGCAGCAAGGTGCTCGTGACCTCCTGTCTGCTCCACCCCACCCCACCCCACCAGCTCGCAAGTGAAGGAGCACAATGGTAAATAAAATGTGCTAATTTAAAATGCTCTTAAGTATGTAGCATAACCAGTGCTACCTGCTGTTTCAATCTGCTGGAAGAGTTTAGCAGACAGCAGGAGACTGGAACTAAAGCTTGAGGGAAAAGCTTTCCAGATACCCAGGCTTTGGCAGAGCATTCCTCTGCTATGAAATGCCTATGTTTCAACACGAATGCCTCTGGCCTGAATCAAAGAGAAACAGCATGCAATGGGCTAAGTTACTCGAGAGATTTTAGGAAAAGGGAGTAAAACCCTTAATCCTGCCACAGATAATTTCAAATGCAGCATTAGCAAATCACAGGAAATAAATAAAATGTTTTCTCATTACAAGGGCAGGAATTGTACATTTAGTCTACAGCATGAATTATCACTGCATAATACAGCAATCATCAAAAATATACAGAGCAATCATAAAAACATACACAGTATGTTAGAACAGGATGGAGTTTTCTTCTTTCTTGGAAACCCAACATCGGTAATGAATGCAGTTCTCTAGCTAGTACATCAGAAAGGAAGACTGTACAAGGATCAGAAGGAACTGCCAGAAACCTTGTACCTCATGCCTGATCTGTGTATGGAGCTCAATTTCTTACTAAGATCAGCATTTTTGTTGCAAATACTAATAGCAGATTCAATTAATAGCTATTTTTTTTGTTTCTATTAAAGGACAACTGTGAAAAATTTCATCAGTACACTGTAGAAAATCATCTGAATACCAATAAGGCAGAAATTGTTCATCATTACAAAGCTGGCCTGGATTCTGGTTAGCAGTTCCAAGTATTTTATATCACAGAATACAACTCATCATGAAGTCAGCAGACACATAGCTATGATCAGCTCATTGTGGCAGAAAGGGAAAAGAACTGAGACTTGTCCTTGTTTGCACAGATTTTTCTCCATAAAGTAGCCAGGGAAAACCTAAAACATTTTTAATAGAAGCAATTATTCTTCTGTAAGCTTCATACTTTGTCTCACCCTCTGTGTTCTGCCTGTTACTCATCTTTAATGTTACTTGTGAAGACACAGGATTTCTATTCTCTGAAAATTCATTTTATTTTGCTTTTCCTAATTTACAGTCAAAAATCTTTTGTAAGTGGAACTGCCTACGATACATGTTGTGGGGACAAGTGTGCTGCAACCATCAGGATCTGACTCCAGGTGGGGAGGAACAAGCAGAGGGAGAGGATATAAAATTTCAGAAAACAAAGATCCTGTTTCCATGGAGACATCCCTAGGACTAAGTTATCTTGAGACATCAGAGGCTCTTCATAAATTTGGACAGACAAAAGCCAAATACAGACAATGTTAACCACAGTCATCTCCATACAAAAATTACTTAAGTGGCACTACTGATCTTGATTTTTATGCAAATGGATAAGAAATATTCAGCTCTCTTGCACCCTATACTGCCACAGATTATTTTCTATGAAAGGAGATTAAAAGAAAGGCTGAATTAGGTTATATAAAAACATCCATATGTACAAACTGACAACTTATGAAGCCATGTGCCTTGCATAGCAGTCAAGTAGCAACAGCGGTGCAAAGCCTGGCTCCTCACAGGGTGGGACTGAAAACCGATCATCGGCGCAGAAGCCAGAGCCCAGGTCGCACCACGGGGGCAGCCTTCAGTGCTGCAAGAAACTGGAGTCATTTTGACATATTCCATCCTCCTGCCCTTTCCCAAAAACCTGCTGCCTTTCAAATGAGGCACAGTAACTGACAGGGGACTAACTTCTAACCCACACAGATGCAAGGGTAGAAACACACTTCAGCTCACGCTGCAACTTCCTCGGTATACGACGTGAATACTTCATCTGAGCTAAGGCATGGTCACTTCCAGGGATGCTACAGGAACTCAAACACCAGGTGCGCATGACACAACATACACTAGAAAACATTCCAGCAAGTGTTTTCTGCCCCCCCCCTTTTTTTTTAAAGATACAAAACCAGTCATACATATTCCAAAAGCCTGAAAGCCCTTGTAAGTGTCAGCACAACCTTCTGAGGATTCAGAACAGATCTGTGACAACTCCTAAATAAAGCAAGGTGGCACCATCCTTCAAAGCAGGATGGTTGACTTCAAATGAAACTGCCACTGAGTTAAAGGAACTTGAAAAATACCCGTATCTGATTCACTACAATGAAGACGGTAGCACTGCATAACCAATAAAAAGGGTTTATAGTCAGACAGCAGGCTGAGGAAAGAAAATAATGCTGATTTGTTTCTCAAGGAAGCCTACATTTTCTGCTTGGGCATAAATGAAAATCAAGTCTTATTCCATATAGGTTGTTTATATCTTTTACACAGATTTATTTGAAGAGTTTCTATAGATTAAGATGGCTTGATTACATCCACAGATAAAACCAACTGCAAACAAGGTCTTTTACTGTCACAACATCAGGCTGAAATTTTGAATGCTGAGAATCTACTTCAAGCTGGGGCTCTTTTATTTGTTTTGGTTGAAAACTTCAGTTAAAGCAGCCCAATGATTTCCTTAAAACTTTTTCTTGGAAAAAAGTTATACTGCCCATGTTAAACATCTCAGGAATTTTTCTCTGAAAAGCTTTACCACATCCTGATTTTCAGTAGGACCTGATTTTAGCTAAAGCATGCCCTTGCCAGCTACCACAAAATCAGCAAATATAAACACCTTGAAAGGAGAAAGGGGCATTTTCATGTGCATATCCTCAGGACAGGCTTCTTAGATTTTAGCTAGGTCCTTCAAAAATTCCACCAAGTATACTTCTGTTTGGGGGTGAGCAGGAATCCCTGTAAATGAGCCTCTGGCCTCAGACTTCAGCACCAGACCCAAACGCAGTGAAGCTGTCAGGGGACATTTCTAAGGCTCAAGTGACCATTTCAAAACTGCACAATGGGGAGCACTAGTCCAGAATGCAGAAGTGAAAACATTACTGAGAAAGGCAATCGAACTGCAGAAAGAATGAAAGCTAGTAGGGTAAGGAGACCCATGTTACCAGAAGTCAGGAGCGAGGAATTACGGATGAGTGCCAGCAGGAGATTAAGACTGAATCAGGACTGATTCAGCCAGAAGAATGGAGACTAAAAACTACTGGGATAAGGCACAGAAAGGTGAAATAGAGAAGGTAAAGGACAATATACAGGAACAAACCAGGACTAGCAGGGTTTGGTGTAACAAGGAGCTAAGTTAGGAGAACTAAACGTGAATAAGAAAGCCCAGAGAGGAAAAAGCAACTAGGAGCAAGAAAGGAGAAGAGGAGGTGATGTAAGAGCAGAGAGTAAGAAGTCAAGCTAGAAAACTGGACAAAGGAAAAGTCAGAAAGGAGTAGGAGGAATCGGGTCTTACAAAGACACTGCAATAAGACATTTGTGAAGAGGAGCCTGAGACCAACTAGATAAAAGGCCTGTGGCTGGTATGAAGAGCTAGAGCAGAGAACACATCAGACAGACAGACTGAAGAAACAGAAAAGAAAATGTATTTAAAAACCCCCCAAAGAAGTCTTTGTTCTCACTAAATCATACTCTTCCTGGGGTGAAACCAGGGACTCACCAGTTTTACCAACTCCTCTGCTATTTTTTAAGTATGTTTGTGGAACTCACATTCCAAGTATCCCGTCTCCATGCAGCTCTTGCAATTTATTACTGCTGTATTACTCAGAGGAGGGAAATTAGCTTGCAATTGTGCTCTCTGATGTCTCATAACAAAATTGAAAGAAAATGAAGGAAGCATAGCCTTAGAACTTGCACACAAAAAGCTACTCTAAAAAAAATCTCAAAGGTTACAAAGTCAGGAGAAAAGTGAAAAAAATCCAAATTTAATCTAGCCCACTTCTATATATTACATAGTAGACAAATTATATTACATTTAATATAGACTAAATAGTATAATTATATACTAGGTTTTGTACACAACACTGCCTCTTCCATGCATGACACAGAACTGCTCTTGGAAATCAGTCATGATTGTACAGTGTATTTGTCATCTGGAGGATCCTACCGCATTTGCTCAAGCGGAGTAGAGTTAATGAGGAAGGTATATCTGAAGAAAAAGGACAATATATTAATTTTGATACCCGTATTTAGAGTGCAGAAAATGCTACATACTGCATCTAGTAAAACAAAAATTCAAATTAAGCACCCCAAACTATTGGGAACATTCACCATAATTTATTTTGGCTTTTTCATGGTGTTGAAAAGGGCAAGTCACAAACCAGGAACAAATACACACTAAACACAATTTATGAATGCAAATCTGACTGACAATCATGTGTCTGCAACACACAGTACATGAAAAAGTTTGTTAGTGTTCATGAAACTCTTAGGCACGACAGAGACAAACAGAAAATTTCCAGGTTTTACTTTCAGAACTGAGAAGGAATCATATGCAGGAAGCGTGATAGGGCATCAGCAAGGACAATCATGTTCATGAATGAGATCCCTTCATCCTACAGGGTGAGGTAGGGCCTTATGGAAACAGTGATTACTACCTTATAAGATACATTCATAAGAACCCAAAATTACACTTACATGGACACACCCTCATTTCTGGCATTTTTTTTGAGTGTGTGGTTTTTGCAACCTGAATTATCGTTCTTTCGCATCTTATTTCATGTGAAGTCAAAGATTCTCCATCTACTGTAGTCCTAGTAGTGTTCCACCATAATACTAATTTCATAAAGCATTTCTGTTACTATAAAATGCGCATCTCCAAAAGGATGGGATTTCACAGTGAGAGGTGCAATACGGTCATCCAGAAGTGAGCATACCTACCTCAAACACTCTAACATTTGAAAACCAGCTTAAAATGGGTGGTGAACAAGTGGGCTGCTCTGGAATTGGAATAACAAACAGGAAGCTTGCAATTATTTGCCAGTCAAGAGCTGTAATCTTGAACCTGCTTGAATCTTGCTACATGCTTGTTATCAGAGTAAGTTTTGTACAACAGGAGAAGTGAGTTAGAGGGGACTGGAATACTGGGGTATTATTTATTCTGAGCTGGGGTCTTTTTTACCCAAGAAAAAAGTTTATCTCCATGAAAAAAATGCCACCCACCAACTCACAAGCCCAGGCTCATAGCTGCAGATAATGGTCTGGATGCTATTAGCTTGTCTAAGGATGAAAACTAGACCTATTCAAGAGACTGGCTGAATTGCTTCTCAGGAAGTAGAACTCTTTGGTAACTTGCACCCTTTTAACAAAGGGTTTCTATTTTTTGCAAGAAAAGAGTGATCAGTTCTCAAACAGCAGTCAAATTTCAGTCACTGTAGCTGCATTCCCCCAAACCAGGCTTTTTCTGCCCTTTCAGCTAGATTTCTTTTCATTACAAGTTCCATCTTGTCCCAGTGCATTCCCATACACTGTTTATCTGATGCGGTTTCTCACCATTTATATTACTTTATCTTCACAGTAGGGTGAAAAACAGAGAGGGAATAATTTTTCAAAGTACCTCAGGTTATTCAGCCTCATATGATTTGAATAAACATGAAATACAGTTAACATGTCATTTGTTCCTACCTGCATCGATGGCACAAGGGTAATGGTATCGGAAGGAGCAGCCTTTGTTGTAGCAGCCTAAGGTGGCTCCTGGTTCCTGGCAATGGGAACATTTCTGAAAGGGAAACCAAGAAATGGCAATGAAGATTGCAATTATCTTTCTGAATACCTGTATTTTGCTGGGAATCAACCACATTCCAGCAAAAGTTTTTTGGCTAATCACAATGTTAGACTCTATCTTTCCACACCACAGAAATAGAGGCCTTTCACATAGGTAACAATATAACCTCTTTTAAACTACAAACTTTTCAGTTGTGCTAACCATGTAAGAGATACCAAACGTTCAGCCATTCAGAAAGAACTTGAAACACTTCTCACAGCTGTTTTACTGGCCCATGTTTCAGTACCTGACAATGACATCACTGTTAAAAATGGAGGAAAAAGAGCTTTTTTGGATCTACAGCAGCTTTAAAATGAGAACTGGTGTGACAAATAATGATTTATAAGACACCATTAGTGTAAAAGTAATTCGGTTACATCATCTTCATTATCAGTAGCAGCTGAAGAAGATCAAGGCCAAGTTGAACATTTTTTCACAGGTGATCAGAAAAGGTTTATCTGGAGTGGGAGAAGATGCCATGATGGGAAAACACTTCATCATCACAGAAATGGCACATCTCCAAAAGAAGCACCTGCAGTGCTACAAGGATGCTCATACAATTATTGTCAAAGTAGCTCAGACTCATCTGATGACCACATTCAATTTTCATTAGTTAAATCCCATTAGCTCAACTAGTCAATGATGTATTTAACCATAATATCAGACAGACGGAAATGCACCAGAATGAAAGCCTCTCACCCATTTACTTCATCCTGAATGACTTAAGGAATGACCTAAGGAAGTAAGCCTAGAGTGCATCTCATTCAGACAGCAATTTTATTTCTTGAATGTACATAGTAACTGATTTTTGTTAACTAATCTAAGATTCTGATAAAATTTCTGACAGGTTGACATTTTTCCTTTCTAAAAAGATACAGCCACATCTGGTAGAATTCACCAAATGCTAAGAGCCTGCTACTATTTAAAAATTAAAATGCAAAAGAAAGGACAACCTACAATAACTTTTGAGTCATACTTAAGAAACACGGGAATTTTGTTTATTCTGAACACAGCCAACACCGCCAGACCCCATATAACTGGTACAGTTCCCCTTCAGTGCAGGCTGTGAGAGGCTGCCTTCAGTCACTGACTGCACACAGTGAGCTGATGACACAATCCACAAACACTTTTCCTATTGGAAAAGCTGGTGTCAAACTACATGTGCTCTATTAAGGCTATCAGCAAGCTGCACCTGTGGAGCACAGTGAACAGATGTGCTCGACCCAGCAGTGCACCTGGCACCGGACAGAGCACAGCTTTCTCACCTGCCAAGCAGGCCACATCCACTACATCACACTTCTTCACATCAGCATACATCTTGCAGTGGGGATCAGGAGAGTAGATGTGGCCAAAGCTAACAGCCACAGCACAGTTCCTCACTCTGCACAGCAAAGGGGGGGTTGATTACAGTATTTCTAAAACCACTGAGAATATCTGACAGTTATGGCTCTTCCCAGTATTCTGTGCCATGCAGAGATGACTACAGTTTGTATTTAAATGACTGAATGAAGATGAAAGCAAAACGAGCTCCAGCCAAAAACCAGGTGGCCTTCTTCAAATCAAAGCAGATACAACTAACAGAAAAGCTTGTGAGATGTCACTTCTCGTGACATCTACGACTGTAGTCTTGAATAGTGCCTTCTCTTTTCAGGAATGCCAAAGCATCCTGAGCCTGATCTTTGGCACTCCCTACCAAACCGTGTCTATCTTCCAAGCACTGAATGTGTATCATGACAAACTACTGCAGTATTTATGATGTAAGGGAAGTGTCCCAAAGGCCTAGAAAGAGGCATGCAAGCAGCTTACTTTTGCCTGTCAGAACACGCATGTCAGCTTCCAAAGATGAAAAAAAAACAAACTCTAAACCAATATTGAAATGCACACCAAGATATACGGACTGCTAGCCAAACTGCAATGTAATTCACTCTCCCATGGCAGTAAAACCAAGTTTCATCTATAGAGAATGTTTTTTTCCTGGCTACAAAGTCAGTCTAGAAGGGTATTATGCACTGGCAATAGTCCCAGATTCACCTATGCCAAGTACTCACAAAGTGCAGCTTGAGAAGTTCTGAACCAGAGCTCTTTACCTGTATGCTTTATTCTCGCTTTTAGGTGTGGCTGACTTGAGATTAATCATTCTAACAGGACAGAACCCAAACTGCCTATTCTTTTTGACTGCAGATACAAATTTCTAGTTTTGTTCCTCAGAGGCATTCTGTCCTCCCCACTTCATCTCGTCTTTTGAGTACCATCACACTGTTGCAACAGAAGGGTTTTTTTCCCCAGAACACTGTGTCCTGTACAGAGCAGTCGATAAGAGCATAGGAACTACAGCAGCAGAGATTAAACTGCAGCTGTATAAAATATTTCTTAACACTCAAAAGGCATGTCTTAAGAGCGTGTTGTGTGATACAACTGAAAACAAGACCCCTAGCAAAAATTTTTATACTTTTCCAGAAGTTATTTTATTCTTTGAACTTATTCTTTGCTGCATCTAGCATCGCTCATGTTGCTGTTCTGAAACTTGCAGCAAAAACATGACAGGCATTTTGCCGAATTTTCGACAGAGAATGGGTATGGAATGCTTTCAAATTAGGAGTGATTAGACAGCAAAAGTGGGTAGGTAAGATGCCAGAGCATGAGCATCAAGCCTTCATTTCCCCTTTTTTCAGTCTGGCAGACCAATTGAGATTTTTACCAAGGTTACCTGCAGCTACACACCCACAACAGCAATTCCCCTGAGGACTACTATGCCACTGATGGCTCAAGGCAGAGATCTGCTGCTGCTGCTGGCTCCCCTGCTGCTGAACAAGTCTCCATTCTGGCAGATGCTTCTGCTTTTCACAAGCCACCGACAGTCTAATGGCCCCATTTCTTCTACCTCCTGGGACCCTCGACCATCTGCTGCTTCCTGGGGAAGCTGAGGGAACCACATACACAATAACTCCTCTTTTCTTTTGAGTTGTTCCTTCTTGACACACCACAGTGACTGCACAAAGCAGACACACTACAAAGCTGTATGGTTCTAAAACACCTTATGAGTCTATCACCTAATCTTTGAAAGACACTATCATCGTGTAACATCACATGGTTTCCAAATACACCCCGGTGTTTCCATAAAGACAGAATAAAGTCCTTAAAAAATTCTGGATGGTCTCACTCTTCTCTTACAAGACATTGCTACTGTGCTTTAAAAGGTAAAAAGATGCATAGTTCTTACTGTGGCTTTGGGTTAGAACCCTTATCTTATGAATTTATGTACACTACGACTAGTAAACATTCTAAACCAAAACAAAACCACAGAACTTCCTACAGGAAATGTGTGAATTGGGCATAATGACCACTAATCGTTCTCTTTGGTCCATGAGCATATTTTCACCCAAACTCCACCATCCAACAGCCATTCACCAGCAGATGGTAGCAGCCTGCTTGTCACTTGTAAAGGAATTATAGCATTCTTAGCCAGGGAAACAGCACTCAAGCTCTCAAGGGAAGAGAAATTCCTTTTGCTCAGTAAGCAGCCTGCTTAACCTCCCCTGCTTGAAAGAGCTGAAGGCTGGTACTTGGAGTGTGCTCCCAACGGGAGGTGCCAACTGATAGTAATCATTGCCAGGCATCTAATCAACTCCTGGCTTAAATTAAAAAAGAAAAAAAAAAAAGGAACAAAAAAAAGACCACACAGCAAAGATTGATTCAGAGGTCCTATCTCCACAATTCATCTCTGGCCACAAGGCACATATATCTCACTTAGGATAGGCTGGAGAGACTGAAAAGTGCCATTTAGAAAAGACACTCCATCCCTTGAACAAAATTATCAATAGTATTAGAGCCAGATACATTGTCTCTACCTCTCCACGCTATTAGCAGCCCATTTCTTCCTTGCTACAGCTCATCATTCTCTGTCTACCAAAATGAAGTAACACCCAACGCGGAAGTGTGAAGAGTTGGGGAACAGCTACCACAGTGGCAGCAGAGCGGCTCTGATTCATTTAAAATGCTCCACCATCTACCAGCTATATTTCTTTTGCTTTAAGGTCGGCTTTTCCCCCCTTGCAAATTGTATTCTCTCACTACTAAAAAGAGTAGACTCAGAATTCTGATACCACACTGCTGTACATAAATAAATAGGAGTCTGTTTTTTGAGTACACTTTTTTGCTTCCCTCAGATTTGTACCCAGCTCCACACAGGCGTTAAAACAAACATGCCCTGAGCTACCTACTTACCTACCTCTCTTCTTCTTCCCAACCAAGCACAAGTCTTAGGCTTGTGCCCCAAAAGTGCCCCAAGCTGCTCAAGTAAAACACTCACCTCCTCGCTTTGGCTCTGCACTGACATAGGTAATACTGGAGTACTGGTATCCTACTGGAGGGAGGATGGGAGCCACCAGACAAGCCCTTCCAACATATTCTGGGCAGCCACAGGAACAGTTTGCTTAGAAGCAGAAATTAATCGCTTCTGCCTAACACTCATGTAAGGTGTTTTCAGACAACTCCTCCACTATCTTTCTTCCTGAACAATTAGCAAGCCAGTTTAAGCAAGGACATTCACAGCAGATGCAACTGGATCGTATTTTCTGCTGTCTATAATCCAAAGAGCCTTCTCTTGCTGATGGGTTGCTTCTTTTACTTTGCTCACCTGCGCCCCACACTTAGACCTCACTCTGACCTCCTCTCTTCCAATGACCAGTTTTTCCTTTGCTCTTTGTTTACTTTTTCCTTTCCTTTGTTTTCCTCTTCCTTTGCTTTGTTTTCTAGGCATCTCCTTGTTTTTTCCCTTCTTGCATACCAATGTCAACAGTGCATAAGTGGAATGAAATGGAAAGCAACAACTGAAGGTTACTAACAAAGAAAGCCAAGCAAAAAGTAAAATATACACGGCATTAATTAACACAGGTACAAGTCTTCGCTTTTCATGTCATATGCATTTTTCATACTCTCGCCTTCGTCCGTTTAAATGGTAAGCTTTTAGGAAAATAATTGCTTCTGTATAATTGCACTGCACAAATGCAGATGAGGATTTCAGAGTCAGCTGCAATATTAGGAAGGAGGGCCTTCTGACTATTTCTGATTAAACAGTTGGCAGGCTCGGCAGAGGCTCGGATTTAATATCCAGGCGAAAGGGCAACAGAAGTAGTAGGCAGCCGCATTCTCTTTCCTGGAAAGCGGGATGCAGAGAGACAACTTATTCCAACAAGCTACAAGAAAAGCTAAAAAATATTTGTACTGCTTGCTACAGGAGAAAGGAATAAGTGATTTTGGAAGACTGCTGCAAAAACGGACTGAGATGAATAAAGCAGGGGAGGCAGATATTTTAGGAAACAGGAAAAGAAAAGAGCACTTTCACTCTGATGTGCAGATTCTGGTTAATGAAAAAATTTGCTTATGTGAGATAACAACTCACATAGAGTTAACAACTAGAACTGAAGGATACAGAATTATTATTTTCCATTTCCATTTCCTGACAAACAATCTTAAGTTATCAAAAAAACCAGGGAGGGAATATCAGCAAAATGAACCCCAAAATTAAAAATATAAAAACCTTTAAACTTACATTATAAAAAGGTATCTCTTCCCAATGAGGATATACTCCCGAAGGAAGCAAATCAAGTAAATAATAAAGAAAACTAGTCTTGAAGTAAAATTGGGCAGCTATCTTCAAGTCAAGAAATGAAAGACAAATTTAGATTCCAAGATTTCAGCAAACAGACAAATCAATGATCTGGAAGATGCCATACTAATAAAGCTGCATTGGGAAACACAGTAAAAAGTCAGAACCGCAGTGCTGCACAGGCTGCTCAAGCACAAAGGGAAGCTGCAGCTCAAAATGGATGGCATGGGAAAAAAAAAACACAACAAGAAATTTAAGAGCTGGAAAATGTCTTAAAAATGGAAAATCCTATTCAATACATACAAAACTGATTAAACTACCACAGAAGTACTTGAAATTAAGAACAGAGCATTTTATTTTCCTCAAGTAGAAGGAAAAATAGAAAGTAACAAGAACAGAAATGTTTAGTTTTAACAAGGAATGGTTTGCCAGCAATAACTGTAAGGTCCTACGCAGACACTTAATCTATTCAACTGCACTTAAAGAGACTCTTGAAAGGAGGGGTGAACAATAAGGTGTGAAAACTTGTGAAGGTTGTAAAATTATTCAGGAAGTCGGATCACAAACTAATAGTAAAAAGCTGCAAAACCATCTCACAATCGTGGATAACTGTATGATAAAATGGAGATGAAAATCAATGTTGTTAAGTGCAGTGATATTTGTGGTGAAAATATTTTCACCTATACATACACATGATGACAGACTATAAATTAGCTTTTACTATTCATAGGAAGGTATTAGTAGTCATCCTGGACAGAAACATCATGCAGTCCCTGCAACCGCAAAACAAAAAAAGACAGCCAGAACATAAGCAGTTATTAAAAAAAGAAATCCATAAGAAACCAAAATCTTCATTATGTCTACCTGTTACTCTTGTAGTATCCTGACATCTTAATGTTGTGCATGGTTCTGATTATTCTATTAATAAAAGAATACAATTGATTAGAAAAAAATTAACAGTGAGACCACAGAGATAACTAGGAACATAAAGAGCTTCCATATGAAAAAAGTCTAAGTATTTTGGAAAAGAGGTAACTAAATGAAAGGCAATTGAGAGCTACAAAATCAAAATGAGGTGCATAAGGGAATGATTCTTAGCCATTTCCAAGAAGGAAGAGCAGGTTTAAATGTAAAATAAATCTGCTTTTTTCACTCAAGTAGTAATTGAACTATAAAAGTCACTGCCCAAGAATGCTGCACAGGCAAAAGATAGGCAAGTTCAAAAACAAGTTCATCAAGGATAGGGATACCCCCGCCTGGTAAACACAGGGATACTGAAGCAATGACTTGAAAGCTGTGACTGCCGAAAGGAGGGAGAAAATATGCAATTATATTCTGCAAATGTAATTCACTACAAATCTCCGAATATATGTAGTGGTGAAGAGCCGGCCATCGCTGGAGGCAGGACACCACAACAAAATGCACTTTGGCACCTGTCTGGAATGGCAGTTCTTCTGAAGATCACAAGATTTGATTGTGAAATCCCACAACAAACAACAGAAAACCTCTGTGATCATTAAAAAGAATGTAGGCACACAAAAATTACTGTTCGCTTACAAGTTTTTAAGACTCTTCAGTCTTACCTCCCTAACATGAAGGTTGAGCTAAACTGTAACACTATATAAAAGGGCTGAAATTCAATCTAAGTGATAAACTCATGTTCAGTACTCCTTACAAGCCTGTTTCGTTCACTTGGTGGAATGATCAAAGGCTTAAATGTGCATGAACATATGAGACTGGTGAAAAGCTGAGACTCGAAGGGGGATGAACCCTCCCTGCCTCTCAAACAATGGAAGGAGAAAAAAACCAGATTGAAATAAAGACCGAGCGTAACTGAACCATAATTGATGTTAGATCCTTCAACAGTAAACTGACGGTTAACTAAAACAGATTTAGCAAAATTAACACAACCAGTAATTTTAAATGGTGCTGAAAAAGCATGTTTAATTTCAGTTAAGCAGGCTAAGTATACACCTATGGAGCCATTTAATATTTTAAAAGGAATATTAAAATAATACATAGACTACTAAGTCCAAAAAGCCAAGAAATTCATAAATCTTACTTCTTTTGATGACAAACAGCTACCCTGAATGAGAGAAACATTTCAGAAAAGCACTTTTAAGTACAGGGATTTGAATTTGTTAAAGTATGCAAGTCTAGCAGAAAAAATAATACAGTTTGTGTTATCTTGACTATTCATTTGGGGAATTAAACACGCAACAATAAGTGCAATTTAGTTACAAAAAGGTCTGAAAGATAGAAAAGCAGACTTAAAAGAAGAAAAAGAAATGCAAATTTTCATGCAGTGATTATGTGATAAGGACTCAGAGTTTGGGAACAGCATAGTGAGCAAGAGAAAGCATTTACTGGCATTTACTTGGATTTTCTGGCAGCACTAGATTTCTTTCCCGGCCATCTTGGATACCAATTAACAGGAAATACCCAAAGATATGGTGAATTGCCATTTAGTGCAAAACCTACCCAGTACAGTATAAAACAACAGCATGCAGTTACTTTAAAACAAAGCAACATCCCCACCATAAGGGAAGAGGTTTTGGATAAACTAAGTAATTACCAGAAGCTCTCTGCTGTAAAGCAATAGCTTTGAATACCAGTGTCTGGAATGCCACAAAAATGGAAAAAAACCTGATGTAAACAAGAAATAGCAATAAACTCAAGGAATTTGTTTTCAAGAGGCAAAACTGCATGACAGAACCAGTTTTCCTCTAATCAAAGAAAAAAAGAGACGATGCTTAATATTTACTAAAAGGCTCAAAGGAAACAAAAAGGACTGGCTTGTTAAGGACATAATAATCACTGTGTTATTAAGAGCAGTGGATTCAACAGGAATGCAATCTAAATAAGGAAATGCTTTTGATCAAAGCAAACTGTAAATGGAAAATATTTCGTCAAGATATTACATCTCGACGCAACCTGGCAGGAAAAAGGGTACAGCACAAATCCACCCCTGCCAATGACTCAGAGACTTGTAACACTGGACAGAAATACATCATTTGTCATTACCTGTAATAATCTGTGCAAGCCCTCACATAAACAGAGCCCCACTGTGCAAGACACTTCGGTAACACAGAACAAAGCGTTGGTGGATGCAAAGGGATGAAACAGGAATGGTGAGACTGAGCCAGCAGCATCAGGCAGAGTCCATCACAGCAGCAGGCTAAGCATATCCAATTATTCAGCACAAATCCCAGACAAGAAGGGCTTTGAAGAAATGCGTGAAGAAAAACAAACATAAATGTGCAGGGTTTTGAAAGTGAAGCACTTCACTTAGGAAATTATAAAATTAACCAGGGTGCACTGATTGGAAGAGGATCTTAAGTTCTTGAAACTGAAAGAAGAAAAAGCAGCAGGATAAAGGCAGATAAAATAATGACAAGTAACTTCTGTTCGAGGCATAAGAAAAGAGAAGGTTGGCAGATGAATGTGAAAGAAGTAGGTATGTGAAAATGACAGTTTAGCTCATCTTACCGGAAAATAAACAACTTGTCTCTCTAGAAAAAGGGTAGCAAACAAAAGTACTATTCAATACCATCTGAGAAAGAGCAAGAAGACAACAGTGCCTCCAGAAAGCCGCTGAAGCAGTAGTTGGCAGCAGAGCTATGATAAGGAGTAACAAAGTGTACACCAGTATTCCTGAGGCCACTGGTGGCTGTTGCTACCACTGAGGAAAAGCAGTCAAAAATAAGCAACAACACCCGGTGAACGAATCCAAGAGAAGAGGTTAAGGCAATGCTTGTGGAAGGAGAAATGCCTGCAAGTCAGGACACCTGTTTTCAGTGATATCAAGTAACATATCAGTGTTTTAAAAAAAAAAAAAACCAGCAAACAAGCTCATGAACCATAGCAATAATCAATCACAGTAGACGAAAACTAGACAAATTACTAAAACACATTGATGAAATGTCCTCAGATATAGAGGTGCTCTATGTACAATAACATTTGCTGGCCAAAAATCTGAACGGGTTTAGACAAGAGTATGTTCCTTCACTATTCAATAATCATCAGGAAAAAACCCTACAAACCATAATGATATACGTGCTAGTTAAAACTGCCCATTGCAATAATAGGTACTTTTCATGAATTATAAACTGAATTTATTCAAGAATATGTAGGATCTGTAGGCTTGCCAGAGACACAACACAGGAAAACATTGTATGAGCTAGCAGCACTTTAGAAGAGGCAGAAAATATAAATAGCAGCAGTCCAAGACCGGATGGCATTCCAGCTGGATATTACAAAGCAGCTGAGGTAGTGTCAGTAGTTTCCTTAAAGGACAGACTTAATATGGTTCTCCGAGGGGAAGAACTTCCTCCAGCTACGGATTAGATGTGGTTCTCCCCAGATCTGAAGGGAAAGAGGACTAATGAAGATCTTTTGGGCTCAGAACACTGCTGAATCATGGTAAAGGCAAAAACATTATCCATTTGCAAGCCACACCTTCAGTTTTATAAATCTAGACCAACGTATACTAAGAAAAAAGGACTGAGATGAGCCATAGATTGCTAGAAATAAGTCAATGTGAAAGATCAAAGAGAAATTTCAATCTTTTTTTCACCTGAGGCAGCAATAGAAGGATACAGGCACTTCTGTTTTTTCTTTTACTCTACATAAACACACCCTCTTCTCAACCCTTATTCCTTCATCTTCTGGAGCCTCTAGCCCAAAAGCAGAAGTGGAAGTCAGCACTAAAGTCTTCTCTGTTAGACGGCTTCAAAACAGATAATTCTTCTTTTGGCATTATCCTTAAAGCTATTTGTCCAAAAAAGAGAATATACTGGTAACTATTCATACTTCCTGTTCCCCCGGAAGGGGGAAAGTTTCTGCTTAGAAGAACTGTACCATGTGGTGTCACTAAAGAACCCTTACATTCCCCAATGATAACATATGACACTTCAAAGAAGGAATAATTAAAGTATAGGGGTTAAGACTGCATTAAAACCTTGTAAAAGAGTTTTATGTACCTATAATGTGAGTATTGGAATTTTCTAATCTAAATGATTTCCTAAAATGAACACTAAAAAATAAAATAATGCTGGTTTTCTGGAAAGCACCAGTTATGATTTGTGTCAACCTTGAAATTTCAGTGATTCAATTTAACATGAAGAGCTAGTCCCCCAGAAAACACTTAACAATATAATGAATTTACATATGGTAACAGTACATTGCTGTTAGTATCTTCATCATTTTAACTTTCTACAAGAAAAGAGAAAGCTAACAGCAAAAGAATATGTAACAAAACATTTTCTTTTTTTTTTTTTCGGACCTGACTCTAAGTGATACATGACCAAACTTTAAATTTAGCTTCCCCCCATTACATCTATGCAACTAAAACATGAAACCTCATATCAGCTCCCTAATATTCCAATTTAACTGAGAACAGCTGACAACTTAAACATATACCGTACTTTCAATTTTCAAAGCACCCTACAAATGGTCACAAAATAAGTGGTCTTAAAGCCTACTTTAAAGAATAACTAAATGACTTGTCAAAGGCCATGCAGTCAATTTTTGACAGCACAAGCACAAAGTCTGAAAAGTTCACAGCTCTCAAATCTGAACTCAAGTACATGAACTTGCCTTTCCCTCCCATGCCCACCCACCTTTTTTACTTTCCTTTTAAGTTTCACATTGAGCAGCAGTATCCTTTAGAGAAAGTCCCCATTTCAGACATTCATGCCATGACGCCCTCCTCCTCCTTCCCCTCCCCTAGCAGTATGTCTTTTATGAAGCTGGTCAGTCACCTTTAATCATCAGTAACTTTCTGAAACTTAGCAAGCATGAGTTCTCATGCTAGAGAGAATAAAGGAGCTGGAGGCGCAAGAAAAGCTGCAATTAACAGCAGTCTAGTGCAAAGTAACAACAAAACCATTTTGTGAAATGAGTAGCCATGGGAAAGAGATGTACAGCAGAGTTTGGTCTCCTAAGCACAAAGGAAAACATGCAAGAAGCTAGAAATGGGGGGAGGAATCATTAGTAAGTGAAGACTGTGCAACTAGTTTTTAACATTAACTTTTAGTATTTTCTCAGACAAAAAGCTTATGACACAAGACAACAACCAGCTGGTTGAGATAAGACCTAAGTGTATTTATGCCACAATCAGTTGTGCAGCCAGGCCTCAGGAACACATACACAATCTATTTCTACCACTGGTAGCTCAGGTGGTGACAAAACAGTGCAGCTGCACCTCAGAACCCTCTTTGTGCCTTGAGCAGGGCTAGCCAAGTCCTTGAGTTTTCTGACAAGTCCTACACCAGTGTGTCTCCTCTTACCAACAGTTCAGCAAGTCTGAAGACAGCTTAAGTAGGTCTACACCGTTTAAAGTCACACCCTGAGCACTGTTAAAATTTCTCAAAAGAAACTGTAGCTACTCTACTCCTTTAAACTGAAGGCAAATGTCTGCTTCGGGCTACTCCAGCTGGCAAATTAGGCCAGCAGAGGGGAGGAAGCATCCAGTCCCTAATGCTTCTAAACTGTGCAATAATCATAATAATAAAGAAAAACCCCTACCTTTTCATATGTCTAGACAACTAGATGGATGTACTTGCCATCAGTCACAAATACATACATTTGAGAACCACCTTAGACAAACCTTAAAACAGCACTATTTTTTGAATTTGCTACTTTGGATACTTAGTAATATCATTCTGGAAAAACTTACTATCTGAAGCCATGATCTTGACCAGGCCGCTCATTTCCAAATCATTTTAAGACATCAGTTTGTTCTTGCACAACCTGCTGCTCCCTCCTATGCCTAGCGTTTCTCTCTATCTGTACTGACACGGAAAGTCAAGAGAGCTAGTCTAGCCAAAAAATTAGCTTGATAAAAATGGAAACAGGGGAGGGGGTGGAGAGGAATTTTCTTGGCCAAATCAGCTACCTAACTTGGTTCAGTCACAGAGCACTATTGCTGTCAGAAGGAGAGGCGTGGATGAGAAGAATGGCTTCTAACGACCTTAATTCAACCTACATGAAATTATCACCATATTTCACCTTCACAACAGATTCCTCAGTGAAGCAGAAGTGGTTTACATGGGACACTTTGCTCTTTTAACAGCAAAGGAGCCTTGACCTTTTGCTGCACTCCTACCTCCCTCTACCCTCATCCATTTCACTTCCCCCAGCCCTTGCCCTGCACTCATCCTTCTCCTAATTTATCCTACTGTAGCACAAAGCAATCAAGGACTGCTATTACAGTAAAAATTTCACAAATTCCGGGGGGAATTCTGAAAAAAGAGCTTTAGTTGTGGCAAGAAAAGGGACAAGACTACGAAAACCAGCATTACTGCGAGAGCAACTCAAAACTTCAAAGGGCCCTTTCAGGAAGAGGATTATGTTTGGTAACTCTCTCTGCATGGGCTAATCCACAGCCACTCTCTGTGCCCTATGTCTGGGCTGTGCTGTTCTGTTCTATTTCCCACTCCCATCCCTCCTCCCGGCTTAATGCAGCAGCAGGAACAAGCTGATGAGGTCAACTAACCTCAGAATTCTCATTCCCATATTCCCTAAACAGCTCTGTGCCCACATCTCCAGCTAAAGACCTTCTCCCTCAACATGGCTCAAGCCACTTAAGCTTGTCCATAGCTTTAGCAATACAAGACTACTGTTAAATGCTAATTACTTACTAATGAAAACTAATCATCATGCAATTAAACTTTAATCACTAAGCAGCTGGCTGAGATCCAATCCTTAACAATGAAGGTTCATTAATAACTTTTTGCCAAAGTGCTCTGTCCATGAAGACTATCCTATACACAGAGTCCAGCTAAGTGTATGCCACTGTTCGAAAAATATTTCCTTTGCCAACAAACTACTCAAGAGCCTAACAGGGTAAGGAGTAGCATAGTTTAGATTAGCTAAAAAAAAAGATGGGTTTAAGATTTGGGAAACTCAAAACTCCTTTCCTGGATTCTTCCATAACCTCAGGCAAAATATGCTTCAGAGAAAGAACCTCTCTTCTCCATTTCTTGTCTCTGCAGAGCAACATTCTTTCAGGAGAAAAAAACTAGTTATAATCTTGCTGTAGTTTCTAAAATTATTACACGAATACTCATCATACTTCAGTTTTATTTTTACTCATCTTTCTAAATCTAGGGAAATTAATCTACCCTCTTTCAGAACATATTTCTCTAATTAAAAAATATATCGAGGTTATATAACTAGGTTTATAATGGACAGATAGATGAAAACTTATTTTTGAAAAGGAAAAAGTTTAAAAATCCGCTTTCTATAAAGCCACAAAGATGATCAGAGGACAGGAGCATCTCTCCTCTGAAGACAGACAGAGAGCTGGGGTTGTTCAGCCTGGAGAAGAGAAGGCTCCAGGGAGACCTTACAGCTCCTTCGAGTACCTAAAAGGGACGTCTGAAAAATGATGGAGAGAGACTTTCTACATGGGCAGGTAGTGACAGAACAAGAGGGAACAGCTTTAAACTAAAGAAGAGAGATTTAGATTAGATGTTGGAA
This sequence comes from Cephalopterus ornatus, assembly GCA_013396775.1. Lineage (NCBI taxonomy): Eukaryota > Metazoa > Chordata > Aves > Passeriformes > Cotingidae > Cephalopterus > Cephalopterus ornatus. The sequence goes on from VZRE01014736.1 coordinate 265,164, forward strand.
GGAAATTCTTTACTGTGAGGGTGAGGCATTAGAATGCTGTCCAGAGAAACTGTGGATGACCCTTTTGTGGAAGAGTTCCAGACCAGGCTGGATGTGGCTTCAAGCAACCTGGTCTATTGGAAGGTGTCCTGCCTATGGTGGGGGGGTTGGAACGAGATGATCTTTAAGGTCTCTTCCACCCCAAACTATCTTATGATTCCATGATCTTAAGGAAATCTCACACCACCATCACTAAGTGTCCCAGTTTTGCCTGCGTCATTCCTACCCCAGTCTGGCTACCACACAAAGCATTATGTTTAGACAGTTTTGCATTGTTTGCAGAGCTTTCCTTTATTATGAATGGTAGCACACTACTACTATAGTTGAAGCATTATTTTTACTTATTCACTGATCAAAGGATTCAGGATAACACTTATTTTAAGAATAAAACGGAAAAACTGAAGTTTTTTTAATTTAAAAAGGTCTTACACAAAAGACAGAACAGAATTCTAATAATCTATATTATATAAAAGAAAGTCATGAATTCTTACCTTCAGAAATTAACCTTTTATCAAACTGAATACGACAGATGAAAGATAAAAAAAGGAAATAACTTTTTTTTCCCCAAAAAAAATCTGGAAAAATATTTTTAAGTCTGCATTTTTGCCTAGTTGTAGTCAAATACAGACCATTTTAAACACAGTGGCATGGAGCAGAATAAACTTATTTGTTAGTAGCATTATTCTAATGAAGCTAAGGGAATACAGCTCAAGTGACAAACATCTGGAATTAGTCTAAGTTTAAGAATATTGGTTCAGCTTTGGTTAGCAAAACAAAATACCAATAGCACAACAACTTTCCTCCAAAATTTTGGGGAATCTTAACAACCTTTTTACCAGCAGAGCTTAGCAAGTTTGAAGCTAAAATGACATATAAATGGATTGCATTCACTCACTATTGAGAATTTAGCAAGAGTTTGGCATCTCTACAATAACAGGCAATTTAAATCTTACAAAAAAATTTTGTGCTTGTGGATAGCCAGTCAAAAATCTCTAAAGCTTTTTGTTTAGAAATCTCCTGCACAGAGAAGGCCCCATTCACATTGGGAAGAGCTTCTTCGAAATTAAGTTATTTAGATGTATTTTTAAATGAGAACTGTACATAGATTATGAGGATCCCTGATGCTTTACAGAAAGGCCACAACTGTGGAATGAGCAAGCTGCTTTTTACATACAAGTTTCCAGTGCTCCTGGCTACAACTAATAGAAGCGGGTAAACATTCAATTCTTTCCCAACGCCCTATTGTCAGTAAATCTATTTTCTGCTTTCCTCACTCCACATGCAAGACAAGCAGTAAAATATAAAACCACATACAAGCACAGACAAAATGCCTATACTTTGGGATATACCAATGACAAAGGGGTCTGCTAGTAAAGATGAACAGAAATTACCTTCCTGCCTACCCTTCACCTTCTGTCTCCACACAAAAGGGTCAATACTGGAGTCTTTCCTCTTACTAGCATCACCTTTATGTTTGAGACCTCACCTAAGACATGCTAAAATGTGTTTCTTATCACCTACAATCCGTGATCACCAATATACTGCACCAGATCTACTCGACTTCTATTCACGGCAAAGTCAAAGAAAACTAACTTCATTTCACAAATGTCATTCCTGGCTTCCGGTAATTTAAGACACTGGAATATTTGCATCGGAAATGTACACGTGGATTCCACCTGCTCACCTCTTTAGCGTTTAAGGCTTGTGATACCAATGCACGGAGCTCCTGTGAGCTACCAATTCCTGCAGCACTAGTGATTCACACTTCTGGGTCCCCACCAGAGGAAGGCAGCGAACTGAGACACAACCAGGTTCTCATCTCTGTGGCAGCACACTCTCACAGACCAGGAGTCATGACAGCACAGAGCTTCAGTAGCGCAGCAGATGGTAATGCCTTTCTGAGAAAACCAAATCTGAAGTTCATTATTCAGCCTGTCTTTCAGAATTTCTTCTCCACCCAAAATTTCATGCTTCCTTATTTTTGTAACACTGCAGAAGAATATTAAAGATGCTGCCATTTCCTGAGGAATGAAAGGGAATGTTACACTAGAGTGTGCACATTTCCAGCTCAGACTACCAGGTATTTGGGCACAGTGTGTCAGTGAAAAACAGGAATTCAGCCAGTTTAGGGATAATTGTAAAAGGTGCCTCAAGATTCTGTGGCAGTTCTCATCTGAGGGGTTAAAGCATACTAAATGCTGTTGCCAGAGATAAAAACAAGCAGACAACTCTCTCAACACACATCTTTTTCTAACCACTGCTAACAGGCAGATTTTAAATTCATTACTGGTTTCTCTTTCCCCACAGTGAAAAATTAATAAGCTTCAGTGCCACTTCTTCCTACTCTGGAAAAGCCTCCCCACTAGTACAGATCTGGATGTAAAACACAGGTGTTCCTTCCCGTGTTTGTCAGCCATGTCACCCTTGAAGCAGCAGTTTATTTCAGCTGAGCCCTTATCTGATACAGAACTTTACTTGAGGGTTTTCTGGAGGTAGGGGGAAGAAAAAAATAGAAAAAATACCATGTTCTGCACATTTTTCTTCTTTAAAAAGAGGGATGATGAATAAAAGCTTGACATTCATCTTGCAACACTATGAAACAGGAGTACCGTAGACCTAAAACACCTGCGTCACCTGGGCACAATTTTGTGTTACAGCTAACTTGTGATAATGGTTATAATTACCCATGGACAGGGCCTCTCAGATGTAGCAAACATGGTTCAGAGGGTAAGCGGAGTCAGACGGCTGATCTGGCACAAAGATCCCCCACCCCAAGCTAGTCTTCTGATGGATTAGCTGGCTAAAAATCAACCCACCGTGCAAATGCACAGTTGGTAGATCTAGCACAAGTGAAACAGTGGAAACAAGCAGCTTGCAAAGAGGATGAAGTAGGATTACTCCTCATGACAGCAACTCCCTCCTGGTCTGGCTTAGGGATAACAAAACCCACCTGTGCCAAATGAGGCATTCAGAATAAACGGACACCTTTATCCTCGTACGGTGCTACACTACTCAGCTTTGTGGGGCTAGAAACTGTTTTGCTTTGTTTTGCCAAAGGTAGCTAACCTTCCACAATTTTCTCAGCTCATACTGATTCCCCGGCTTAGGCATTTGATTTAGCTACGCAGCTAGGAACCTTTTATAAGCAATTACTTACAGAGCGTGGGAGCGTTCTCATCAGGTTTTGATTTCCCAAATTTGAGAATATAAATAGCTTAATTCCTAATAATCCCTCTAGGCACCTTTCTTTACCCAATTTGCAGCTAGGGTCCAGAATGGCAGCAGCAAACAACAGAAAATGGTTCTATGAAAGCAACAGAGTAAACAAAATATTATAGAAAGGCAATCCTTATTTTCTCTATGGCACAGAATTCCACAGATAAGACTCCTGACAGTTGATCTGCCACCGTATCTTAAGTGGTAAAGAACAACTTTGCTGTGTGAAACCAGCTGTTCTCTGTGAGATGTGGACAGCACATGCAAACCTACTTCTAACCCTACAACTAACAAGATGCACTCCACGTGAGCCAGAAGGCTGCCACTGCAGGGATACATGCACTGAAGTTCTCAATTCTCTCTAAGACCATACATGTTTCTTAAGAACTTTCACCAAAGCCAGACTTTCAAAACAGGCTTGGTAACAGTCCTAAAGCAGACAGGTTGCTCCACTTCAGGTAAGCAGCAGACTTTGCAAGATAACTCACAGAGAACTGGATGGACACAGCTCCAGATTGGTGAGAGAAAGCACAGAACCTCTTTCCGTTATACTGTAGGTCATAGGCAGACTTTATCCTTCACCATTTGTTACTCTGAAGTTCACCTGACTGAAACCCAAGACCATCTTTTCAAAAAGAAGCAACAAAGGAAACAGGTCCCAAGGACTTCTCTCCACGTAAAAGGATTAAACGATTTCTCAAGCTGTGAATGATGCAGAGGTTGAAGAGAAAAGCATTACATTTTTTAGACCTTTTAAAAGAGATCTTTAAAAGTGGGATAAACAAGCTTTTCTTTCACAGAGCACTCTTAGCACTTTTCTTAACACAGAACATTTACCTTCAGCAAGGTCAATTCTGACAAGGGTGGGGGAGAAGAAAAAATCCAAACAAACAAACAAAACCCTGCCCCCCAAAAAACACCAACCAGAAGTAATAGGTGTACTAGGCCAGAGTCTCTGCCTTGGAAAAAACCCATGTTTTATAAAAAAAAATTTTAAGGAAGAGCATACCACCTCCTAGTGAACAGCTTTTCAGAATACAATAGCAGAACTATCTTGGATTCAACCTAACACAAAGAATGTTCTCTGCATTATTCTTCACTTAGAGCTTCTTATATTTAATACTGAGAATAAAGACCCATCAATTCCTCTGAACATTAAATCTGCTGACAACTACCAAAAGTGTGCCCATAATTTTGCCAGTTTCAAAGGTAAGCAATATTCCAACTTCCACTACAGTGAGTTCCTCATTAGTAGAAAAACAATGAGAAAATAAACAAGATAGGAAACTGCCTGGCCAACCTTCAGTATCTGGAAGAAAGCATTTTATAGGCAACAGGATCACCCAGCACTAGGGACACAGCTTTTTTTCAGTTCAAGATTTCATTAGCCTTGGAACAAAAAAATGTCTAACTCTAAGGCAGCCAGTTAGCATCCCTACTATGGTTTAACAAACAATGAACATCTGCTGGGGTATCTAATTTGAGCCTCAAAATAAGGAGAAGGATGAAATCATTCTGCCTCTGAAGCAGCCCAGTTAATCTGATCAGCTATTCACATTCTCAGAACCAAAAAGCCTTTCAGAGAGGCCAGAGTAAGAGGAACGCCTTCTGGCCTTCACGAAAGGCAGATTGTAGCACTTTGGAAACTACTTGGATTGCTGCTTAGAAGATAACACACTCCCAACAGTTTTCAGTCCAAGGTGAAAAGACACTACAAGGAAAGCTCAAAGATCAGGAAAGTCACTTTGCAGTTTGGTAATACCTTCTCATCTCGAATTCTTCTAGAGCATCTGGTACAATTTGATCTTTGAGCAACTTCACATACATTCTAATCCTTTCTTGAGATTGCCTACGGGGCTGTTCTCAAAAATACTGCAGTAAGACGCAGACACTTACTCAAAAAAGAAACAGAAAACAATTTAGCAAAAAAAAAAATTATTTTCTCATTCTGGAAAGCAAATGAGAAACAGAGGCATTTTAGGAAAAATTCTATAAAAAATGGAAAAAAACCCCCAAAACAAAAACAGGTGAGCCTGTATGAAAAGAAGAAACACACGACGCGTTATTTATATCACTACCTCTACATCAATGGCCTGTAAATAGAAGTTTAAATTTCCTATTTCTATACTAAAATGCTGTGTAAACACCAGCAGTAGAGCCAGATACCTAAAGAAAATATTTCAACTCACTTAATGGTATGGATGCAGTTTAAATTTGGTGCATATTTACCCTCTGTGGGTACTACACACCGTTTACATAATTTTTAGTTATAGCAGTATTTAATTTGCACAGAATGAGCCATGTACACAAATTACTCACTTCCAGGCCCATGACCCCTCAATATGCTATTGTCCTTCCTTACCCATAGACCAAACCTAAGGGCTAGATTCCTGTATGCTTGTGCACACATCTGTCTACACTCTCCTGCTAGCAAGCAGCTACATGGATTGCACATCTGCTTTTCCAAGACACTAACACAATCAAACTGCATGTCAGAGGGAAAAAAAAGAAAATGCACTGGGGCAAAGCACAGAAAAGGTAAAGAAAAAGCCTATGCAGCAAGCATAAGAAATCAGCTGTGTGAGCCAGAAGGCTTTCCTCAGGCAGAGGGGCCAGAGTCTTGGGCTCAAGAGAGCCTTTCCACTGCCTGGGGACAGCTTCCAGCAGGTACAGCTCTGAATATCCCCATGGCCATCTTGGTGCTGCACATAACCCTCGTCTAACTGAAGCGGGGAGGATATACTGCTTCCAGAGGAGAACCCAGCACAAAGGTTTGCTACAATAGGATAAAAAAGTTAAAGAAAAAATAATGCTAGCAGAAAACCTTTTCCATTATTTGTCACAGAGGTAAATAGATTACTCTTACGGATGTAATGCAGAAGAGCCCAACATTCAGCAAGGAGGCTTGTTACTGTGTTTGTATGGGACATAATACAGAGCTTTAAACTCTGTGATGGGGGAGGGAGACAATATCAAGCTTGTCTCCGGCAAGGTGTGGGATGAGATGCAAAGGTTACAGGACAGGGTGCTAATGAGGGTGCTCTGCCAGTGACTGAAATGTGTTGGCCACACTGGATCACACTTGCAGCCTTACAGAGATGAGTCGGAGACTCCTGACATAACACAAGCCAACAAGGAAACAGCAGGGAAATAGCTCAAAGGAATTACGGTGTGTTTCTCTAGGAAGGTGAAACTTCGTGGAACAATTCCTGTGACTGGAGTGCGAGTATCGATGGCTATGGGCTGTTCAGAAGAGACAGGAAGGAAGA
>VZRE01014738.1:3897-19148 GCA_013396775.1 Cephalopterus ornatus
GGGATCGTTGGTGGGATAAGGGAGGAGCACGAGGGGCGAGGAGCATGAAGGATTTCTGGGATCAGTGCTGGGATAAGGTAGGAGCACGAGGGGTGAGGCATTCCCAGGATTCTTGGGATCAGTGCTGGGAGAAGGGAGGAGCACGAGGGGTGAGACATTCCCAGGATCATTGGTGGGATAAGGGAGGAGCACGAGGAGTGAGACATTCCTGGGATCAGTGCTGGGATGAAGGAGGAGCACAAGGGGTGAGGACATTCCCAGGATGGGAATGAGAGGTTTATCCACATTAATTCACAGCTGTGAGCCAGGAGAAGCCCCTTTACCTGGGGAACCTTTTGGAATCCCCTTTTCAGCTGGAAAAACACAATTCCAAGTGGATTGGTGCCCTGGAATTGGTACAATTGGGACATTCCCAAAGCAGTTCTGTTGGGATCCTCCTGCAAAAAGCCGTTGTCCTTCAATATCCACAAATTTCCCCCCGAACGAGTCAAAGTTGCTGTGAGATACAGCAAACAATCACCACCCAAGGGTTTCAAAATCCTCCTGTTCGGTTTTTCCGGCCCAGACCCCTCGGGCTGGGCTGGGAAGGGCTGGGCAGGGATTCAGGGATTCCAGGTGCTGACCGCCTTCTCCCCCCGCAGCTCCTTCCGCTTCGAGTCGTTCGACTCGTACGAGTCGCGCTCGTCGCTGAGCGAGCGGGACCTTTACCGCTCCGGCTACTCCGACTACGGCGAGGCCGCCGCCGAGCGCGGGGACTCCTTCGGCGGCCACTTCGACTCGCGCCGGGATCAGCCCCGGAGCCGTGGCAACGGCTTCGGGCTCCTGCGGGGCCGCGGCCAGAACCGCGCCCAGCCCCGCGGGCGCCTCAACGCCTTCGGCCGCCCCGAGCCCTTCCTGCCCTCCTCCAGCTCGGAGCGCCTGTCGGCCCGCTGGAACGAGCTCAACTACCTGGGAGCGCGCGGGATGGGCGGCGCCGGGGCCGGCCGCCTGCCGTCCCTCTTCTCCCAAGCCCTGGTTCCCGAGTACGGCGACTACGGCGACTACGGGGACTACGGCGACTACGGCGACTACGGCGATTACGGAGACTACGGAGACTACGGCGACTACGGGGATTACGGCGACTACGGCGACTACGACTACGGAATGATGGGCATGGGAATGGGGCGCTACGGGAACGTGCCCTACGGCATGGGGCGGCAGCGCAACAGGGACAGGATGGGCGTGGCGCCCTGGCACGGCAACACGCTCACCGTGAGTCCGGGCAGCGGGGCCGCGGTTCCTTCGCCGTGTCCTGGTGGGTTGGAGGGGGAATTCCGTGGACCAGGAGGAGTTACTTTGTGGGGATCCCGCCGTGGAATGATTCAGGTGTTCCTGGGTAGAGCGGGACGTCTCGGAGCTCGTTTATACCCATGAGACAGCCTCCGAGGGCTCACCCCATCCCAGATCCCCAAATCTGCCCTCCAGGGACAGAGAACAACCTTTAAGTGCTCACCCCATCCCAGATCCCTAAATCTGCCCTCCAGGGACAGAGAACAACCTTTGAGTGCTCACCCCGTCCCAGATCCTCAAATCTGCTCTCCGGGGACAAAGAACAACCTTTGAGTGCTCACCCCATCCCAGATCCCCAAATCTGCCCTCCAGGGACAGAGAACAACCTTTGAGTGCTCACCCCATCCCAAATCCACTCATCCCATCCCAAATCTGCTCCCCTTATCTCAAATCTGCTCTCCAGGGGCACAAAACAGCCTGAGAGTGCTCACCCCATCCCAAATCTGCTCTCCAGGGGCACATAAAACAACCTGGGAGTGCTCATCCCATCCCAAATCTGCTCACCCCGACCCAGATCCACTCTCCAGGGACACAAGACAGTCTGGGAGTGCTCAGTCCATCCCAAATCTACTCACCCCTTCCTAAATCCACTCTTCAGGGACACAAAACAGCCTGGGAGTGCTCCATCCCATCCCAAATCCTCTCATCCCATCCCAAATCCGCTCACCCCATCCCAAATCCTCTCTCCAGGAACACACCAACCCACCCATAAAATCCTTTTGGAACCCACCAATGACTCTGCGGGATCCCGGAATTTAAAACTTCCGTGGGAGCTGTCGGGGCTGGATGGGAACACTTCGATTTTTAGTGCCTCCAGTTGACTGATCCAAGGATTTCTCCCTGGTTTAGCCCAAGAGAAGAGGCTTCCGGAGCCGCTCCGGGGGCCGCTCCGACGGGGAAGGGGGTCGGAAGCGGAAGCAATCCCAGAGTGGGGATGATCCCGACGCCAAACAGCCCCGGACCGACAGCGAGGGCGACGACTCCGACAACGGTACGGCCCCAAAGCCGACCAAAAGCGACCCTTTTCCCTGGATTTGAGGGTTTTTTTCCCAGCTCCAGGGGTTTTATCCCGTTCTGGAGCTGCTTCTTGCCAGCCTGAATCGTTTCTCTTCCCTGCAGCAGACGAGGGAGAAGGAGAGGAAAAATCCGGGGATGAAGCTGACAAAGGTGTAAGTAACTTTGGCATCCATCTCCGTGGAAAATGTGGGAATATTCCGGCTCCTTTGGGGGTTGGGATATGTAAAGTCGCCCAGAAGTAGTATTTTGAGCCCGTATATTGTGGGAGTATTTGCTCCTGGTAATTCCCGTGGGGATCACCGGCGGATTTGCTGCAACTGAGGGGTCTGGAAAGCTCTTGGGAGTGGGAAAGTTGGGATCCTGCCCCTGGATGTGGCTCATTAGGGCTGAATCCCAATTTGGGGGGGGCGTTTCCAGGTGGGATTGGGATCCTGGGGTGAGTTTTGGGGTCTGCAGGTCCAGGACATTGAGGGGCTGGGGGAGGTTTGGGTTGGATATTAGGGAAAATTCCTTTGTGGAAAAGGTCGGAAGGGGCTGCCCAGGGCAGCGGGGTGGGATCACATCCCTGGAAGTGCCCAAAAAACAACTGGACGTGGCCCTTGGGGGGCACTTGGAAGTGCTGGGTTGGGCTGGATGATCCTAAAGGTCTTTCCCAACCTTTCTGATTCCATGAGATGGAACCCAAATCCATGGAAACCAACATTTTATCCATATCCACGGAAACGAGGGACATCAAATCCCGAAGCGACGACGAGCGGCGCCCGGGAATTCCCGACGGAAATGACACCGGCGTCTCCCTGTGCTTCTCTTTTCCAGGAGAACCGGAATGGGGGTGATTGGGCCGAGGCAGGGGGGGTGTCCCCACCATTCCCTGGGATCCTCCGGAAATAATCCTCCTCTGGCTCCATCCGCTTCCCATCGGGATGCGCCACAACCTGCGTTTTGGGGTCCCGTCACCCATCCGGGAGCTGCCGGTCCTGGAATTCCCGCCTGGGAAGTGCCCAAACCTCCTTACTCTGAGTGTTTCCCACCTCCACGGATGGATATTTCCCACGGCATTCCATGATTTCCCTGCGCTGCTTGGAGAAACACATCCTGGGCAGAGGGGAAAAATATCCCAAACCCAAGGATAATCCCAGCGGAGGCTTCGGCCCCGCCCCGGGATGACCCGGGTTTGCTTAGTTCCTTTAATTAGGTGGGTGGGAATTAAGGTGTATGGAATAAGCCAAGGAATTAATCTAGGGAAAAGCAGCTTTCCCTGGGAACACGGCAGGGGAATTGTCCACCTCCCGACTTGGAGCTTTCTGGCCCCAAAACAGGGCAGAGTTTCGGTCTTTTGCTTCTTTTCCTGCTTTTTTTTTTTTGCTTTCCCGATAATTATCAAGGAATTATCAGCGTTTTATCATGGAATTGTTCATGTTTTGCAAGGAATTGTTAGGGTTTTATGAGGAATTATTAGGGTTTATAAGGAATTGTTGGGGTTTTATCAGGGAATTATTAGGGTTTTATCAGGAAATTATTAGGGCTTTATAAGGAATTATTAGGGGTTTATTATTAGGGTTTTATAAGGAAGTATTAGGGTTTTATCAAGGAATTATTAGGGTTTTATTAGGGAATTATTAGGGTTTATCAGGGAATTATTAGGGTTTTATTAGGGAATTGTTAGGCTTTTATAAGGAATTATCAGGGTTTTATCATGGAATTGTTAACATTTTATCGTGGAATTATTAGGGTTTTATCAAGGAATTATTAGGGTTTATCAAGGTATTGGGTTTTTTAAGGAATTATTAGACTTTTACAAGGAATTATTAGGGTTTGTCAAGGAATTATTAGGGCTTTATAAGGAATAATTAGGTTTTTATAAGGAATTATCAGGGTTTTGTCAGGGAATTGTTAACATTTTATTAAAGAGCTATTAGGGGTTTATAAGGAATTATTAGGGTATATCAGGGTATTATTAGGGTTTTTTTAAGGAATTATTAGGGTTTTATCAAGGAATTATTAGGATTTTATAAGGAATTTTTAGGGTTTTATAAGGAATTCATGAGGAATTCTTGGGAAGGCCAGCTAAGGAGTAGATCCCAAACCATTCCAGGGAAGCAGAAGCACTGCAGCTCCAGGATCTGCTGGGATTTGTGGCTTCAACTTCCCTTAAGGAAAAAGAGGTGGAGGTGTCCGGAAAAGTCGGGGCCCTTCCCACCCTCCCTGGTCCTGGTTTGGGATCCAGGAACTCCGGGAGACCTTGAGAAGAGGCCGGAACCTGGGATCGGTCCCAGAACCCAGCAGCTCCCCGAAGCTCAGAGCGGGGAGATCCCCCCCCAGATCCAAGGGCTTTGGGCCCCAAAATCCTGGGGGTAATTCCCGTTTTTTTCCCCGCAGCGTCCGGAGACGGCTGCGAGGACGACGATGAGGAGGTGAAGAAGAAGAGGGAGAAGCAGCGGAGAAGGGATCGGATGCGGGATCGGGCCATGGACAGGTGAGCCCAGGGATGAGCCAGGCCCTTCCAGGATCCCAATTTTTTGGGAATAACATCAATTCCCTTGCACTGGTGTGGGGAAAAATCTGCTGGGATGTTGTGTTTCGGGGCTGGGTGTTGGGATTCCAGGGGGATTTTCCCAGTTTTTTGTGTGGTTTGAGATGAGGAGACCCTGAGGGGGTTAAAACATGGAGCAGGAGGGGCTGGGGAGTGATCCAAGGAGGGAATTCTGGGTGGAATAACCAGCATTCCCGTATCCTAGGGCATTCCCAACCGGGAACCTTCAGGGGGAAAGTCCCGCTTTTAAACTCCCGCTGGTTTTGGTGTCCCAATTGCACAAAACACGGATTTTAGGGAGAAATGGGTGCTGTTTGATCCAGGCGGGTTTCTCCAGAGGTTCTAAAAATCCCGGAGAAAGCCGGATCCCGTGGGATGGCACCCGGGGAAAACCCCGGAGGGGAAAATCCGGGCGGGGGCTTGGTGTCGTCCCGGTGGAGCCGAGCCCCGTCCCTCATTCCCGCCGTTATTCCCTGCCCAGGATCCAGTTCGCCTGCTCCGTCTGCAAATTCCGGAGCTTCGAGGAAGAGGAGATCCAGAAGCACCTCCAGAGCAAATTCCACAAGGAGACGCTGCGCTACATCGGCACTAAACTGCCGGACAAGACCGTGGAGTTCCTGCAGGTGCGGGCGGCCGCGAATTCCGGCCTTCTTTGGGGAATTCCAGCCTAAATTTGGGAATTCCGGCCTTCTTTGGGGAATTCCAGCCTAAATTTGGGAATTCCGGCCGCCTTTGGGGAATTCCAGCCTTAATTTGGGAATTCGGGCCTGAATTTGGGAATTCCGGCCTTCGTTTGGGAATTCAGGCCTTAATTTGGAAATTCCGGCCTAAATTTGGGAATTCTGGCCTTAATTTGGGAATTCCAGCCTTAAGTTGGGAATTCAGGCCTTCTTTTGGGGAATTCCAGCCTTAATTTGGGAATTCTGGCCTTAATTTGGGAATTCCAGCCTTAATTTGGGAATTCCAGCCTTAATTTGGGAATTCCAGCCTTCTTTTGGGGAATTCCGGCCTTAATTTGAGAATTCCGGCCTTAAGTTTGGAATTCCAGCCTTAAGTTCGAATTTCCAACCTTAATTTGGGATTTCCAACCTTCGGTTGGGGTTTCCAACCTTAATTCGGGAATTCCGGCCTTCGCTTGGGATTTCCAGCTGTAAATTGGGAATTCCAGCCTTCTTTTGGGAATTCCAACTTGCTTTGGGGAATTCCAGCCTTCTTTGGGATTTCCAGCCTGAAGTTGGAATTTCCAGCTTTCCTTTGGGATTTCCAGCCTTCTTTTGGGGTTTCCAACCTTAATTTGGCATTTCCAACCTTAATTTAGGATTTCCAGCCCTCATTTGGGAATTCCAACCTTCTTTTGGGATTTACAGCCTTCTTTTGGGAATTCCCGCCTTAATTTGGGGTTTCCAACCTTCATTTGGGATTTCCAGCCTTCTTTTGGGATTTCCAGCCTTCATTTGGAGTTTTCGGGCTCAATATTTAGGGTTTCCAGGCTTAATATTCGGGATTTCCAGGTTTGATACCTTGGGTTTTTCAGGCTTGAGTTGGGATTTCCAGGCTTAAGATTTTGGCATTGTTTAGGGGCTGTATTTGGAATTTTTCCAGACTTAATAATTGAGGTTCCCAGGTTTTGATAGTTGCGATTTTCAAGCTTGGGTTTGGATTGCCAGGCTTGATTTGGGATGTCCAGATTCCCCAAGGATTTAGGGACGTTCCCCAAGGATTTGGCCATATTCCTCAAGGATTTACTGGGATTCCCCAGGGGTTTGGGGGCATTCCTCAGGGATTTGAGGGGATTCCCTCACGATTTGGGGACATTCCCCACGGATTTGAGGGCATTCCCCAAGGATTTGAGGGCATTCCCCAAGGATTTGAGGACATTCCTTGAGGATTTGGGGGCATTCCTCAGGGATTTGAGGGGATTCCCTGACGATTTGGGGACATTCCCCAAGGATTTGAGGGCATTCCCCAAGGATTTTGGGGCATTCCTCGAGGATTTAAGGGCATTCCCCAAGGATTTGAGGACATTCCTCAGGGATTTTGGGGCATTCCCCAAGGATTTTGGGGCATTCCTGGAGGATTTGAGGGCATTCCCCAAGGATTTGAGGACATTCCTCAGGGATTTTGGGGCATTCCCCAAGGATTTGAGGGCATTCCACAAGGATTTGAGGACATTCCTCAAGAATTTAGGAACATTCTGCAAGGATTTTGGGTCATTCCTTAGGATTTCGGGGACATTCCCCAAGGATTTGGAGTCCCCCCCGAGGAATCTGACGGTGCCACGGGCACAGGCTCCCGTTTTCCCCCGGGTTGGGATCATCCCACCTCTTGCTCCGGCGGCAATAACGGGAGACGGGGAGGGGGGAACCACATCCCTGGAGCGGGGAATTCCCAACGGGCTGTTCCCGGCAGGAATACATCGTCAACAGGAACAAGAAGATCGAGAAGCGGCGGCAGGAGCTGTCGGAGAAGGAGGGAACCAAACAGAAGCCGGATCCCTTCAAGGGTGAGCCTTTTCCCTCGGGAATCCGCGGGAACGAGCGGGGAAAACCTGACAAATCCCGCTCCCGGGGGCAGGAATGAAGGATCCATCCAGGTGGGATTTGGGCAACTCGGTGAAATCAGTTGTCCCTGGGGGGAAGAAGGGAAGTGGGAATGGGAAGGGGGAAGGGGAATGGGAAGGGAGAAGTGGGAATGGGAAGGGGGGTGGCATCCTCATGGAAGTGATGGGCTTGAGCTCTTGGAGGGGGGCGGTGTGGAAAATCCACTTGGAATTTTTATTGTGCCTGGCCCCAGTTTTTTGGATTTTCAGGCCGAATAATTGGGATTTTTCAGGCTTCATTTGGGGATTTTCCAGGCTTAATATTTTTGACTTTTAGGCCTAATATTTGGTATTTTTCAGGTTTGATTTGAGATTTTTTTTGTGCCTAATATTTCAGATTTCCAGGCCCTAATATTTGGGATATTTCAGGTTTTAAAATTTTGGATTCCCAGGCCTTAATATTTGGGATTTTCCAGGCATCATTTGGCATGTTCAGACCTGATATTTGGGATTTCCAGGCTGCTATTCCCACCTCTGCACCGGGAGCGAGGAGCTGGGTTTGGCTGAGCCCCACGTTGGCTCCAAACCCCTCCGGAATTAAAGCCAAGCTGAAGTAGGGAGGAGGAACGTCTCCACATCCCCTCCCACCTTCATTTAACGGAATTTTGGGAATACAGGGCAGGAAAACAGCCTTTGAAAGGGGGTAGTTGCTCTGCACTGGGGCTGTTTTCCCGCTGTTCCTCCTCCTCTTGGGTTATTCCAGAGTGGGATAGCTCTGCTCCTCCTCTGGAGCGACACGTGGGGTGGATTTGGGGTGGATTTGGTCTTCCAAGAGAGAATTTGGGCACTGGACTGGGAGCGGCTGGAGGGGGTTGGAAGGTGCCCGGTTGGAACCAACCGAGCGAACCTCCCGGTTGTTTTTTTTTTCCCGGGATTTTGGGAGCAGGGATCGGGCAGGAGCATTTCTTCAAGAGGATCGAGGCGGCTCATTGCATGGCCTGTGACATGCTGATCCCGGCCCAGAACCACCTTCTCCAGAGGCACCTGCGCTCCGCCGACCACAACCGGAACCGCCGGGTGAGCCGCAGCCTCCGGAGCGCCGGGAATGCCGGACGGGGGGGTGCTCACGGCTCCAGGATTCCAGGATCCTGCTGGGAACCATCCCCGCCGAGCCAGAGCCCTGGGATGGGCCGGGCAGGGAGAACAGGAAAGGGGATGGAAAATGGGGAGAGAGGGGGGTGGGAAAAGGGAAATGGGAGGTTTTTGGGGGGATGAAACGAGGGTCCGTTCTCCCGGCGTTCCACAGGGGAGGGGCTGCCTCCTTAAATATGCAAAAATGCAAATGAGAACTGGCTCAGAGGGGGGGGCGTTTGGGGAACGGATAAAGGATGGAGGCGATGGATGGACTGGCCCAGGCTGGGAAGGGGGTGGGATGCTGTGGGTGGGGACACGGGAATGTCCCTTGGAGTGGCTGCGTCTCCGAGGGTGTGACGTGTTATCCCAGACTCAATCCCGGGATATCTGGGGGATGTTCGGCTGATCCACGTGTTCCCCTGGGGTTTGTCTCAGTGAAAGTGAGGCAGGAGCTCGATGCATTTTGTGGGATGGGAGAACAGGTTCCCCAAGCCCAGGGGAGGAGGAGGAGGAGGAAACCCAAACTCCCAATCCTCTTGGAATTCTCCCCCTCTGGACTCACCCTGTGCCCATCCCACTGCAGATGGCTGCGGAGCAGTTCAAGAAAACCAGTTTACACGTGGCCAAGAGCGTCCTGAACAACAAACACATCGTCAAGATGCTGGAAAAATACCTCAAGGTGAGTCCTGGAGAGCGCCGGCACCACGGCGCCGGCGCCCGGAGCAGCTGCGTGGTGCCTCAGCCGCGGCCGGGACGCTCCGCTGGGCACCTTCTTATCCTTAAATCCTGGATCTCTTCCCTCTGCAGGCGCTTTTAGCCCTTGTGGGGCATTTTTGGGATATTTTTTCCCCGTTGATTCCCCTCGCAGCCGGTGCCCACCGTCATTCCGGGCGCCTGCGCCGGGGTCACGGCCCGGAAACGGGGATTAAACCAACTAAAACACCAAACCTGGAGCTTCCCAAAGCTCCCCACTGAGCAAGGCCTTCAGGGGGGGACACCACATTCCCTTGTCCGGGGAGGGCAGGAATATTCCTGCCAGGATTGAGTCCAAGCTGGACGGCTCCCAACCCACCTGGAGGGGAATTTCCCCCCATTTCCAGAGCCGGGGCAGCTCCAGGAGTGACGGAGCCCCCCGAGATTGGGGTGTGCATGCCATTACCATGACAAACTCTCCCATCAGCCCCCCACCCCCCTTTCTTCCTCCTCTTCCCTCGGGAAGTGGCGGAGCACAGCCCGGCCGACCTCCGGAGCGGAGACGGAGCGCGCGGAGGGGTCGGGATCAGGGTCGGGATCGGGATCGCTCGAGGCCTCGCCGGCGCTGGGAGTGGCAGAGGACGGAGCCGGGAAGGGCCAGCGGGGCCTGCAGAATGCGGGGGGATCGCGCTCCGAGCGGGTCCGGAGGCGAATCCCGGTGGGTTTAACGGGCGTCCGAGAGAGAGGAAAACTCGCCTCCTCCTCCTCCTCCTCCTCCTCCTCCAGGCGAAGAGGAAAAGAAGCACCTTTGGCTACTGGTTGTTCCCTGGGAATGCGGGAACAGCCCCGGATGCGGCAGGAGGACCCTTGTCTGCAGGCAGGGCCGGCAGGTGCCCACGTGTCCCCCCCGTCCCGGGGGAGCAGCCGTTCCCCTTCCCGGAGCACGGGTCGGGCTCGGCCCCATCCCGGCCGGAGCCGGCTCCCAGCACGCCCAGGCTCAGCCCAAAAACAGGGAGAAGCTGCAACTCCAGCCTCTGGGTCCAGGGAAAAGAGATGCAGAGTGCAGAGTTGGCCGTGTAGGATGGCCATGTTGCTGTTTTCCTGGCATAGGATGGCCATGTCCCGTTATCCTGGTGTAGGATGGGCATGTCCCATTATCCTGGTGTAGGATGGGCATGTCCCGTTATCCTGGTGTAGGATGGGCATGTCCCGTTATCCTGGTGTAGGATGGGCATGTCCCGTTATCCTGGTGTAGGATGGGCATGTCCCGTTATCCTGGTGTAGGATGGGCATGTCCCGTTATCCTGGTGTAGGATGGGCATGTCCCGTTATCCTGGTGTAGGATGGGCATGTCCCGTTATCCTGGTGTAGGATGGGCATGTCCCGTTATCCTGGTGTAGGATGGGCATGTCCCGTTATCCTGGTGTAGGATGGGCATGTCCCGTTATCCTGGTGTAGGATGGGCATGTCCCGTTATCCTGGTGTAGGATGGGCATGTCCCGTTATCCTGGTGTAGGATGGGCATGTCCCGTTATCCTGGTGTAGGATGGCCATGTCCTATTATCCCAACACAGCATGGCTGTGTCCCATTATCCCAACACAGGATGGCCGTGTCCCATTTTCCTGGCGTAGGATTGCCATGTCCCATTATCCTGGTGTAGGATGGCCATGTTCCGTTATCCTGGCGTAGGATTGCCATGTCCCATTATCCTGGTGTAGGATGGCCATGTTCCGTTATCCCAACACAGGATGGCCATGTCCCGTTATCCTGGCGTAGGATGGCCATGTCCCATTATCCTGATGTAGGATGGCCGTGTCCGTGTTATCTTAGCACAGGATGGCCATGTTCCTGTTATCCCAGTGTGGGATGGCCATGTCACTGTTATCCCAGTATAGGATGGCCACGTTCCTGTTGTCCTGGTACAGGGTGGATGTGTCTCCTTCATCCCAGCACAGGGCGGCCGTGTCCCCGTTATCCCAACACAGGATGGCCATGTCCCATTATCCCAATGCAGGACAGCCATGTTGTGTTATCCCAGTGACAGCCATGTCCCATTATTCCAACACAGGATGGCCATATCCTGTTACCCCAACAGAGGACAGCCGTGTCGTGTTATCCCAGTGACAGCCATGTCCCGTTATCCCAACAGAGGATGGCCATATCCTGTTATCCCAATGCAGGAGAGCCACGTTCTGTTATCCCAATGACTACTGTGTCCCATTATCCCAACAGAGGACATCCGTGTCCCGTTGTCCCTACACAGGACGGCCATATCCCATTCTCCCAATGCAGGACATCCGTGTCCTGTTATCCCAACACAGGATGGCCATATCCTGTTATCCCAACAGAGGACAGCCGTGTCCTGTTACCCAATGATGACCATATCCCATTATCCCAACACAGAGTGGCCATATCCTGTTATCCCAGTGCAGGACATCTTGCATCCTGTTCTCCCAACACAGGAAAGCCATCTCCCATTATCCCAATGCAGGACAGCCATGTCCCGTTATCCCAACAGAGGATGGCTATATCCCGTTATCCCAATGCAGGACAGCCATGTTCTGTTATCCCAATGACAACTGTGTCCCATTATCCCAACAGAGGATGGCCGTATCCCGTTATCCCAACGCAGGACATCCATGTCCTGTTATCCCAACACAGGACGGCCATATCCTGTTATCCCAACACAGGACAGCCATATCCTGTTATCCCAACACAGGATGGCCATATCCCGTTCTCCCAGCCCAGGACCTCGGTGTCCTGTTACCCCAACAGAAGATGGCCATATCCCGTTCTCCCAGCCCAGGACCTCGGTGTCCCGATCCCGGCCTCTCATACTCGTTGATCCTGAGGGTGAGATCAATCCCTGCGGCACCCACGGAGAGAGCGCTGCCCTCGGGGCCGCCGAGGTCAATCCTCGGGGATCTCTCGGAACAAAACCAGTTAACAAACTGAAACTAAACCCCCCCCAAAAAGACCGGGACCACTCAAGTGCAACTCCGTCTACCCCGCCAGGGTCCGCAGGCGCATCCACATCTCCTCTTGAGCAACGGTATCAAAGGCTCCGGCAGAGCTCCGGGCACCTGACCTTGGGCCAGCGCAGGAGGAGGGAGAGCTCCGGAGCCAGCCCAGCACGGTCTCCGTCTCATTCCCAGGTGCAAAACCAGGCTGAAAAGGGGTGGAGGAAAATCTGAGGATTCCAGGTAATGCCAAGAGCCGGCCCTTCGCCATGACCGTGCCGGGCCGGCCGGAGGCCGGAGCCGCAGGGCGACGCCGAGCCAAGGCTTGGCCGCAGCCGTAGATGACGATCCTTGACCGTCGGCCTCACGATTCCTCCCCGGAGGGATGGCGGGACAGCCTCCACCACGAGTGGGCTCCACTCCCCCGGTAGATTCCGGACATTGGGATCGCGGGGTCGGAGCCCCGGTAGCTCCGCTCCGTAGGGCGTCCGGAGACTCGGAACGTTGAGGTTTCTCCTCCACCTGCATGGATCTTCTCGCATGGAGCAGCCAGCTGGGCTGACCCTGGATCGAGGCCGATCCCGGGGCGGGGTGGGGGGACCCGGAGAGCTCTGTTCTTCCCGCTTTCCGGAAAAAAATAGCACATCCAACCCCCACTCCCGCCCTCGCCGAGGTGCAGCAGGGTTCAGGCGAGGCTCTGGTGAGGGGGGAGATCCCAAAGCTGGGAATTTTGGGAGCTGTTGGGAGTCTGTCCTCCGCTTGCAGCCGGTGGCTGGGCTGGGGTGGCTCCGCCCCGGGAGCCGTGGGGCAGCGATCCCACCCCGGCCCCTCCGAGCGCTCCCGGAACGCCAGCGGATCCCCTGGGAGCGAGGGGAGCGGTGCCGGGAGCCGCCGCCGCCGCCGCAGGTAACCAGGGTCAGAACCCGACCTTAAACCACCAAAATCCCGAATTCCGGAGGGGCCTGCTCTCCCTGGAGTCCTCAGATTCCCAAAAAAAAAAGAGGTGTCTGAGAGCCTGGCAGCGTCGCCGCCCTTCCCGGCGCGGGAAGGGGATCCCGGCGCCTCAGAGCCGGAGGGGTGAGGAATTCCTTTGGACTTTGGTTAAACCCAAATTCCTGCCGGGATGAGGCGCTGCCCCGGCGCCTGCTGGGCCCGTCCCGGACCTGGGCTCACCGACTCAGTCCAGGCCTGGGGTCGCCTTTCCCAGGGGCTGTTCCCTGGCTGCGAATCCTCTGGGATTATCCCGGCAGATCTTTTCGTTTTCCACCGTTTTTAAGAACTCATCCGGCGCCAAACCGATTTCTCGGTGGCCAAAACGAGCCTGTCCCGCGTTTTCCCGGCGGAGCTTCCCGTTCCTCCGGCAGCTCCCGTGACTCCCCGTGGTCTCTCCCGTGTTTTCCCGCAGGGGGAGGATCCGTTCACGGATGAAATCGCGGATCAGGACGTGGACGAAGCTCTGGAAGGCGGAGACGGCGCCGAGCAGAGAACGAGCGAAGCCGCGGCCGCCGAGGCCGCCCGGGAAGGGGAAGGAGCCACCGAGGGAAGCTCGGAAGCGGGAGGAACTTCCCAGGAGTTCTCCAAGCCCGAGGAATTCCTTAAAAACCTGGGAGAGCAGGACCAGCCCCCGAAACCGCTGCTGATGCCGCCGTTCCTGCAGGACGACGAGCTGGAGGCCGAGGAGGCGCCTTCGGAGGCCCCGGAAGAGCCGCCCGCGGGTCCCCAGGACCCCCAGGAATCGGGGCTTTCGCCCCAAAATAAAACTGAGGGTCGGGCAGGGAAGGAGCAGGAGGACGAGGAGGAAACCGGGAATAAAGCAGCGGCCGGAGGCAGCGAGGAGGAGGAGGAGGAGGAGGAAGAGGCTCCGGCGGCCGCGGAGCCGCAGGCGGAAGAACTGTGAATATTCCAGTGAAGGTGATGGTTTGATCTGTGATTTTTTAATTCTTTTATTGGGTTTTTTTTTCTGGTTTTTTTTTTTTTTTAACTCCTATTGTTTATCTCAGAGCTGAAATGTTGGGTCTGGTGGAGGGGAGGGCCCCGGAGCTGCCCCCGGGTTTTTGCCTCGTTCCCGTGGATTTTTTTTCCTTTCATTTCTTCCACTTTTCTTTCCACATTTCTCTCTCCAGGATGAAGAACAGAGGAGGCTGGAGATTGTCCAAGGAAAACCCCCTCCGGCTGCGTTTGGGGGGAATTTTAGGAGGCAGAAAAAAAGGCAAAAGAAAAAAAAAATTAAAAAANTCAGAGCTGAAATGTTGGGTCTGGTGGAGGGGAGGGCCCCGGAGCTGCCCCCGGGTTTTTGCCTCGTTCCCGTGGATTTTTTTTCCTTTCATTTCTTCCACTTTTCTTTCCACATTTCTCTCTCCAGGATGAAGAACAGAGGAGGCTGGAGATTGTCCAAGGAAAACCCCTCCGGCTGCGTTTGGGGGGAATTTTAGGAGGCAGAAAAAAAGGCAAAAGAAAAAAAAAAAAAATTAAAAAAATTAAATAATAAAAACCCCCACCAAGTTGAGGTCGGGAAAAAAAACCAAAACAATAAAAGGCAGCGATTGGATCCCGGCGGCTCCGTGGGTTTGGTCCTTCCCTCCTCCTCCCCTGCTCCCAGAATCCTCCACTCAGAGAAGTTTTACTTGGTTATTTCACAGAAAAGGGAATTTTTCCATTTGGGAAAGGCATTCATTTTAATTTTCCTAATTAACAGGTGATAATTTGGGGCCGTATTTGAGGTTTTAAGGAAATAATTCGACTCTAATGGGGCCGTTCTTTGCACTGGGAGAAGAAACTGAAGCTCATTTTCCCCAAAAATCCCTTTTCCAGCAGAATTTGCAGGTTCCAGACACATCCTCCTCGTCCAATCCTGTTTCCCAAAGGATTCCCCAGAAAGAAGGAACGATTTGGGGGTGGGGGACACACACATTTGCTGTGTGCCATCGGCGAGGTTGGACATGGAGTAAATTTCTTGGCGTTTTTTTACCAAAAAACCCTTTTTTTTCCCCACTCCAAAAATTCCCCTTAAACCGCATTTCTAGACCGAAAATGAGGACATTTATA
>VZRE01014739.1:2758-36222 GCA_013396775.1 Cephalopterus ornatus
AGCAGCGGCAGTCTCTCCCCGCCTCTGCCACCCGGACCCTGTAGCAACGTCCAAGCCCCGCCGCGGCCAGAAGGCCGTCCGGCCTCCGAGACAGGGCTGCGCCCTCACTCAACATGGCGCCGCCAGCGTCTCCTGGGGCTCTGACGTCAGAGCTGTGCTGGCCAAGATGACGGCTGTTCTCCGGGGGGTTCCGCGGAGCTTGCCCTTGTCCAACATGGCTGCCGCTGCCCTACTGCTTCCGGCGGCAGCAGCGCTCGTTGGCCCTCAGTCAAGATGGCGGCACGCGAGGAGCGGCGGGCCGGGGTGTCCCTGCGGCCGCGGTGAGGGGTCGCGGTGAGGGGCCGACGTGCGCGGCCGGGCGGTCGACGGGGCTTGCGTGAGCGGCGCGGAGAGGCGAGGCGAAGCGAAGCGAAGGGAGGGCTGCATTTGCCGCCGGGCGGGGGAGAAGGAAGGCTCTTCGCAGCGCAGCCGCTTCTGGGGCAGCTGGGCACCTGCTCGGCCGTGAAATGGCGGGTCGGGCCCTGGCCGGGGCCTGTGAGTTCCGCCGACGTCCGGGCGGGGTGTGGGGACGGCGGGGTGCGCCTGCGGGACTCCAGCCCGTTGTGTCCCAGAGCCCTCGGTTCCCTTCTCAGCAAGGAGCAGCGTCTGTGGATTGTAAAAATTTCCAGCGATATAAATGAATTAGTTGTGAGAGGCTTCTCAAGGTTTTCTTCATGGGAAAAGACGAAATAATCCGAAAGCTTCTTCTTTCCCCTGCAGTACAACTTGCTAATTCTTTATTCAAAATATAAAGGACTGTTCAAGATTTATAAGATTGTTAAGTATTTGGCATAACCAGAAAACTGAAAATCAAAGGTGGGAGTCCTTTCCAGTTACTGACTCTGTAGGTAATTACCTATGTGTAGGTAATTGTGTATGTACAATATACAAACAGAGAGAAATGTGTATATACATATAACCTATGTGCATACCTGTGTGTGTAACTTAGGGCACCACAGCGAGGCTGAAGGGGCTGTTCATCAGCTGCTGTTGGCATCCAGCTGTCCGTGTACCAGCAGCATTTAGGAATGTTAACTTGGCATATATGTATGCCATAAGTGCATATGTGTGTCACTTCCATAAGTTGGGAAGAAACTCTTAAGTTGCTCTCATAAATTTCAGAAGTTGCTTCATCAGTGATGATCTGTCTTTTCTTGACAGATGCACCCCAGTGGCAAACAGCACCAAGTTTCCATGTACAGGTTGAACAATCAGCTCCATACCTGGCTTCTCTTCAGGACTCACATTTCTTGCCGATACTTCTAATCTGACACTTCACCACAGGGACTTCTGGGAATTTTCCAGTGTTTTTTTTTACCACACAAACAAGAGGTCATAGGACACTGCTGTCATGTCCTGGGTGCAAGCTGCACTCAGCCGATCCAATGAGGATATATTTGATGAAGATGCAGATGAGATGTATCTACTACAGAAAGAATGGAACAGCACCATGAAAAAAAGATTGAAGGTATTTCTATAAAAAAATATTTAATAGTCTTTTTAGCCATTTTAGATTTACTGGTACATACCTTGATATACATACGGATGATTTAAAGGGAGAGGTGAGAGTGGCTGCTTAAAAGTTATTGTGGCTTAGTTTCTTCTAAATATCAGGAAAATGTAAGAGGAATTTACAGAAACTCTTCTTAGTCATCACAGCAAAGTCCTGTTTTACCAAAGACATTGGATCCCTGTGCACAGCCACATGCATTTGTAAAAGGCAGTGCTGAATTGTGATGCAAGCTGTTTGCTTTGTACATGTAGGTATACCCCTAGTAAATGTAGGGCCAACACAGCTGAATAGCGCTAATAAAGAAATATGAGATGCTTGGGGGTTTAAGTAGAGTTATTCATGAGTCAGATTTTAAGATGTGACACTCCACATGCAACCACAATTGGGCACTGTGGTCTGTGTAGTTCTTTGGTTGATTTATTCTTCTAGTGAAAAACGCATTTTATGAAAGTTGCTTTTCACAGCCCTTGGCTCCCTGGAGTTATACAGGGAATAAAACAAGTACATAAACAGGTTAGTTCAACGGATACATTATGATTCAGAGTGGGGCCAGTAGGGCTCATCTGCTCACTCACAGGTGAGCAGCATTTGGCTGAAGAACATGGAAAGAAGCTGTTGTGTAGGCTGTTCATGAGGAAGGGTATTACAGCAGAGCTGGTCCCTTGAAAAGACTGGCTTTCTTAAGGGGCTGTTTAGTATTCTTACACAAATCCCTCTATTTGTGAGTAGAAACTGCAAAATCATAAAGTGTTGTGGAAGTTAGAATGTATGTTGGGCAAAAAACAACAAAACACAAGTATTTGTGTTCCTGACTGTTTTTCTTGCAAGGCCACCAGTTTTGTTTTCTCATGAGCAAATAGGAGTTTTCACTCTTACAACTTGCAATTTTGGTGTGAAGAAAAAATAAAAATTATTCTGTGCTATATCTTAATATGATTAGAGTATAAAGAAATTAATTTGCATTACAATCATTAACTGTTTCTTACAGAAAGCAGTCACAATGTTATGTGTACTTATATGTGACTCAGTCCATCACCATCATTTTTTTTGGTATAACTATTGAATTGAGTGAGATCTAGCAAATAAAAGCAGTGCTCAACAATTAGATTTGGAAGAACGCGTAGATGGATTACAAACAGGAGAGTGCTCTGCTAAAGGCTAGGCTTGACAGCCTGTGTATTTTTTTAGATAGAAAAAAGTCTAGAGGGGGTATTCTTAAATGATTTTTTCATAAAGAACTTGGACATCATAAAAACAAGCATGCTTTCTTGCAGATTTGTCTTATTTTTTTGATCCTTCTAAGAATACTTTCCCTATTTTTTGATCTTCTGGGGATCTTTTTGGAAAAGAACTGGACCTTACAGGTCAGTAGATCATAGTGCACTGCAAAAAGCTTATTTTGAATTTGGCAATGGGTGTGTAGCTGTGAGGGATGGTCAAATCTAGAAGCTGTAATTTAAGAGATTGAATACTTGTTTAAACTTTTTTTTTATTGCTACGCATTTGTCATAGGTCCAATTTGTCATCTTGTGAACAACCTGTTTCACTGCTCTTATTATAGGAAGGCTACAGGGATGGAGTTGAGGCTGGGAAAGAACTTGCACTCCAGAAAGGCTTTAATCAAGGTTACAGACACGGTGCTGAGCTGATGATTACGTGTGGCCAGTTCAAAGGAACCCTGAAGTAGGTTACAAACTCCTTAAGGTCAAGTGCATGCGGACAGGGTGTATGAAGGGAACATGCATGCAGCTTTTTGTTTGTTTTAATTAAAAAAAAAAAATGCATTGTAAAACTGTCCAAGGCGAGGAACTTGAGAATTCTGACGTCTTGAATACAGGGAATTGCCTACCTGGGTGTAGAGGGATCATTATTGAAATACCTCCTTCAGTTGCTCTTCTATAATTAACTGAATCTATATCTTTAAGCTTAATACTTAGTTCTACTGCTTGAATTATCCATAAAATGTGAATGAGATGTATGCTTATATAGCACTGATACCTTGGCACATTGTTATCTGCCTTCGTCAACTGGAGGTCTGTGTAGATACATATAATCCCTTTTGGTTTTGTTCACTTTTCAGTGCTCTCTTATCCTGGTGTCATTTTAATGGACATGATTCTGCTTTAAGTAAGATAAATAATCTTCTTGATGTGGTTGGAAAGCATGAAGAACATGTGCTTAAGTATCTGAATTCTATTGAAGAACAGCCACATCTTAGACATGTTTTAGACTCTGTTGAGGACATGGACCTTAATCACACAGCTTCAGCTGGGACAGAGTACAAGGAAGTTAAAGATGGAAAACAAGAAGATGGTGGCAGCTCCGGTGAAAACTTTTGTAGAAATAATGGTGAGGCTGGTTCCTTGCAGTCTGAGTGCAGCAAGGCAAACCTCTGCACAGATCCTGAAAGGTCAACGCTTGCTTGGGTTAAAAAGCAGACTGTTTGGCTGGTAGAGCAACTGGGCTTATCATTGGATATACTCCACCATGTCCAGCAACTGGAATATTAGTTTTTCTGTCTCATGTCTACTTAAAATTATCTCAACTGGTTTTGATTCTCACTTTGTGGACCATGTACAGGCTGATGCATCACTTTGTTTTAGGGAAATCTGATCTCGATACTTTCCAGTACAAGTAATTTCTGTAAATCTTCACTATGCTTTTGGCTCCTGGCAAAACTCCTCACTTTTAATCTTCAAGGTAACATTGACAGAAAGGGGCAATGACTTTTAAAGCTCTCCAAAGAGTTACTAAACACGTTTCTATTCTGCATCACCTCTCACTTCACTGTTGCCTTCTCTTGGCAGGAATTTGGAAATAAAGCACGTCCATTAAATAGCCCCTCTAAACTGGTTCCCTCTGCTATCTAATGAATAAATGCCTAGTGCTATGGACAAACTACTCTTGTGGAATAAGCTGCTGTTGATGATATGCTAAATGTATGCAGAATAGAATAGGATTTGGCGCTGATTCCCAGACTGCTCTGACTCTCTAGACACTATATAAAATATAGAAATTTTTTATCTTTTGTCAAATTCTTTCTTTTATCTTTTGTAACCAGTATACAATGCATTTTCACAGTTAACTATTTTTTCCTCCTTGTACAGTTCTATTTGTTTTGGTTTTGCTGAAAATACACCATTTTTCTCAAATCCGGAATTACTGACACTTCCACTGTTTTACTCTTAGACCATCTACTCTTCCCCTATCAGACCACACTAAACATGCTTCCAGTCTGATGAACATCCCTGTTTTATTTTTGTATTTATTTTGCCAGTCCCTCACCAAAAAAATTTTCCACATCCCATAATGTTTTTCTCAAACTGTTCAGGGAAGCCAGGCTTATTCACCACCTCTTAGAAACACTTCAGCCACACATGCATATTTCTGACCACTTTGTATTTCCATGCCAGCATTCTATATTTGACTCATTTTCTCGTTGCTTGCCTTAACTGTAGCTGTAAAGTGCTCTGTTCAGGAAGTTTTTTCTTGGTGAATGCCTCTCTCTATTTTACACTAATTAAACTGTTTTATAGTAAGTTAAGAGTTTGCTTGTTTTAAGTTGCTTGTAAGCCTCCTTCATATCTGAGACAAAGCAAGTCTAGACAGAGACAAATGAAAATTTTGAACAGTCGACTATACTTGAAGAAAAAAAAAAAAAAAAAAACCAAAAAAACCCCACAAAACACTTTCATACTTTGAGGCCAGAAAAAAACTAAGGCAAAAATTACTTGATTTTCAGAACCTGAGTTTACAGCTTTCTTATTAAAGACACCGTTAATCCTGTCATAGGGGTGGTAGAGTGTAAGTTTGGTTGCCATTCAGTACCTCTTCTGCTTTAGGGGTAAACAAAACTGCAGTTAAGAGTGTTATTGAACCTCTTTCTGAAATAGTGGACAAATAGGGCTGTCTGCATTAATTGTGTCTGGACAAAATTATTCAAATAACTTTTTCTCCATTTATTTAGCATAATGTTGATGTGGATAAACATTACTTTTCTACAAGTGCATGTTTGTTTCCTAGACTGTATCATGTATGTTAAACAGAGATTTCTTCCATATTGTGGTGGAATAAAGGTTACTAGAACAGTGTTAGACTTTCCAAATTTGAATGTTTAAAAATGCAAATTCAAGGTTATCACTTCTATGTATTTAATAGTGTGCAAAGAGGAAACACCTTTCACAAATTACTAGGTAGACTTTCTTTTTGCTTATCAAACAATAGATTTTATTTGTCTATCATAACAGCTTCTACACTAGCTATGGAATTAATTTTCCTCCACTTTGCACAAAGTTTCTGTTCTTGGTGAGAGGTTACTTTTTCCCATGTTACCACCCAGAGTTTCCAGTTTGGCTGTGGAGAGATTTTCTTCTGTGCTGTCTGTAATACTTGGCTTATCCATCACTACCAAATTGTGCTGACCAGCCACAGAAGGGCTTTCTTTAAGATTATTAGAATCTGTAACTTGCTCAGATGGCGGTTCATGTGGTTGTTTTGTGTCTACATCCATGTCTTGTGTTTCACTATCAGCTTTCACCTTGGCAGCATTCCTGAAAATAGCTCTCATGACAACTGGGACTGACATGCAGCTGAAGAAGGAAATAACACATTAGTCACAACTGCAGACTGCATCCATTCTTTAAAGTACTTCTGTTTTTTAAACCGTGGCTGACACCAGAATGAAAAACAGCTCTACCTCTTTGCATCTTTTTGCCTCATAAAACCAGGTATTACATTGTAACCACAATATAAACTACATGTGCTGCACCAGAAACAAATACAGTGGTGGATCTTTGAACTTAGTGGTGCAAAGAAGTTTTGAAAGAGTGGGAGGGTTTGGTCAGAAGAAAAGTCATAAGGTGCTTCTGATGAAAACCTAAACTAATCATATTGAAATATATTAATTCTTACTGAGTTTTGTAACTTTCATGTTTTGTATAAGACAGGTAGGGAGCCTATCTTTTCTAAAACACTATATACACTGAAGGAGGTTTCTTCCCCACTCTTAACATGGTTCCAGTTAAATACTACATAGTTTAAAGTTGGGTTCAAAATCCAGCCTACATTGATCTTGTTGTTACCAAACAGATAATAGTAGTATGCATACTTATGGCACTTTTTTCTGAAAAGAAGCACTGATTGCTATTACATAGATGTGTAAAAAGACTTTTCCACGCTATTCTAAGTTATACTAGTCATAAGACTGTCATCAGCTAGTGTCTTCAGAAAAGCATATTTACAAAAGAGAAAAGCATAAAAGAGCATAAAACTCTTCATTTGGAAGTCTTTCCCTGCTCCTACATGCTTTCTACTAGAAACACTTTAGTCACTGTAAATGTTTAAAATTTTTGAAAGAGATACTTAAGACGCTGAAGTAACTTATTCCCACTACTGTATTACAACTTTTTGCTAGAGTGAAGTTTTCCAGTTGCTGAGTGTATGGCATTATGAACACACATGATATTTCCATTAAATGGACATCTGATGTTCATTCCAACTGTTATGAAATAAAACTACTTACCGCTTCACAGCTCTTGCTATGAAATCATCACTGCAACTTAGAGCTGGATCTTGAGGATTTAACTGAAGGTGACAGTAGACTTCTCTGGAGGTTATAACATCAATTATCACTAAGAAGGAACAGAACAAAAAATGCTTGTTTTGAAATACTTACAAACATTGAAAACCATCCTTTCATTTTGACACTCAAAGAGATGTAAGACTGAAGTCAGTGGACAGGGGTTTGCAGCAATGCATTTGCATGACTTGCTTTTTCCTAATACACTTAAATCACAAATAGAAGTTACCATTTATTAATTAAATGCAGGCCAAGACAAAACATGATTCAAATATTTTAATTTACTTTCTGTTTTATTCTGAGTACAGAACACCTGTAAGCAGTTTATACACAGGTGCTGTTTTGTGTTTTCATAGCCTGCACACCATTCAGAGTGGCCCTTAGAATGTAGTTGTTACTGAGAAACATAGTGCAAGAGCCTAGACAGAACCAAGTCCCTTGCCAGCTGAGTAAAGAGGACAGTATCTATTATTCCACACATACCACAGGCTAAATTCTCTTCCACAGGATGAAGGAAAAAGACACAAAAGCTGGTGTTCCTGTGTGGTACCACTTCAAAGTAAAGCAGTTCTGAATCATCTAAAAATAAAATTACTGTTTAGTGATATCCACCCATTGAATATGGACTCCTTTTGCCTGAAACATATACCAGAATTTAAAAAATACTGATGCAGTAGAATCTAATTATTCATTACTTTGACAACTTCGTTTATGCTTATAGAAGTGTCAGGCCTAGGAGATAGTAAAAAAAAAAAAATAAATAAAAATTCAATAGAGTGTTAAGAATTTTTTTTATCATTTACCATACTTCACAAGTAATGACAGTTTTGGCAAGGGAGCAGTAAAATCTGTTAAAACCCTGCTTAGAAGCTAGTTTCTCTCTAATACTCTACCATCACTTCCAACCACACAATTTACCTTCATTTATATGCTTGTCAGAGACACAGCTGCTAATAAGAGTGTTATATGCCACTTGATGTCGAAGAGTCTCTATTACACCAGGCACACACTTTGGATGGCTAAATGGGATTTTACTGACCAAGGCTCCTGCTAAATCTGATTTTTCTGAGCCTTTGTTTATG
This sequence comes from Cephalopterus ornatus, assembly GCA_013396775.1. Lineage (NCBI taxonomy): Eukaryota > Metazoa > Chordata > Aves > Passeriformes > Cotingidae > Cephalopterus > Cephalopterus ornatus. The sequence goes on from VZRE01014739.1 coordinate 10,971, forward strand.
AAGTAACAGTGCTTTGGGCAATCTGGAAGAGACTAAGCAACAAATATGGTGATATTTCAAGCACTGAAAACAGGAAAGTAAAGTTTGATGTTAACAGGCAACTGCAAAATCTGACAAGAATAATTTTGAAATATACATTTCTAACACGTCCATCATGTCTCTGCATTTCAGTAGAAATATAATGCTTAGGTAAGGAAGCTAAATGAGATCCACTCTCCCTCCCAAATGCATTCAAATTAGGTGAATGTACCTAGAGCCAAGTAGTCAGGAGTTCAAGTGCCATCAACCCTTCCAACTATTTTTAAGAGCCTTGTAGGCTATAGAAATGTTAGAGAACATAGAAAATATTCTCTAACAGTTGGAATAACAATAATAATAAACACTAAATAATAATAAACACTTATATTCTACAACAATAGAAATGAGATAGAATATGTTCTATCAACCAAGATTTACTCTCACAATAATATCAACAGTGCTGCTTGACAGTTGCACAAAAAAGATAGCAGTTTTGCCTGAAGTCTCTTCCAGACATCATATGTTGTTCCTTCCTCCATCACTACTATATTCTTTGGAGAAGCATTTTTGGCTGGAATATCTCCTGATGATTGATTTGTAGAGGAGGAAGTGATAGTAAAAATTTGTCACCTGTCCACATTGACAGTGATTCTGTGACAAAGTTAGAAGTGCAATATTGTGTTATATACTTCAGGATGCCAAATGGGACCTGTCACCTTAAGAACAGGGCAGGGCCGTTAATTAGCAGGGTGTACATTCAGAAAAGCTGAAAAGCAGAATAAAAGAGCTTTTCCTTGTGTGTTTGTGGAGCAAAAGGATTTCCCCTACACTTATTTCAAGGTTAGAGTGCAATTTTGTAACTTATTCTAGAAATAAAATATTTAAACTCAGAGGTAAAACAATCTCCCAGCAAGTTTATTTTTTTCAGGGAATTTTTGAAAAGTTACAGAGCCTTTCATGTGTATCTAATAGAAGTGAAAGATTAATTCCATCTTACCAGTCTTATAGATAAGAGCTTTGCCAAAAATTACTTTAGCATAGTGTAAACTTACTAGTACCTTCTGTACTACCACCTCAGAGTCCAAGAACTAAGTAGGCAATGGGCTCTGCTAACACTGATAGTAGAACAGAAAAAAGTATCCTCTTCTTTTGTTTACATGATCTGCAAAATTATTGTTACCTAGCCAAAAAAAAAAAAAGGCAGATCTTTGAAGCTTATCTTGTAGTTGCCCTGTACATAAGTCTGGCAGAAGGCATCTTAGGTACCATTTTCTATTCTAAAATTTTACATCTAATGCAGCCTAATTGACTATTTTGAATAATGCAGTTATTAAAAGGGAAGCCTCCTTCAGTTAAACAACCTTGTCTCTAGACAGGAATTAACATCGCTGTTTTAACACTTTATGCTTTTCTTCCTGCCAGTCCCTTTAAAAGGAATCAGTATTCTCAGTGCTATCTAATTAAGAAATCTCATTTGTTGAAACAGTGTGACATACAGCATGATAAAGACCTTCAAAAATCTAGGTAAGTACCTTCTTGGGACTTGCTCCTCACACCAGTCAATAAGTTTCCTTTTTTTTAAGGCATTAATGATAAAGTTCTGAGCAATTTTTCAAAGAATAAATATTTAGGTTACACAAAGACAAATTAGTGTGACTTCAGGAGCCAAGCACACAGTGTTTCATTAACAAGGATGAGAAACTCACTTACTTGAAAGCATCTAATATTGTTTCATAATTACTTGAACTATTTCCTAAAGAGCACTTAAGTACTGTTGGGTTCTGGTAAGTCAACATTGCTTGTTTATGGGGAAATATAATTCAGTACATACATCTTGCACAACAGCACAGAGTGTGTCAAACGCCCACTATACTCACCACAAAGAAGCAAGATTCATTTGTAGACAAGTCTTCACTGCATTTTTCTTTTAGAGCAGACTGTACAATTAGCTCATACAGCGGAGCTAGTTCCAAACCAGAAATCTGAATTCCTGAAACCAGGTGATTTTTTTTATTATCAATTAGGTTATGACTGTAGGTTATGAAAGCTAATATTAAAAACAAAGTTTTGAAAAAACCATTGATCTCTTTTCTTATTCCCCTTTTTTTGCTATTGGGAATTTGAGGTAGAGTGTTTTAACAGCTTTGTCCGTAATTGTCATATCTTTCTTAGAACTTTTGTGTTTTGCACTAGTTGCTAAAATGTTACGCTTCAGCTGATAAGACAGAATATGTTCTGCCCCAGAAGCAACTTTTTCCTCTTGCAACATTAACACTGGGAAATATAAAGCAAATAAGTAATGCACAGAAGTACTTAGTCTTAAAAAACAATTTTAACATGCCTGTGAGCCTCTGTATATCTTCAATACTGGATGAGGACATAGGAACAGGCTGATGAAACTTCAGCACAAAAAGAGCTGGCAAATCCATGCTGAGTTCATCAGTCAGTTGCAAAAAAGCAGGGTTGCTGGGAAAACAAATTGTCATAATGAAAGTTTTTTTTACAGAAATTGCCATAGCAAGAACTCTTAGTGCAAGGCCTCTATCAGGTCCCTAGCAGTTTATTACATTCCAGACTTCTGACTTGAGAAAAGTTTTGCTTTATAAATGCAACTTTAACATATTAAAACATGCTTAATGTGAAAACTGGCAGAAAAGTGAGACACCCAAAACTGAGTGATGTCTGCTATAAATCATTCCAAAGTGTTTTATTTTGGAAAATTACTTCAGACATTCCCTCCAGCAAGCACTGAGGTAGAGAGAGATGAGGTATCAATACCCACAGTGGGATAACAAACTATTTTGTGTATTTTAGGTGTAGTATCTCTCAACATATGCTTGCTTTGCTCTGAAACTATGAAGGAGTTGCTTGTTGAATAGTAGGAAGTTAAGTAATATTGTTCCAGTGGCTTGCTCTGGCTTCAAATCCATGAATAAATCCACAGTTCAATGCAACTGACACAGTTAAATATGAACACAATACCTTTACAGTCCATTTGGGAAAACTGTAAAAGCCACAGATTATAGAAGGTGTAGCTGTGGAGCATAATGCCATCAATAAAATAGAGTTTTAGCAGAGGCTAAATCTAAGTTATGCTGAAGTTAGTGCTGATGACTTGTAAATCCATTTCTGTACTAAGAGTCCAGAGCCTTACCTGTCCTCTCCAGACTGAGGATCTACAATCAGTGGAGAAAGAGGAAGTTTGTGGAGCATATCAGTGCCTTCAACAGTTACAACTGTTTTTGTTCCACAAGCCTGGGAACCTGAGGGAGAAAGAGAATTGCGTTATTTTCCTCTTTTCCATGTAGATTAATCCTATGCATGCAAAACATGCAAGGTCTTTGAAGGTCAGGGCTGATTGACAGGCACAGTGCTGCAGGCAGAGAGAAGTCTGCACAGACCCAAAAAGCCAAAGTTGCCCAAAGATGATAGCAGCAATAGCTTCTTTTGAGACATGCCGCGAAACAGATCAAAAACATCACCAGTCATTTTTCATGCTGAATTAGGCAGTTTTTTCTTTGATATCACTACAATTTGAGTAGTTTCCTGATGGACACTAAAACAGTGCTAAAGTGCATCTCATAAATAGTTCTACTAAACTAGAGTTTTAAATTTTATTTCTTAGTTTCATTAAATAACTTTGCTTAATGAAACAGGTAGCACTGAAAAACTTATCACATTATTTCTGCTTTTCTATCTTTACCAGGATTTAGTTCTGCTTCCAAAATTTGATAGGGAGAAATGTAAAATTCAATGTTCATAGGAGTTCCTGAGGAATAAAAAAAGAAAAATAATGTTTACTGCAAAGGTCAGAGGAAATATGTTAAGTGCCTTGAAACAATGGTGAAAAAAACCAACAGTGTAGATGGGCAGAGGGGATTCCTTGTAAGAGTACATCTCTAATTACAATTTATGTTCAAATCACAGGATTTTCTTAGCATATAAGAGCTAAACCCTCTGTGTATAAATCACCAGATATCTTTGAAATCATCAGATTAAGTTAATTTCTCTTGCACAATAGCCTGTTGTTCAGCCTTAAAAATACTAACTGAACTTCTAGCTTTCAGTGACTACTCCAAAATAAAAGGGAAACTTGCACTACTTGCATAAGGGACACTCACGTAAGGAACACAAGCTGTACAACAGGACAGTGGCAGCACGTATTAGAAGTCCTTTTCTGAACTATAACACATTAACGATTAAAGCTCACTTCTGACAGTGCAGATGAGCCAAAAAACTTACCAACTGGCTGTATTTGCCTTTTAGGCAACCAGAGCATTCTCTCAGTTACTGCTGCTTGTCATCTCATAGTTACTCCCAAACAACTGTGGTTTCCCACCTAACCTCAGAATATTGCTGGCTTTGCTTTTAGGCTGCTGCAAAGTCCATGTTGCAGCAGTTGATAAACCACCTGGCCTCCTTGTATTTTCTCCTTCTGTATGTCTGTACATTATCTGAGAATACAGGCACAGTAAGTCCCTACAGCAGGTTTTATTTATAATAGTGGATCTTTACAGTAAACAAACATCAAGTCGGTAGGGTTTTTTAATTTGGAAGAGGGAAAAGAGGGAGAAAAAGAAAAAAATCACCTCCAGTTCTTGGCACCAGGTGTCCTACTTTTCCATGAAGTATTTCAGTAACTCTGTTTACATCCTGTGTTCTAGTTCAAAACACATCTTGATTAGTGTTTCCTGAGTTGCAGTGCTAGCTAGGCTAACGTAAACTATAATTTGTATTCTTAATCAAAGAGAGATGATGCTTTCTTGCAAGTAGATTGCATCTCCATCTGTTATGACATCTTCCAAACACCATCATTCCACTCATACATTACTTCTAGGACTTGGGCTTCCAGTTTCAACCCTGTATCTGAGCTGTTTCATGTTGCACTTTGAGGTGCTATTTACCAGAAATGAAGGGGGTCAAAAATGTCAGAGTGGTAATTGGTTGAGCAAAGAATGAGGAAGTAACCTGGATAAACTAAAACAGAACCAGTCTCTAACCTCCAATGTGTTCATATAGCTGAATACATACAGCCACACATTTACATAGCTGTGTACTAAAGCTCTGCATTGCAGATGGGACAAACAATCTATTTAACTCATAAATAATACTTACTGAGATCAGTGACCAGCAAGGATACAGTATATTAGTTCACAGTGTTACTATGCTTCATAAGGGAACACTGCGCAAAAATAAACCAAGAGCGTGTTTCAAGAAGGCCATACCTGCCAAGAGTACTACATAGGCAAAATATCAGAAAAGCTACTTCAAAAATCCAGAAGGAAAATATTCCCCTCAATTCTGATTTTCTGAAAAGAATGAAAAACCATGTACAATTACAAGGCTTTAGAAAAAAGCTGTTCTCCATCCACTGTAATCCTACTCTTTGAAAGGAGAAGTGAGAAAAGGAAGGAAGACAGCTAGCATCCACTACTCCTGATCTAAAACCTGAGCACAAGTTGAGATACCTAAAGAGCAGGAACCCAAAAGGTTTATTTTACTTCTGTCACAGCGCAATCTAAACATGACTGCTGACTTTCAGATTCACTGTTTGCTCCCAGTGGATGGTCACATGCACTCACATCCAAGCTCTGCAACCAACCAGTTTCCCAGAAAGTCTTAGATAAAGCACAGGAGTTCAGTAGATCTTGTTTGGCATGCCTGGGGTTGACAAACTGCAGAAAGGCTTCGAGCTTTCCAGTGGGAGAAAACTCATTAGCATTCCACATCCTTCTATATAACTAGATCAGTTAACTTGTTCTTTAGTGAAATGAAGGGGTGTAGGTGGAAGTAAAGGGACAAAGACAGACTTGAAGTTACCTGTCCAGAAGAGACATTGAATAAAGGTCTTTTTCAAGGGCCTGCAAAGCAAGATATCCCTTAGCTTTCATTTCACTGGGAGAGAGAGAAAATAATTTATTATTTTTGTAAGTAAACAAAATGCAAGGCTATAGATTTTAAAAGTTTTCCAAGTAAAAACTAGCTGCAACCTGTTTCCTGGAATTTGATACATATTTGACAGGTCTTCTAAAATCTTTCCAAAGGCATTATAGTTCTTCATCCTAACAAAAAGAAATAATTGCTATTACACTACTAAATGAGATAGAAAATAACTTCTATATGCAACTTGCTAAAAAAAACATTATTTCAGAGGTGCTTCCTCCTTATCAGATCTGGCAAGTAGCAGTACTGCTTTTCAATTTCCTCAGAAGATACCAGGAAATGTGAATGCTTGTTTTTGTTGCAAGAAGCACTGTGATTATAGCTGAAACTGCCACTGAAATAGGCACTACTAAAAGCAATAAGTGTACATGAGACGCAAATCTGACAGCTCATCAGTTGCAAAACACTTTTCTTGATGTTCCAATAAAGCTTGTCATTCCCTTAATGCCACAAATGTGTACATTGTTCTCTTCATCAAAATACCAAGTACTATATTAATGCTGCACTTCACAGCACCCTGGGAGATGCCCTCAATATAATTGATAAAAATCAAAAGAAAAGAATGGGACAGGTGGCTTGGTTTATGAAAAAATGGTTCAGACTCCTCAAAACCCAGAATTCCTACAGATATTACAGGCTAGCTGTGATAGCCTGGAGCTCTGCTCAGACTAACCCACCAGGTATTAATTCACCAGCTTCAGTAGATTTTACTGAGTTTTACAGGTCTCAGCAGACTCTGGTGCTGCAGTCATGCCAACAGCTGTACTCAAGAAGACTTGTGCAGATGCAGCTACAACGTGGATCACCAGAGACAAAAAAAGCCTGCCTGGACTTTCACATTGGAAAAAATCCTTTCAAAACAGGAACCTAAACAAGTCACTCAGCTCTTCCATTACTCTTTCCAACTGGACTAGTGGGCAGGCAGGCAGGCAGGCAAGCATGGTACAGGCACAGACACAGCACCAGCCTATGCATTAGCTGGCTGGTTCATCATGATTTCATAGTTACTTTGAGACTCACAGGAAACATTACACATAAAACAAGCTGCCTTGCAAACAAATAAAATACTACACCAAAAGGTGTAGAAGGGATACTTGTGCTTTATGACAAATCCTAATAAAACCAGGAGGGCAAACAAGTAGTACCCACAGTATCATTGGTAATGATATTTGCTCAGAGCCAAACTTCAGCAGTTAACATCACTGGAGTCAAGAATCTAGAAAAATGCAAGTTAAAGCTGTTGATACCCATTAAGCTAATATAACTCCATTTCTGAGGAAAGAGAGGGCTGGGAAAACTGATAATGCATAATAGGTCCACTTAGAAGAGAGATGAAACACTCTAGGTCAATGATATTCTTTCTCTCTTTACCTTCCTTTTCAAATATTCTGCCAAGGTATTTACAGAAGAATCCAATTTCTTAAATATACTCATTATTAGTAAAACCTGGAACTGTGATCATACTAGCTAGGGAATTTCTAAATAAATGTTTAAAGTAGTGGCCTGACCTGGAACAGCAACTATTCAGACAGAATAAAACATGGTAATAATAAAAAAAAAGTATATATAGTGCCCTACTACTACATGAGAAAATTACAGTAACATGTCCTTCTATGCATTCACAAACTCAGGCCATGTGATACCACCTTGCTTTCATCGCTGTGACAGAATCCTAATGGACACGTAATTTAAAACATTTGCATAAGGACAATACAAAGACTACTTAGTGTTTGATAGAAGGAGAGAGGGAGAAGTAATATCTAGTTTGGATCTGTCAACCTGCCAGTTCTGAATTGTCATCATCAGTCCATTACCAAAACTATGGGTTCAATTATAAGTTCTATAAATCTTGCAATCAACACAAATGCCAGTATTCAAAGGCTGTGTTCAACTGGCAACTAGAGCCAATGTATCAGGGAGTAATCTTTATCCTTTCTCCATTGAAACAGATGCATTTTATCTGTTTTCAGTGGAGTGACTTGAGAAATAAATGATGCCTGGAGTATATTTTCAAAATTACGTTTGCTACAGTTTTAGCCTTGAATTTACAAATCGGAAGCAGGTAATAACAGATATAATGATCACCAACTTCTAGTATGGAGCACTGGAAACAACTACCCACTTAAATGGAATCCAAAAAGGTATCAGTTCTGTTTTCTGGATTCATATTTTTGGTTCCTGATTCTCTTTTTATTTTTTCTCTTCAGTTTTTATACTGAAACCATTCTAGCCTCAGGTATTCCTTTCCATTCAACAAGAGACCCTGCACATGATTGTTTACCTTAGAAGCTGCAGCAAGTCATCACAAACCTACAGGAATAAGAGAGGAATTTCATCAATCTTGCCATCCTTTGTGAAGCATCTCCTAAAAGCATTTCATTGGTAATGAAAAGCTTGTTTCCCATTACTTTTAAGTAGCTGAATGGTTAGCTTAAAAAACCCCCAACACAAAAAACCCAGACTAACAGTACAATAGTTGAAACATAATATTACTCTAATAATTAGAAGAACAAAGGCTCTGTGAAAGAAGATAAAATTAACAGAAATAGTTTGTTGGTAAACCTCTTTCCAGAAAAAAAAAAAGGCATCTTAGCCAGCCCAGTTTTTCTTTTATTGGCAGTTACAGTGCTAGAATTCTCTAGAATCATTTCCATCCTAGTAATATTGTCCAGCACTCACTGATCAACAGTCCTATGCTGGTTAAAACAGAACAATTTGAAATTCCTGGGCTGATTGCAACTAAAAATAAGGGACAAAATTATCTTCTAAGTAATGTAATAATTTGGATACTTACTGATAAAAAACAGACTTTATAATCCCTGCCCTTCCCTCCCCCTCACCCCCAGCAGCTTGTTGTTATATCTTTGATCTGAAGGACTGTCTATAAAACGTAACAACTGAAGAACATGGTATGTGAACTTCAGGGTGATATTTTGTGAATAATGGAAATTTTGTAAGAAAAACATCCCTACTAGTAGGAATACACATACTCTTAAAGAAGGCAGAAGGAAAAACAGTATAGCTCCAAGACATCCATTGAGATTATATATTTCCTTAGCAGGAAAATACTTAAAACACTTGATATTTACTGTATGCTGGTAATACTGAAGTATGAGAATACAAATATTTCAGTGGGATACCACAAAATTCTTGGAAGGTGGGCATGTCAGCTGACTTTTACCATAATATTTAGCTCTAGAGTATTTAGTATCTGTAACCAAGTTATAAGTGTAGGTGAGAGATTCAGATGCCTAAAGAAGTAGTTAGTGTCAGGCACAGGCTTGCAGGTGTGAAAAGACCAAGAGGAAACCAAAGTCTTTATGACATGGCAGCTGGAGGCCAGGTGGGAGACTATGAAGAGGTGAGAGACAGAAAATTAATTTTACCACAGGAGCTTCTCCAAAGTGAGCCAACTTTACATCCATCACATTTCCATCCTTCTCCAGCTGAACTTCTAAATAAAACATCATTGATGTTATGTAGCAGGCAGTCCCACTGGGATTAACATGAACATTAAGTCTGAGGAGAGAAAAAAAGAAAAAAAATGCTTGTTTATCTACAAACTCTTTCACATAAAGAAAGGAAATGAGAATAGTTCACTTGATCGTGGGAAGAGACACCAGGAATGCTTCAAAAATAACTCTTCCTTGGCTCAGCTTCTGAAAACTACCCAACTAGGCAATATATTTGTGCTCTGCTCTTTGCATTATCCTGTTGATCTGCTAAAAACTATTAACCTCAGTCTGCAGCTTTGGGACCTAGGCATTCCTGTCCACTCTTCAGCCAACAACCTCTTCCACAAAGGGCTAATCAAAATAGGCAGTTATGCCAGTTCCAAGTAATACACTACATTAGAACACCAATTTAAAAAATAATATTGTTGACAAGCCATCCAGATAGTATTCCTCACTGGACTGGAGGCCATGCTTGCTCATTTGCATTTATTCATAAACAAACTTACCCTTTTTGTCTGGATAAAGATTCCAATGCATTCATCACAGAAAACATGGATTTAGCTGCAAAAACCAGAAATGCAATGTAATCAGACTGCAGTGATCAAGAAGTAGAACCAGTTTTATCCTGCTTTAAAGGGTATGATTTAGATAATGAGAAAATAGTGTCTCCTGAATGACTTGTTATTAATGACAACTATTACTCTAGGATTAATAAGTGCTGTGCTGGGTAGAGATTCTTCGCAGTCTTTAAGAATAGCTATCACCTGAAGGCTTAGCCCAAAAATGAGTCACAAGTCTCTTGTCTCATATCCACCTCTGTGTTTGTATATTTGACCCCTTTGTGCAGAACATCAGCAACACAAAAGGATGGGAGATTCCACAGAATGCTAAAAATACACTTTGAGTTATCTGACAGCTCATTACCATGTAATGTCCTCTCTATCTTCTCCATGCAAGAAAGCAACGGACTGTCTGGAGCAGGCCTTCGCAGTGGGTTATCCTAGGATATTTGTGAAAACAAGAGACAGACTCCTTAAAATACTAGCTAAGAGACACAGTACAGATTCTCAGTACAACAAAACACTGGTTGTTTTTGTCAAACAGAGGTTTACCTATGATTGTAGCCATCTCTAAAGAGGCAGCACTGAATGGATTTGTGAAAACATTATTGTGCAGTAATTACATACCAGATGCCTTTGGAGCAGGGAGCAGCTTTCCATTCCCTTTTCTTTTGAGCTGATCACAAGACACATTAGCTAATTTCACTGTGATGTTAGAGATAAACTAAGAAAATACTTGTTTGTGTTTTCATTTTAGAAGGAATATGCCTGAGCAAATAGAAGAGATCAGTAAGTGCCACAGGTGTACTTGGTTAGAGTATAGTGAAAGTTTCAGCTGAAGATAGGCACTTAGGTAGCAAGCAACCTCTCCCAGCTTCTCTTCAAGCCCCTGTCTGAAAACTTCTCATACTTCACACTTCAATTCACAGAGAACATTCACTGCTGAAGTTTTTGCTATGTTCAAATTCAGGACATTGTTTTCAGAGCAAGGCTTGAGTTAAGCATTAATAAAAAGAAGCACGAAAACAAATGGGACTTTTTATACTAAGCTCACAGCAGTTGTGCTAATCTGCTTTTTACAAAGATGATTCTTAAATTAGCTACTTGAAGGGCAGGAAGCATGGAGTGACTTAAGGTACATCACAGTAGGAGAAAGTCTCGATAGCAGGTTTCAGACCAATTTCTAAAAAACAGTATTTTCTCCCAGTCTTATGGGCAATAAATTGTCTTTACATACCATGAATATGATAATGAGAATGAATAGAAAATAACCTAAAGTATTAGACAATCAGCACTAACTCCCAAATAGTTAAAATAATGCAAGAGGCAACCCCTAAAGTGTTAAAATTAGTCAGAAAATTTTTTGTATCCATTGTTGTAAGAAAAATCAGGAGCCAGGCTATACTAGGCATCAGGTTTTTTATGGGATTTTCTTTTGCTTGTTTTTGGGTTGACAACATGCTCTTACACCACATATCCTTCTCACCTAACCTGTGATTCTTACCATGCAAAAATAAACAAGTCTCAACGTTTCAGTCCATGGCCTTTGTTGATATTTTAAACACAACTGTTCCATTAAAGCATTTGTAGAAATAGCTGTCACAACACCTGAAAAACATGTCAAAATTCTCTAAATATAACAGCATGTATTTACATTGGCATCTAGAAATGTTGGAGGAATAAAAATATAAAACCTTGCTAAGGTCACAGATGTTATGCTTCAAAGGAGGAAGTAGAAAGAAAATCTTTTGTTGAATTTTGCACAAAAAATCTAATTTCTGTAAGACTTTTGACAGAAAACGGGTAGGGGAGATTTTGTATGGGCAAGTATTTCCAATATAAATACAGACATGCAGCTCTATCTTCAGTTTGTCAAACAATTAGACTTTCTTTACCTATGCACAATTTCATATGTGCATTCTTAATAAATACTAAGGCCGTGCCTTGGATTTGAGACATCCAGATTGGTACACCCACCTAGAGCTCATTTTAATTAGAGATTAAAAATTAGAGATAATAGTTTTATGATGAGGGTGTTGAGACATTAGAACAGGTTGCCCAGAGAGGTGGTTGATGCCCCATCTCTGCAAACATTCAAGGCCAGGTTGGATGGGGCTCTGAACAACCTCATCTAGTTGAAGATGTCCTTGCTCATTGCAAGGGGGTTAGAGGAGATAGCCTTTGAAGGTCCCTTCAAACCCAAACTATCCCATGATTTTGCAAAGGATAATCTCAGTGCAGAGGTGCAGTGTGTTTTTTGATGTTTGGTTGGATGCATACACGAAGGAGTGATACTGAGTAGGGGCTGGCAGCATCTTCCTCCTGCAGGGACGATGACAGAGCAGCAACAGTCCCCTAAAAATCAGGCCACCCCAACCAGCTGGAGAAAGGGGAAGCAATAGACCCCCACTAACTCTTGCAAGCACCTTAACTAGCAACATGCCCCCACTAATGTTCTTACTCACCCATACATTCATGCTGAAAGGAAAACTGGAACCCACCCTGTATCTCCATTCACAGTGTAAGAAATCAAGGCTCCTATTTGTAGCACCTGCACCACAGCACCCCAGGTGTGCAGAAGGCTTGCTCTCAAAAAAAATAGTCCTCAGGTGTTCGTGTTTGAACCTGAGGCTAGATAAGCACAGCAATATCAACACTGCTACTTTTCAGAAGGGATACCCTGTCAGCCATTCTCTTCCACACCTAAGTCTGAGAAGGCATAATGTCTGGCCCCATCTTTTCAGAAGGTGCAGTGTTCTCAAAAAGAGACTGAGTTTAACTGGCTGAGAAAGGCAGGGCAAGTTATGATAGCAACAACCACTTAGCAAAATAGGCAAGCACTCCATGTGGAAGCCTCTAGTCTAGTCAGAGGTTGAAGGAGTCAAAAAAAAAAAAAGGTAATATAGCTATCTCTAATATTTGTATTGTATTTCACTGAATCACAGAATATGCTGAGTTGGAAGGGACCCACAGGGATCACTGAATCTAACTCCTGGCCCTGCACAGGACCATCTCCAAGAGTCACACCATGTGCTGAAGAGTATTGTCCAAATGCTTCTTGAACTCTGTCAGGCTTGGTGCTGTGACCACTGCCCTGGGGAGCCTGTTCCAGTGCCCAACCACCTTCTGGGTGAAGAACCTTTTTCTAATATCCAACCTAAGCCTCCCCTGAGACAAGTCTGGGCCATTCTCTCGTGTTTTGTTACTGATCACCACAGAGAAGAGATCAGTGCCTGCCCCTCTGCTTCCCCTCATGAGGAAGTTGTGACTGCAATGAGGTGTCTCCTCAGTCTCCTCTTCTCCAGAGTGAACAGACCAAGTGCCCTCAGTTGCTTCTCTCACGGCTTCCCCTCAAGGCCCTTCACCATTTTTGTTGCCCTCCTTTGGACACTCTCCAATAGCTTAATATCTTTCCTATATTGTGGCACACAATATTCAAAATGAGGTCACCCCAGCTCAGAGCAGAGAGGGCCATTCCCATCCCTTGACCAGCTGGCGATACTGTGCCTGATGCCCCCAAGACAGGGTTGGCCCTCCTGGCTGCCCAGGGCACTGCTGACTCATATTCAACTGGCCATTGACCAGGACCCCCAGGTCCCTTTCCATGGCACTGCTTCCCCAGTCTGTATGGACATCCAGGGTTGCCCCATCCTAGGTGCAGAATCCAGCACTTTCCCTTGTTTAACTTCATACAGTTAGTGATTGCCCAGCCCTCTAACGCTATTTCTATACTGCTTATTGCCATTAATATACTCGAAAAAAATATTTTTATTGTTCCCCACATTTCTGGCCAGCTTGAACTCCAGCTGAGCTTTGGCTGCACAAATTTTCTCCCTACAGCAGCAAGCAACATCTCTAAATATGTATTTGTGCATCCTTTTGTGGCTACCTCATGTTGCTAGTCTGCTTCTACAGAGGAATCAGTGCACAATGGCAGTGGGAGGTTCAAGGTTTAACCCTGGACCTTTGCAAAGGCAGTAGCTTGAAATGTGTTCACAGGGGAATGCTAAGTCTACAGCAAGAGCACGTCTCCTGCATAAACCCTGAGTGGCAGGGTTTCAGGATACCTTTCAGCATACTTTCTGTTATCAGCTGTCACTAGTCATGCTGCACTGCCTGAAATAGTCTCATATCACATAAAAGAGATGATTTTGGACTTGTACGTAGGAATCTGAGTAGAAACTAAATAGTTCCTTGGCCTCACCAGGATTACAGAAAAAACTAAGCATGAGCCTAGGAATCCCAGGAGAAGTATAAGGTAGGTGCCAAAAAGCAGTAGTTGTCTCCAGACAAGTGTCAAGCACACTACTTAGGGAAAGTCAATGCAGCTGAAAGAGTTAAATATGTTTGCATTTCAGCTTTACAAATGTGATCAAGTAAATTAATGATGTAATTCCACACTTGTGGTAGATCACACTTCCCAAAAATTATTGGCTTGGTTTATACTATTAAATATTCATTATTTTAAACCTGACATTAGCAGTGACTATAGGTATAATCATGAACTTTACCTGTGACTTGGTGCATGCATTTTAAAACATTTTCAGCATTTCTAGGGAGGCATTTTAGCTTAGGTTTGCTTGACCAATATATTGCAATGTTTTCTGCTGAGCAAGAACATGTGCTATGGCTCATGTAAAACAAGTAGATTACCTCAGTCTAGATCATGTGAATGGATATGTGCCCATAAGACATACCACAACCTGGCAGTGCTTAATATTTTTGTGGTATTTTTCATAAATGTTTGCCCAGATCCAGAGCTCATTGGAGTCTCTGTGATCTTGATACTGACTCCAGTAGTTTGATCATGTCCTGAACAAGCAGAAAAGTAAACTATTTGCTGACTCTCTTGAAGAGAACACTTCCAAAATAATGGAAGGAAACATTCCACTGCTTACCTTGTCTGCATAATAGCTGTTCTGCAAATAAACAGAGGACTTGGAGTTTAATTAGTCACGGTCCAGCATGGCTGATAAGCCTAAAATACACTTTAATTTTTAAACACAAAAAACCCTTTTCCATTGTGCTCAAATGTATGTGTTTAGGTAATAAATTTGCATCATTTTTCCAGGATAGGGACAGTACCAGATTTTCATACAAGACAAATATTCCAAGACAAATAGTAGCCTTCACACTTACATAAAATTGTAGCATTGGCTAAAATCACACATGAGAAACAGCAGCTTAAGGATTGTCAGAATGTTCCTTGGAATGAGGTGTTGTTCCAGTATTCAGAACTGTCATATCAAATTACTGCACTCAAGAGGAGAGTGAAGAGTGATGAATAATTAAAAATGTTCTAATTATAGCTTCTCAGGCATATTAAATACACAAATGTTTAACTGGGTCAGTTCATAGGAAAAAAAAAGGCAACTGGTCAAGCATTATAATCAGTATGGAAGATAATCGGAATTACCACATGAACCCTGAATGTCCACTGCTCTAGATTACTCTCTCTCTGACTGTTCATCAAAAAATGTTGCTGAAAGAATCTTTCATGTGCACAGTGACTAAATAAGTTGTCCCCAGAGAAAATCTTCTCTTGCTCTCAAATAATTGCTGGTTATCTTACCTGTTTTAAAGGGTAAAACTGGTATGCTTCTTCAGGTACCTTTTGAGAAATTAATTATTACTACTTGGCTTATTCTGTCATGGTTTTCTGCATCTTGCTAAATTCCTGACTCTAATATGCTTCACAATGCATGCCCTGCGAACACTGCGATTCATAGGCAAATTGCATTTTGTAATTTCATAGTTCTAACATTTCCGATGATTTTTTCATTTCATAGAATGGTAATTTGTTTTTCTTAGAAAGAATCAACCTATTTTCCACTCATATTCTTGCATTAATTCAAGTAAACTATTTGTTTCAGTGAAGATACTCTAGATTTATTACAGAACAAGAGAAAGCTTTGCTTACTGTTGATAAATTTTAATGACTGTAGTTTAGAAAATACTCCAGATATTCCATAGTCAGTGCAATATTGGTGTATTTTTTTGTTTCTGGTTTCTATTGGTGGGCTTGGAGTTGCTTTTTTCTATTAATCTTATATCTAGCCTTGATTTTTTTTTTCATCTGAAGAATAAAAATCAAAATAAATCACCAGCAGTATATCTTCACTGGCCCGCTTCCAGTGCTTTCTTGGAATTGCATCTTTCCAGAAGCCCTCAGCTGAATTGCTGACCAGAGAAAACAGCAGCTACATAATAGCCCATAGTAAGCCTAAATACACAACTTGGGCCTGGAGCAGTCAGTGAAAAACAGTGGTTCCAGTTAGAATGGCAGGATGTGTAAGAGCTGTCGCTGTGATTATGAGATCAGCGCTAAAACTGTGTTCTTTCACAAAGTGCCATGGGATTTTAAAGTGATCAGCAGTGATAGGGCTATAAAATGGACATGTAACTGGAACACAAATCAGTGTTTACCAAAAATGATGAGCATTCAAACAATTCCTTTATGTACCCTAGGTGTTCTTCCATCTAAGGCAGGATAAAACCAGTGCTGCTTAACTTTTAGGACCCATAGATTAGTCTGATACGGTTTACAGTTCAAGACTTTACAACCTATAAATACTACAATATGTTCCTCATCTCTTCTTCGCGCTCTACATCATCTCCACAGTTATGGAGTGTGAATATTTAGTTCCTGAGAGTAACATCAGAATGTTGGTGGCTGTACTTTATTTCACTACAGCCATATAAATTGAGACCGTTTGACTTTGTGACTTACTGAATAGCACTTCTGGCACTGTAGTCTGAGGCACTCAACACTGGCAGGCTTTGACTGTTTTCCTACTCCTTCACTGAAAGTGATTAAGATCCTTCAAAGCCAAAGGCTGTTTAGACAAATGTAAAAAAAAATAGGTCCATAGCAAATGACCGTGGATGCAGAAACACATTGACGCTGACAGAATGTATCTCTTCCTCGGTACAGAGTCAAGATTTGGCTAACATGTGATTTCTGCTTGACATTAGTATTACAATTTCCAAGTAGTTCTTGTCTAAGTCTTTTTCCAAAGGCAATAGAACCATGCAACCACGATTTAAATAACCTCATGAATGAACATGTGAGGGCTGGATTCACAAGCACACATTTCCTCTTTACAAGATTTCATAGGACATCAGAACTGGTATTCATAACTGAACATCTCTCATCTTTGTAAGACTCATTTTTATAACTAAAATCAGGAGTTGTACCATCATTAATGTTCTTTACTGACATCAGTCAGCTGAAATCAATGGAACCCATCCCTTAAGAGCTGCAACAGCTCTCCTTCAACACAGAGATAAAGTGAATTCAGCTGGTACATAATCTGCACAAAATGGCAGAATTAGTAATACCCCTACTGAGTTGAAGATCCACATTGAAAATGTTAGTTAGATGATGGGAGGTGGAGGAGGAGGGGAGGAGAATGGGAGTTTAAAGTTAGTTGAGGAGCGGAAACATAAAGAGCACTGAGGTGGTCACCAAGGTAGAGAAGAGGTGTAACAGGGAAAGAGAGTAATTGAGTTTAAAGGAGCTTTCTGACAGTATGTCTTAAAACTAACCACACAGGAGCCAGCTTAATCATCTTGCTTTTCTAGATTAGGATACAGAGAGATGGGGAGAGCACTCCTGAAGTGCTGGTCACAGAACTAGACACCAAACTGCAACTTACCCGACTCTGCTCTAGCACATCCCCATCAGAAGTAAGAAGGAAACCTTCAGTAAAAGAAAGAGTTGGGGAAACGGACTACAAAATCACAATAGAAAAGACTCTAAAAAGACATGGAAAAAGCATGACGTAAGTACAAAATGATATAAAGCATGAAAAATGAGAGCAATAGGAAAGGAAGGATATGGAAAGCAGAAAATACATAAAAAGATTAAATAATTATATAAACAACACTAAGATTAGAAAAATATTTTTACCTTTTTTTGGTTGTTATTTTCATAACAGAAAAGTGAAATGAATTTAGGTCTACCTTGAGCTATTTTAAAACAATATTAGTTTGGAGATGATTGTTAGGCTTAAGTATTCTGATTGAATATATATCAGGATATGGATTATATAACATGCAGATCCAAAAAAAGAAACAGCACTCAGTGGCAAATACTGATTTCAGTAAAATAGTATATGGGAAGGGCACATTTTTCAGGACAGGCAACACCATAAAGGAGCTAAATCCCAATAAATGCCAATTAAAGATGTTACACCAGTGCCATGTAGACAGGTATTCCACGTGAAGTATGCATTTTACATCATTCTATATTGAAGCTAATTAAACTATGAAACTTGTTGTAAATACACATTCTACTATGCATTTTAATGTTTTTATATTTTTGACACTTGGTAATTCATTAATCATGTTCCTAAAATGTTTTTTTCTATTCTAATATGAATCAACTCTGCTGTAACCTTCAGTTCTCAAATTTCTGGATTCCTACTCTACTACTATAATGATATAATTTGTTCTAGCTCTGTTGAATCACCAGATGAATGACTGCAAACTCATTATTACTCTTGGATTCCCTGTTATTCAAATAACTTCAGTACACTTTCTCTATAGGCATAGTGCACTTGGGTGTGGGTTACCTTTTCAAACTGGTAAGTGACTTGCGGAAACAAACCCCAAAACTCACAAGGAGTATTGAAGCAGGTATGTTTATTTACAGCACCGGGGCGCATGGGGGATAATGCAACCTTTCATGCCCCTGCTCATTACCTTTGTTCAGCAACTTTCATGTGATCTAATATTACATATGCATTAGCTGTATTACATATACATTAGTTGTGTTACATAGGCATTAGCTGTGTCAGAAAATTCCAGAAAAGGGGAGAGGACATCATTAACATACACCACTCCGATAACTCCGCCTCAGAAAGCTCCCTTGGGGTCTTCTTTTGGGGGTACTTTGGGGGTCTTTGGATGAAGTAAGAAGTCTTCCTCGGCTCTAAACTTTTCACCTTTGCTAAGAACTGCTGAGCCAACACTGTCCAATTATCCCGAAACTGGTATCATCTCCAGAAGCTCCTGTTTATCAGTCTTCAAGGGCCCCCTTCTTAAACCTCAAAGCTCCTTATCAAGACTTCAGAGTTTTCTTGTTCCTGTTAGAATCCTCATTATAAAGTTAACCATATCTTATCTGTAAGTTAGCATAAGCAAGCAAGGCCCTATTTTAATTTAACAGTATTCTACTTAAAATTAGCTCTAGTAAACTAAAACTACAATCTTTTTGTATCGCCCTTTATCATAAGAAAGCTGTAAGTGTTTAGCACCATGACTAGCTCAGACGGAATACTAAGAATGTCATTTAGACAGCTAAGAGAGCTAAGGAAATGCAAGTATCTCATTGCCCAACAGCTTATTACAGTTGTCCCACTATGGGTTTTTTCTAGGGAGTATGCATTTGTTTGCAAGTGTAGAGGTACACGTGTGACAGGTTTGCAGCAGTGACAGATGATGTGAAGCTCCTAGGAAGCTGATAGATTAAGATGTCCTTGCACTGAGCAAGAGTAGCAGGAACAACTGCCCACACATCCTTCGTGTGTGTTGATATGTAGCCTTCAGAATCTGTACTGTATTGCATATTTACTTATCTGTGAACATGACAAAAATACTCCCTGGGTTGTATGTACTGAAAAAGCATAGAGGAAGAAAGACTATACCTACCTTGTAGAGCTTAACCTCTAAATGTAAAAGGCAGGTGAAAGTTAGGACGGGAAATGGAGGGACTGGCAAAGTAGATTAGTGACACTGTCAGGGTATGCTGTGGTTTAACACAGCAACTAAGAACCTTGCAGTTGCTCACTCACACCCCTGCAGCAGGATGGGAGGGAGAACTGGAAGGGTAAAAGTGAGAAAGCTCAAGGGTTGAGATAAAGACAGTTTAACAGGGAAAGCAAGAGCTGCATACACAAGCAAAGATAAACAAGGAATTAATTCACCACTTTCCATGGTCCGGCAAGTGTTCGGCCACCTCTAGAACAGCAAAGCTCCACCACGCATAACAGTTACTTGGGAAGAGAAACACCATCACTCTGAAAGTCCCCACTCTTCCTTCTTCTTCTCCCACCTTTTATTGCTGAACATGACACCAGATGGTCTGGGTCATGTGGGATATCCCTTTGGTCAGTTAGGGTCAGCTGTCCCGACCATGTCCCCTCCCAACTTCTTGTGGACCCCCAGTCTCCTCACTGGTGAGGCAGCCTGAGAAGCAGAAAAGGCCTTGAGGCTGTGCAAGCATTGCTCAGCAACAACTAAAACATCCCTGTGTGATATCAACACTGTTTTCAGCACAAATCCCAAACACAGCCCAAACATTGCGAAGAAAATCAACTCCACCCCAGGCAAAACCAGAACAGAGTAAAACTGAGCAGTTTGAATCCCAATCCAGTAGTCTGTCACCTAAGACCTGTAGCTCCACTGCCTAACAGCAGGCACCAAAATAGGCTTTGTCACATCAGATTCTCCTACTAGTTTTCAGAGAGAAACAGGCACACTCAGAGGAAGATTTGACCCCTCCAGTATGTGCACCACCCTCTCAAGGCAGCCATCACTTTCTGTTGTGTAAAGTGGGAGCTATCTCCCAAGTCTGCCCTTGGGTATACCAGTTGGGCATACTGCAAGAGTAGTATGTCCTTAAAACCTGACTATCCCTTACACAAAAACACAGAAAACCACAGAGTTACAAACTTGGGAAGCATGAGTATTTTGATAGTTAGGCAAGCAATAGTTTAACATATTCTTCACTCATTGTTACTTTTGCTTTCTCACAACCGGTACAAACTGAAGGCAGGTAAAAGCTTCTAGCTCTTTCCTTTGGAGGGGGGAGGGGGTGTGATTCTCCTCAGAATATATGTGGATTTTGGCTGGGTGATTTCTTTTCATCCATCCTGGTACTTAGAAACTCTGTTAAATCACAAATACATTTCATGCATCCTTATGTATTGGTAATAAAATGTTGTCTAATAAATTCTAATACAGTTGTGCCACCAGCATAAAAGAGAAGAAATTAACCATAATACCAGGAAATCCTACCTCCCTGCATTGATTTCAGTTCAGCAATACTTTACAACACAAAGGCCCACACACCCGCAGACCCAGCACGTGCCAGTGTAATCGATTTTGGGCTCAAATAGGAGGGTGCCCTCAAAAACCAGAAAGTGGTTTTGTTTCCTTTCTCTTTTGTCCCTTAGAAAAATGAAGTCTCTCTCACTCTGGAAGATTTATTGAGCTCTTAAAGGAAGAACAGATGATTTATGCATTCCAAAGAATGTGGTTCATTCATTCATGTCAACAGAAATCTAAGATAAAATTACAGTGTTAAATTATGCATACTTTAGATATACATTGTGTACTATGAAATGTATGTTAAAGGGAACAAGTATTTTTTGTTTCGTGGGAACGGAAGTTGCACATCAATGTTTTTCCCAAAGATTTGGACGTGTTTTGTCTGACATATCCACTGTATCTTTAGCTTTTTAAAATAAGTGAAATTCTTGTATCAGTTCATTTCTTAGCTTTATTATGGTACATAATGCAAATACTACTAGCACACAATTAATTACATCTCTGCCTAACTACACTTTGTAATTTTTCCCTGCAAGTATTTTACATGCAGAGCTGTACTGGCACATATGATAATACATAACAAAGGACAACCATTACCTACATCCTCAGAGCCACATTGCAAATGTCTACAGCATTGCCTGTAGGGTTTTATGTACCCATGGTAGCATTCAAACATCAGAGAGCAGGGAGCAATTCAAACCTGTTGCTGCCTTGGGCTGTGAACCCTAAGTTCCTATGCAGTCAGTAGAGTGAAATAGCTGCAATACCTACTCTCCTCTGACCGGTTGCACTCTCACAGTGATGAACCAGAGCCACACCCTAAAATATCACAGGTGCTGCAACTGAGTACGAATTCTTAAGGTAATGCATTTTAACGGAAATACTTCTGTTAGTTTGGGTTAAAGAGCTAATTTTTTCCACTTGGGTTAGGCAAGGTGCCAGGAGACACTTCCAAGAAAAAGATGAAGGGTATACTATATACTGGATATTATTGCATTATGATACGCAGCTTAGGCCACAAAACAAAAATTAAAAATAAAATTACATTTGTTGTCTTCAGATAGCTCTACAGGGAGATCAAAAGGACAAAGGCCATTAACAAGCAGCATGGTGCAAAATGGGGACTGAAGTCCCTCCCACTGTAAGTGAAGAGCAGGTTTGAGACCACCTGATGAAACTGAATAGGCACAAGTCTATGGGGCCTGATGAGATGCATCCCAGGGGCCTGAGGGAACCTGCTGATGTTGCCAAGCCAACTCTCCACCATATTTGAAAAATCCTGGCAGTCAGCTGAAGTCCTCAGTGATTGAAAAAAGGGAAACACTGCTCCTATTTTTAAAAAGGGGAGAAAGGAGGCTGGGTATACATCTGAGACTCTCATCCCTGTGGCTGGGAAGACTCTGGAACAGATTCTCATGCAAGCAATGTTAAGCACGTACGAGACAAAGTGCATTTGGCAGACAGCCAGCACCGCTTCACTAAGGGCAAATTGTTCCTGACCGATCTTGTGGCCTTCTATGGTGGAGTGACTATAGAAGTTGACAGGGGAAGATTGTCATCTGCCCAGACCTCTGTAAGGCCTTCAACATGGTCCCACATTACATTATTACCTCCAAATTGGAGAGACATGGATTTGACTGATGGACTATTTGGTGGATAAGGAAGTGGCTGGACGGATACAGACAGAGAATTGTGGCTCTGTGTCCATGTGGACGCCCGTGTCCCTCATGGCTGTGTCTTGGGACTGGTGCTCTTCAATTTATCGATGACACAGTAAGTTTGCAGATGACACAAAGCTGAGCAGTGCATTTGGCACATAGGATGGAAGGATGCCATCCAGGGGGACAAGCTTAAGAAGTGGGCCTATAAGAACCTCATGAAGTTCAAAAAGTAAAAGTGCAATGTGCTGCACCTAGGCTGGGGCAATCCCAGACATGAGTCCAACCCCTTGAGAGCAGCCTTGTTTGAAAAGGACTTGGGGGTTTTCAAAGATGAAAAAGTGGACATGAGCCAACAGCGTGTGCTCGCCCAAAAGGCCAATGGTATCCTGGGCTGCATCAAAAGAGGACTAACCAGCAGGTTGAGGGAGGTGATTGTCACTCTCTACTCTTCCCTCATGACACCCCACCTGGAGTGCTGTGTCCAGGTCTGGGGTCCTCAGCACAGGAAGGACACTGACTGTAGAAACAAGTCTAAAGGAGGGCAACCAAGATGATTAGAGGGATGAAGCACCTCTCCTATAAGGAAAGGCTGAGAGATTTGGGGTTGTTCAGTATGGAGAAGAGAAAGCTCCGGGGAGATCTCGTTGCAGCCTTCCACTACTTAAAGGAGGCTTATAAAAGAGCAAGTGATGTTTTACATGGGGAGATAGTGATAGGACAAGGGGGAAATGGTTATAAACTAAGAAAGGAAATTTAGATTAGCTCTTACAAGAAATTCTTTATTGTGAGGGTGGTGAGGCATGGGAACAGGTGGCCCTGAGATGACATGGATGGTCCATCCCTGGAAGTGTTCAAGGCCTGGTTGGATGGGGCCCTGAGCAACATGTTCTAATGGGTGGCATAATTGCCCATGGCAAGGGTGTTGAAACTAGATGACCCTTAAGGACCTTTCCAACCATTCTACGCATAGGGGCATTTCCACAGAGTCAAAGGGATGCTAGCAATGTCCTGGTAAACCACATTCTATGTCTTACAGGGCAAAGGTTATTTTGGACTAGCTCTTGTAGTGAAGGAACAAGGAAGTACTGAATAGCTGCACACATCAGTATTAATGAGACCTTATAAATATAACTCACCCAGTCTTCCAATGGAAGGGTTCTGGAATATGTAGTAAGAACTAATAGAGTATAGAGATACTCAAAGGGCTGCAAAAGTTGGGCCAGGATTTCTTGAGGACTCCTGAATCATTATGTGTATAGGATCATGCAAAGACTCTTCCAACCTTTCCATGGTCTCATGAAAAGTCTATGCATAGCTGGCATGCAAAATTTTCCCTGTCACAAAATACAAAAAACATTTTGTGTCTTCTTTTGGCTGTTTGGTTGACTCAGTGTTACTAGGTTTCCTTTCCTACTGTCCTTTTTTTTTTCCTCTCCATTTAACAGAATCCAACATTTCTTTGTGTAAATGATTGTATTTGGTATTTTCATCAGTATGATTTGCATCTAGAATTTGCAAAAATTAGCTCATACTGAAATGTGAGGCCAGTGAAACTAAGTCCTAGAGGGGTATGTACTAAACACTGACCAAATGTCCAAGATACCAAAAATTGCAGAAAACAAAGCACAGAGAAAAACAATGAAGATTTTAAAGTGCACCTGCTTTGCAAACAGAGTGCAATGGCTGCATGAGGTGAACACTGCGGTCAAAGTTTTCCATCTGAGGTGATAAAATCTGGAATTTCCAGATTTGGAAACTACCTTCAGCCCAGTAATTATGTGGAGGATGGGAGCCTTCAAAATAATTTGTATTGTCTGTGAATATTGCGGTTACAGCTTGAAAGCCAAAGACTCAAAATGAGCAGCCAATTTTGATATTATGCTTAGGTTCCATTACATCACTTACGTCAGGAATTTAAATCATGATGTGTTTGCACAAAACTCCCATTTATATCCATGATTTAGCAGTTACAGATACAGTTACTAAGGCATCATCGCTATTATTTCAATTATTGTAATTAACATGGAAACTCTCCTATCTCCCTGTTCTGTTTGGCATCTATAAAATCCTCCATGCATTGAGTGGTCCATGACTATTAAAAAAAACCCAAAAAACAAAAAACCTCCAAAACCTTTTAAGAGTCGCAGTGCTTCATGTTCCCTTCTGCCAGTGACCCTTAAACTCAGCTTATTTAATGTTTCCTCAGCTTGTACTTGTCCGTGGAGGAAAGCCCCACTAAAAATAATTGTTTATAAATCTAGCAACAGATGTGAGGATTTTATCTCCTTACCACGGCAGGACACGCCTCGCCTATTCTCCAGATCGGGGATTAGCTGGGAGGCAGGAAGGACAGACATCGGGCTATGATGTTTTCTCACTGCCTCCCTTCAGCGTTTCGGCCGAGACAAAGGAGGAGAAGCAGGGAAAGAAAGCAGGTGCTGTGGGACGAGCGGGACACGGCCCCGCAGCGGGACGACTCCCCCGTGGCAGGAGCGGCCCCGGGTAAGGGTTGCGCGCCGGAGCGCGGGTGCAGCCCCGCCCCGCCCCGCCCCGCCCGTCC
>VZRE01014739.1:36937-73539 GCA_013396775.1 Cephalopterus ornatus
GGTCCTGGGGCTGCGGCGGCGCCGCCCGTACCTGCGGAGGGCGGGGCGCGGCAGCGCCGGCACCCGAACAAAGGGGCCGCGCCCCGGGGCGGGCGGGGAAGGGGCCGTGGTGTTCATCCCCCGGCCGGGGTACGCCAAGCCGTGACTGGACCTGCCCTGGCCGTGTGCCGGAGACCCTGGTGTATGTCAGTGTGCGTGCGCTGCGGTGCTAGGGTGAGTAAGAGCAGGATTTCTGTAACATGTAATTGCTGTTCGCTTTCGTGTGCTGCGCTTCTCTGTAGTTACCGGTAACTATAGCCTGTGGTTGCCTGCGGCAAAAGGGAGAAGTACAAAGTGTGACTACTTAGTTCCCTAAATAAAAGAGCCTTTCGATGCTCACCTGTTTGGTTAAGTGAGCAATCTGGTGCTTGCTTTTGGGTTTCTTTTAAATAGACGCTAATAGCTTCAGCTCCTTCCTCTTAATTGAGTCTTTAAAATGAAAATGTAAAGTGGGCCATTCATATCCCAAGAGTCACCTGAAGAGCAACTTTTGTATGTGATCCGTGTGTTTGTTTTGTAGCATCACAGAACTGTCCTAGCAGAAAGACTGCCGAAATGCTTATTTTCAGACCCTTAATGTTTTGTTTTAAGCTTGCATTTCCAATTCTCATTGGAAAGAGAATTGCATTCTGCTCTGCAAATCATTACACTTCCATGAGTGGAAGCAGTACATACCTCTGCTGGCATTTCAGTGTCTGGTGGTAAGTTATGGAGAGATCTGCACATAAAGATATCAGTCGTTCTTTTTCTTTTCCACTGGAAGGTAAACTGAAAAGAGAGGAGCTCCTGGGAGAGGGTTTGCATGGACTGGGAGAAGAGACTGATATTCTGTTAGTTTTCAGGATAATTAATAGTGATTATAACTGGATTCTTAAAAATTAATGATCTTCTTTTCAGCTGACTCACTAATATATTACGTGTGAAGTCCTGGGAAATTGTGAACATTCTTAATAGAATGAAGAACAACTGTGTGATACGTTATCTCTGATGTAGATTATATCCTACAGTCTGTGCTTGTGAGACAGCTTGTCAAACATTTTTTGTGGAAACCTCCAAACGGTAGAAATTTTAGGAATTACCAGTGCTAGTCATGTTTACCCTTTTTTTTTTCTGTATAAATAGGAGAATATGATGTACTTTTGCACAAAAAGATCAAAAAAAGCCTTCAGTCCACTGCATGAGAGGTCAGCTGTGAGGTCCAATAAACTGTGATGCTGAATTGTGAATGTAGTCCTTTACTATTGTGAATTCCTTGATCTCCGTCTTCTCTTTGTAGTGTTCTTCTGAATTTGAGGAAGGAAAAGATTATAAACATTTTAAGGTGAAGTATTTTGAGTTGTATGTACTTTGACAATGTTGAAATAATACTGTCTTTACGTTTTTAGACCTTAAGGAGAGTATCTTTAGCCATGAAAGTGGAAACTGGTATATCTCCTACCTGTGCATTTGTTGTAATCTCTGTCACCTGTGGCTGTGTACTCTTTGGATAGATAATCCATAGAAATAGTGGGCTATTGGGGAGTCAAGATGGGAGTGGGGAAGTGGGGCAGGGAGAGATGTGGCTGTGAGGATAAGGCAGTACTGGGTGAAGGCAACCAAGAAAGAAGACAAGACTCTTAAATAAGTGTGGTTGGAGACCTTGCACGTGGTCCATGTGTTTTCTGTATTCAGACTGACTTCCACCTTCCATAAGAACAGTTGTGTTCTTAACCTTGGTTAAAACATGCACTGACAACCCTGTATTTACTTTTTCTAAGGGTCTACCCTGAAACAGAGGTGTTCTGTCTCAGATGAGCTTTTACTCCTGTTAAATTTCAAGTGTATCTGACTTGAAAGAAAATAATTGCTGAGGTAAAGGATGTTGCTGTCTTAGAAACTGATGTATGGCAGTCTCCGATATCAAAGGATAATGTTGGTACAGTGTATTACTATGTAAAAAGCTGTTTAGGAAGTGCATTTAGCTAATTGACAACATCATGATTTTTGCAGCAGTTCTACAACTGAAGAAGAAATAATTAGAGAGAAAAATCTTTTAACTTTGTGATTGGATTGGTTTGCTTTGCCACCCTAGCAAGTGCTGTAGGATATAGTGGTCCTGGGAATCAGTGGCTGATCATGTGTTCTAGACAGAGAACTCCCCACCCCCTTGAAAGTGCTTACAGCCAACTTCTGGTAAACTTCTAATGGCTCTGAGCTATTGAAATTACTTCGCTTCTAAATTGAAATCTGTTTTATGTGAACAAGGTAGTTCAGTAGGCTAGTGGCAGCATTCTTGTGAACATACTGTAGCCTGCCAACATCACACAGGCAGTAGTTATGGGGCAACAGTTTTTAGCCTCCTTTCTACCTTGTGAAGAATTGATATGAGGAACCAAGCAAATAGAATAGTTGGTATTACTGTGTGTCCTCTAAAAGTTCTGCAAAATGCTTTAAATTTTATAAATTACTAAGTAGAGAAGAAAAGTTTTTATCTTATTAGTCTGCTGCAGTACTTAAAATCCACTGAAATGTTATTGTTAAATCTTGCTGACTGCAGAATCTGAAATTGTTTATAGTCCTTGTGGATATAAAGAAATTAGGGCCACTTTAACTATAACAAATGTGCCTTGCAGACAGTCCAGGGGGTTATTAAATCCTGTTTTCCTACTCCTCCTGCTTTCTTGACCGTTGTGAATCAGAGTGAGCACCTAAAAACCTAAAAAGGACTTACCTGTGGTTACAGCTGCTTGTTGAATCTCTGTGGTAGATGTGGATCCCAGAGCCATCAGTTTAGGCTTATACTCTTGAGCCTTAGGAGTCTTCACAGCAGAAAAAAAATCTGAAATTCCTACAGAAAAAATAGTGTTGGATTTAGGGACAGGAACAAGTTGTAAAGAAGTGTGTTATAGAGTAAGTAACACTGCCTTAGAATGCCTGATGAGAGAATTCATTGCCTTTGCCTGAAGGGTGGCTTACTATTTACTACTAGCGTTTTGTTTAAGATTAGGTTTGTCTCTATCAAAATTCTCATTACCTTTGGGACAATAGGTGGGTAACAGTGAAGTGTCCAGGCTGTACATAGATGGGGGAAAAATGAAGAAAAGTGTGTTAAAGAGGTTAGACAACACAGGGAGAAGATGCAGTGAGAAGACAGTTACTACAAAGAATTCGAAGTAAGCTATGCTGTAATCAGTTTATAATGCTAATATGGAGAGGAGCCAAGAATGCAGAGAAGGTAGAACAAACAAGAGATATAAAGTTGGTTGCATAGTAACTCTGTAATCGTTTCTTTAGTGGAATCGATGATGCTTATTTTGTGATATTGGCTCCTTAGTTCAAGTAATTACAATGTGCACTGAATTCCTCCCAGTACAGTTCATTTAATGCATTGTATTTTTCTCTATAACAATAAGTTTACTACATCATTTGATGCAAGAGTGTGGGAATGTGAGGTGCAGTGGCCCACAAGGTTTCATTAAAAGTTGGCATGTGAAAACACTGTATGGCCAAACAAGTATTTCTGCGAATTATGGAAAATGTGATGTATGAAGGAGCTTTGCACGTGTTCTTAGTAGATATGTAGCAGGGATCAGCCATGCATCCAAGTCTTGGTACCTGTTTCATTTTACTCTTTCAAATGCTAACCTAATAACCTTCTGTATTAATGTTAGACTTGATCTTTAACTGTGATCCTTGTCTCCAGGAGTCTGAGAATGCGCTATGTGTAACACCCACATGCAGGCAGTCAGAAATGTTTCTGTTAACATTAAAGTGCAGTAAACATGGAAGTCTTAAAAAAATTAAACTTTTATGAAGAATGTAAAAAGACAGCTGTGCACGTTGTAGTCCTTTTCTTTGCTAGTACTCCCATTCAGACAGTGCAGAGTAAAGCTAGCCTGTCATATCAAGACTGAAGTAGTGTAGTCCTGTTGGTACAGCTGTGCTGTCTCCTGAAAAGGCTTTTAATATGGAAGTAGTTAATTCCAGCAACACTTTCCTCAGTGGGATTTGTTTGAGACCTCAAAATAAAAGAAATTATACAGACAGGAAAACAGTGTCAGTGTGACAGACTTCTGCAGGCATGTTGTGTCAGTCCCAAAACGCACTCTTGATGGTACCTGTCACACCATGAAAGATGTTTGAGTAGATGGACCCAAAGGCCCTACTCAAAGCAAGGCTGATAGCAGCTGATCCTTAACCATCTCTCACTGTTACCCATAGAGATCAAAGTAAGGAAAATTAGATACTGAATTCAAGTGGTTATTATGTGTAAGAGCTATTTTGGGATGACACCACTAGATTGTAAAGTTCTTGCACACTTAAACACCTACATTAATTCCACCTATATAGTGTAACATGCAAATAAGCTTCATTCTGATCCTCAGAACATTTGTATTTTAAGAAGTAACATGGCACGCTCTTAACAACTGATTTCTGCAACATCAAAATATGTACTTAATATCCAAATTTAGAGTTCATTGCAATGCTTCAGTTACTGGTCCAGTAGGGTCACGACTGATAGCTCAGTACAGCTTATTGCTACTTGAATTCTCTGACTTTTTATAGGTTTACATTTTTTAAGTTGTCACTTTTTTGAAAATGAGTATGAAATTTGTTTTTCATTGATATAGTTCACATAGTGACATCAGTGATGCAGCACAGGTCTTTGTGAGTATGATTTGCTAAAGCATCTTTCCCCGCTCCTCCAGATTGTGCTGATTCAGGCATGATGGCTTTGAGATTCCAGTTCACTCACATGCACTGGAAGTAAGGTGTATAATAAAACAGGAAAACTTAACTTAGAAAGAAAACACTGCACTCATGACTCCTCTCTATAGTCAGTCCAGTGTTCTCATTCAGAATTTAAGGAGCAGATATATTAAGCTAAATATCAGAAACTACTCTCTGTTCAGCAAGTTCACCATCTAAAATGTTATTAAATGGTTAGTGTTGCAAGGAAGAAGATATAGCTACGAGTAACTGTCATAATGTAACTCTCCTGCATTCTGCAACATCTTGGAGTACGCCATCCAAAGATACCCACTGACTTCAGATGCACAAATTCAAGTACTGGATTGTTTTTCCCTGTTTAACGTAGACTATGATAAGAATAATAATGCAAAATTAAGATGCTGATAAACAACAAGAAAGCTGCTCATCTGAATTATTAATTTCGTTTGCATCAGTAGTCGTTTCGGTTTAGTGTATAGTGTAACATAAAGGACTTTTTTTAGAAAAAATAATTGAAGAAATACAGATGCATTTCCTTCAGAAATATTGAAGAGAATTAACTGAGTGCTTTTTCCAGGTGCAGCATTTTTTCTATGAAAAAGTTGTCTCAGGTGTGATTGTATAACAACAGTTAAACAGGAGTTGTTGCTGCCATTTGAACTTAAAGAAGTTAAATTCCAAAACTTAATCCAAGCTCTGTCCTCTTTCCTACATCTTGTTTTGATAATAAGTTGGATTTCAAGTCATGTTTTCAGCTTCTGCCTCTACTGTGAGGGGAAAATACTGACTTTTGACCAGTATAGATTGCACATCTTAAATGTCTCTGTGCTTTGCTAAGAAATCCCATTGCAGGCATTGCCAGCTGTTTTTTCCTGTGTTCAGGAGGTTACAGTTTTTAGATTATTGGTGTTCAAGAGGCCAGTAGCTGATGGACAAAACATTTTAGGAAAGCCTATATACATACGCCCATGTAACTGTCTCCCTGTCAATCATTAACTTTGAGCATGTAGTTATTAATTTACTGATGGGTTTACAGTTACAATTACACATAAAATAAAGGTTTTATAGTGCAGATGCTCACAAAAATGCTAGAATTTCTCAGCTCCTCTTTGCTTAAGAGCCAGACGGAGATACAAAATGATTGATTTTGGAATAATATAGAAACCTTAGAAGGTCCTGATTTTTGAGAAACTTCTTTACTGTCCCAGCTCTTTAATGTTTTCCATTGGATCTTATTGGGAAAGTTGATCTTTTTGGGTAACTTTGTTTGTCACATATTGAATTTTTCTAATTGAAGAGCATCTTTTTCTTAAAGTTAAATGAGGGTTAAGCTATATATGTTGTGTTTTCTGTCTTGCAAAGCTTCAACTTTATAGGTCTTGCAGTCAAAGCAGATAGAGGAATGAAATAAGCTAATGCAAGTATTCTCTGCAAGATATATGAGTTAGAACTGAGACGATGTTTATAACATGCAGAATTTAAGCAAATTTCTTCAGACTGGAGTATTTTGAAGAGCATTGCAAAAGCAAATTGATTCTAGTGATCTTAAGTGTGGCTTGGAAATTTGAAGAAAACAATCCATTGTGTGAGGAGTGAAGTTTTATATTTTATGTTGTAATCTTTCTAATAGGTTTTACTACTGGTTTAGGAGAGAAGACTTCTTTTACAGATATGGGGGGAAATATGTTTCTGTGAGGAGAAACAGAAACAATCTTGTAGCCAAATTCTAGGATTTCTTTTAAGAAAATATGAACCATGAAATACAGTATGATAAAATACTGAAATGGCCATAATTAACCCAGTCAGGATGATGTAGTTAGATGGTCAATAGTTTGAAGGAGATATTTTCAGGAACATAATTTCCATTTCTCAACAGACTTCAGATCGTTCATGATGTTATCTGTGACCAACAGGGATGGCTTGTAACAACACTAACTTCTCCAGTCTTTATGCAGAACTCTGCCTGTAGGTGCATTAAGGTAAAAGAAATAAACCCCTCAAGGATAAAAGCTGTAAAATTAGCTTCTGATTCTGGTGAACTGATGCTGCAACACAATTGAAAGCTTGCAAGTGACCAGCTGGAAATAAAATGTTTTCATAAGTCAGCAGTAGTGAAGGTTTTGTAGACCAGAGAAAATCCTATATTGTACCATGCAACATTGAAAAGGTATTAGGTCACATACTTCTCACTGGAATTTAAAAGGTTGTGTGTACAGAAAGGAATACAGCTCACATTTGGTAGTGTTTAGCATTGCAACATATGTGGAATTAAATCAATTAAATCTTGATAAAGATAATGGATTTCACCATAGACAGACTTCTATAGTAGTTCTTCTCTGGGGAGACTGGCCTTTAAAATAAACTGGATTTTGACTGTGACCACTGCTGGAATGCCTTTGGCTTTTATGTTGCCTGTCAGGACATGGGAAGAAAGACATGCTGGAGAGACCCATCTAGTGATGTGTAATAGTACACAATTCCTAATGGTGCCTTTTCCAAGACTCTGGAGTAGGACTACAAAACTGATTTTTAGGTTGTTTATCCAAAATTTTTGGTAGCTGCTTTACTTGGCTACTAGATAGTCTGAAATTAATGTTATGCTTCCGTGTTCCAAAATTGATCCATGATTTTAACATGCAGTTATGTGTAAAGAACTTTCATTAGATAGCCTGTTCTGTTGAAACTTACATTGTTATAAATCATTTAACAGTTCTTCAATGTTCTGAATTACCATGTGCCATGTAAGAGCTATAAGTATTCAAAGAGGAGCAAAAAACAATTTTTAAAAGTTACTGCTTTATGATTTAGAACATTCAACTTGAAAATACCTTCTGTGGTATTTTATATATATACTGCAAGAAATGTATAATCAGTATTTTAAGCAGGGCAAGATCAAAACTACCTTGCCCTGGCACTTAGTGTGGAAACTGATAAATCAACCTGAATATTAATAATTTCATACTGAGTTAATGAACTGAATGCCCTCTGTTTCTAACCATTGCATGTTTTATGCCTATAATGTATGAAATAGCCATGAAAGTCTACTATATATCATTCAATTGGCGAGCATATGTTGAACTAAAAGACAATTAATTGCACGATTGGGTCATTTAGGTCTATTAGATTAACTATCAATTTTTCAAATCATAGCTCTAATGGTTTTGGAATAAACTGCATCTAAAAATGGGGAGGGACCAACTAACAGTGTTTTAACTTTATGAATGCTGTATTACTCTGCAATATCAGGTGTATAACTGCTCGTGTCCTCGAATCACCTACTCAAAAGGTTACTCACGAGTTTTTGTGAGTCATGATATGAAATCTTTGCTCCCTGAATAAAATGGAAAAAAATAGTATGATTTTAGGAGGAAAAATTTCCTCTGCATAGAATATAAACAGGAGGAGATGTTACCAGAACAAAATATGGTTATAAAAGTAGTGCTCTCGCAATAAGACTACAAAAAAGTACTTATGCATTTCTAATTGGGTGGTAAAACAGATGGCAAAGTCATAAAATGAATGAAGTAACTTTGCCAGGTCAGATTTCACTAAAGAAATTTGCTACAGCTGGATGATTCCTTAGAGGAATAAAAGGAAATTTTTGAAATGCAAAATCCAACATGCTCCTATTTTATTAGGTTCCATTTGGCTGGTGTATTGATGCAGTCTGCTTGTGGGGAGAGAGAACACTTGCCTGTATTTGTGAAGAGGAGATGGAGAACTTGGTGGTACCTGCTTCTCAATGTCTTTTGTTAATGCCCTGCATTCGGTCCTGTGTGTTTGCACCATTTGTGCTGTGGCCTTTGATGTAAATGTGCTTCTACGTGCTGGAGCAATTGTTTCCTGCATCTTTCATTGTTATAAGCTATTTTATTAGCACAAAATGTGAAGGATAGTGTATTTTGGTATTTCTACTCTGTTGAAACTTCATTCAGCAAGGCACTGAGAAGTGGAAGAAGGCAGTGCCTGCCTCAAACACTTTATTTAAAAGCTTAAACCTTTACTGTGTTGAGAATTTCATAGGAGCGGTATTCAAACAAGACTTCTATGTTCATTCTGTCTATGCTAATACTTGAAAGAATTTAAGAGTGTTCATGTGTATTTTCACTGTAGTACTATATGACTCGCTAACAGGGCAAAAGAAGTTGTTTTGAGAAGGAAAAATTCCCTGAGCTATCAGCATCAGAACTTGTCTTGGTGCGAAGACAGATGCCTGCAACGTATACAGATTTCATAAGAGTGTTGGGTGCAGCCTGCCATGAGCCTGGTGATCTGGTTTTGCTTTGCATATACCATTTGTTTCTAGATTTCCCTGTCACAAGTTAACTTTTCCAACTATAGAGCAGTGAAACTATTCGGGTGGAGTTCTGGTTTTAGCAAGTGTGGATCTTAAGTCATTCTTCCTGGCTGTAAAAATGACCATGAAAATATTTGTTTTTTCTAGAAAACACACATCTGGCATTCTGAAATTCTAAAGGAAGATTGTAGGGGTTTCAACAATTAACAAGATAGTTTTGTTAGAACAATCTTCCTTAAATTTCTCTGGTGCATACTGAAGTGTAAGTGTACGGGGGCAGAAAGGACACACTGATGTTGTTTGAGATTCCTTTTGAAGTATGATTGACCAAAAACCCTCTGAATTTATGATACCGAATATGCCCTGAACAACTTCTTGAATGCAGTGCTCTTGAACTGCTTTTGGAAGTGAACTGCTGTAGCTCATGCTGCAAGCTCTGGCATAGTTCCTTCAAGGGAACTCTATTCTTGTTGCTTTCCAGAGCAGCTGGAAGCAGCAGCTCTGTGCAAGTGTGAGTGAAGCCTGCCTTACCAGTCAAAAGTTAGCTTCCAGGTGTGCTTTCTTGTACTTGAAACTCAGCATGAAAATTACAGAATATGCTGAGTTGGAAGGCGCCCACAAGGATCAAGTCCAACCCTTAGTCCTGCACAGGACCATCCCCAAGAGTCACACCATGTGCCAGAGAGCATTGTCCGAATGCCTCTTGAACTCTCTTAGGCTTGGTGTTGTGACCACTGCCCTGGGAAGCCTGTTCCAGTGCCCAGCCACTTCTGGGTGAAGAGCCTTTTTCAAATATCCACCATAAACTTTTGCTGACACAACTTCAGGCCATTGCCTTAGGTCCTGTCACTGGTCACCACAGAGAAGAGATCAGTGCCTGTCCCTCTTCCTCCCCTCACGAGGAAGTTGTAGACTGCAATGAGATCTCCCTCAATCTGCTCCAGGCTGAACAGACCAAGGTACCTCAGCCATGCCTCATGCAGCTTCCTCTCAAGGCCCTTCACTTCACCATTTTTGTTTCCCTCCTTTGGACACTCTCTTAAACCTTAATATCTTTCTTATATTGTGGCACCCAAAACTGCACACAATATTCAAGGTGAGGCTGCACCATGCTAGTATGTCTTAGGTGACACTAACTTAAATGTGTTCTTGAAGTGCTTCTCTGAGTTCTTAGTTGAATAGCTCTAGTGAAACCCCTGAGCTGTTGATTCAGCATTAGTAAAATTCATCCTTGGAGGATATATGTTGACTCTTACATTTGAGTGGGGGGAAGAGGGTGGGGAAGTGTCTTTGTTCTATATCAAATGCAGAACAATAATATCTCCCATGAATGTGATTTGACTTTTGACAGGAGACTTATTTATGGGCAACTGATGTGGGAGGCTCTTCCGCAGATGTCCCCCTCATCTGTTTCAGGCTTTCGTTAGTTTTGCTTGTGGTGGAAAATCAGCAGTTAGTACCATAGTACCTGTTTGTTTGTCTTCCCTCTAAATCCATCCAAGTCTATGGATATCTTTGACAGGCAACTGGCATGTAATTGTTCATTCTTCTATCGTGACTGCTGTTACTGTTAATTCTCTCCTCATGGTGTATAATTTTAAATCAATACAAAATTAATACCTTCTGTTAATATGCTAGATTACAGATCTTCATGTTTATAAAAATAATGTAAGAGAAGACATGATTCTTACACTTCATGTTAAAGCAACACTTCAGCACTGTCAGCCTCAGAAAGTTCCCTCAATGATTAGAAGAGACTGAGATAGGGCACCAGCCATGTAATGAACATGTGGAAGCAGAAATAGTATTCCAGACTCTTGCATATTTTCAAAATTATTTCACAGTGTAACTTTAGTCAATTGAACTAGCAGAGCAATTTTATTGCTGGTGTACTTGAGTTTGCTGCTCTTCCCACTGATCTCTGGAGCAGACCAAATAAACCATTTCAAGTATCTAGAACTCTTCCCAATGTTTTGTAATTGCCATAAACATAACTTGCAAAAAGTGAGGAGTCTTCAACAGGGGCTAGATTATGGTTGAGGAACCTTAGAACACTTGCATTGTTTTACCAGTGCTTATAGGCCGGAAGTGCTGTAGTTTTGCTTTCCTGTGCTTAGCTATGTATTGTTCTGGACTGTCTTTGGTGCCTGCAAGCTTGTTTAGGTAGCTAATCTGTCCAAAAAACAGCATATATTTATTTTTGTCTACAGCAACTTCCTAAGTGCTTTGCCACCTAGTGCTATTGGGAGAAAGGTTATGGGAAGATCAGTCAGACTGTGCCAGGTTCAGTTTATATCAGCCTTGCAGACACACGCAGCTGGTCTCAAGTGTTGTGTGTTTTGTCAGTGTTTCATGTGGACAGTGATGTAGCTGCTTCACTTTCTTTTCAGCACACTTCAAGGTTTGAAATCTTAAGACCTTGATTTTGTTCTAGACAGTTTCTGTTGTTTAGTTTTTCAGGGTTTTCATGTGCTGTCACATGTGGGTTTCTGGAAATTTCCTGATGAAAGTGCCTTCCTGGAAGTCATCTTGCAGGATGCCAAAGAGGCTTTTTGGTAACAAAATGCTGAAATGATGACTGGAAACATAGGACATTGATGTATATGCTCACTTCAGAAGCTGTTCGTGGCTATGCCCAAAAGCTGGCACAAAGGCCCTGTGGAGCTTTAGGAAATCTGTGAACTTCTTTGCCAGTATTCTTGTGACTTCTTGGAGAGTCTCAGTTCTTTTGATAATGTCTCAAAAGTACAAAGCTGCAGGCCTGCGGGTGCCACTGTTCTTTATGGCAGTGTGATGTAATGTAGAGGATAAATGGGCCTCAGTTGCTTGATGAAGAGTTCACTGGTTGACTTTTCCAATTTAAGTGCCTGTATATGGTTACAATTTGAAGTACCTGTCTCAAGGAGCTGGGAAATGTAGATCTTTTGCCTGAGATTTGCTGCTTCTGAGAGACAGAATTTAAATCAGTTTTTTGCCCTTTGTTTTTGTTAGTATATGTGTAGTCAGTCACCTTAGTAAATTAATTTTGTAGGTGTGGGAGACACAAGCACCTTATATGGTGTGCCCTGGAAAGCTTTGGAAAGAAGGGCTTACAAAACCTTGAATGTGGTTTAACTGCTTGTTAAACTCATGGGAAGCAACAAATCCTAATTACCAGTTAAACATGTTTATGTCAAAGGATTATTTTCAGGAGAGAGGGAAATACTTATTGTGAAAGTTTCTGCCTTGTTCTGAGTTTGAGGTTCAGGAGGCCTGTTCCATTATCTAATGAGACTAGTCATTTCTAAGATGGGTTTGAATATTTGTGTTTTCCTCTTTTTGTAGGCTTCTACTTATAGTTCATAGGGATTATTTAACATTTGAAATACTTGTTCTACCTTAATAAAATACTGATACTACTTCATGCAGAGCTTGACAAATGTTGTGTGTTTAAACACCAGTCAAACTTGAGCCATAGAATGACACTTATTACAATAATGCTGATCTAACTTAAAAAACTTCCTTACTCTCCAGTTCTTAAAACAGTTGGTATCATATATCCTGTCTTATGTCCTCATGTATCCTATCAATTTCTGGGTCATGGGCTGTTTCTGCTGTTCTGGTTTCAATATTGTAATTGGAAGCAGCTGTTGGGAGGGTTGGACTCTGCTTGCCTGGAATTGCCTCCCTCCTTTTCCAGGAACACTTTTGTTCAGAAATATCTGAGTCATTCCTGAGGTGTCTTCCAGATATTTGCCATCTAGTATGCTAGTGCTGTTTTCAAACAATACATTCTCAAGTATAATTTTGCTGTTGTTAACCAATCTGAAGCTAGACTCAATAAACAATGAAGTAACTAGTTGAATTTGTGATCTTTTCATAACAGATAAAATTATATTGCATGATGGTCCTTGGGGACAACATCAATATGTTGTCACTTTTCAAAATTCTTGTTCCTGTGTTTTTTCTCAGAAAGCTGAACTTGTAATTTTTAGGTCATGTGAGGCAAGAGAGTTTTGAATCAATTGGAGGATTTAAGAAACTTCGGAGAATATTTGAACTCACTTAGAAAATACTGTCAAATAATTACCATAAATTTTCACTTCAGAATGAGGTAAGTTGTAGCTAATGTTTCTGGAAGTGATAGATTATACTAAATTTAAAGTACGAAGTAGTACAGATATTAATTTCTTCAGTTAGGAAAAAAAAAAAGTTATTTGATTAGAACAACGTGAGTTTCCATTACTGAATTTTCTTTAATTGTTCAGTAATTGATAATTCTGCCTTTCTGAAAGTATTTTGGTCAAAGCATACTAAGTATAGTTCTTAATATTGTGCAGGCAGCTCACATATTTCAGTTAAATTACTCCTGTTCCTTCAAACGTATCAGGTTCTAACTCTGTTAAACAGAGTAAAGGCAGGTGCTGTAACATATCAGCTAGTGGTTGTAAGTGATGTTTGTTATATAAAACAGCCTTCAGAGAAGAAAGTTACTCATCATAAAAGTGAGTAGGTAATAAGGTTAATATGACAGACTTTCAAATTTTTATGTGATCTTAAAGGAAAGGAAACAAACTGGAATTCAGTTTTGATATATTAGTTTTATGTAGGCTATAAAATTAACAATAAGAAGTTGGGGGTTTTGTAATTGAAGGGCACCGCTACCTCTACTTATTAACTAGAATCTACTATACTAACTGTACCAACTGTGATTAAACACAAAGCTGTGTATAACTAGTCCTCTTCAAACAAATATCTGCAGCAAATCAAAGTCCTGCTGTTAAGGACAACTGCATATTCACAAAGCCTGCATTCAGCTTTATGTATAGTACCGCAGAAGATGCCAGCTGAATTTGTGCCTGTAATGATGTGACTTCAGTGTAATGCTTTTCTTTCCCTGGTCTGTTCTTGTTGACATTGCATATACAAGACTCCAGGGAATCAAAACGGGCAGAACAGCTTCTTGACCTCTTTTGGTCTCGTTCTCTAAGAAAATGAGGCTGATCGTATGCTCTGTTCTTAGTTATTTCTCAGCCTATTGGCCAGTTTTGGGTCCATTTTGTCAGAGATTTGGTTGTCTTTGATATCATAGTTTCTGTAAATTTCTTTAGTATGTACTGCTGGCTGAAGAGGGGAAAGTTTACCCTGTGATTCACAGTGCTCCCTATGAAGGAAAGGAAGTAATCTAAACTGGGTTGTCTGTTGCCTCGTTTGGATGGTACACAGCTACTCTGTTGGCCACTTTTTTGCTCCCTCTTACTATATATGAACTTTGGGATTATTGCATTGGGGAGGGATGTAGAGGACAAATGGCATGGACATGTAAGGAAGCATGCTTTGATTGTTTTGGAGCAAGTTACTCTATAAGAAAAAGCCAACTGAGAAACAGGACAGTTTAAGGAGTCCTCTCAATTTGGTCAGATGAGCAAGATGAATGAAGGAATGAAACCCATAAGGTTTTTTTCACTCTTAAGCATATTTTCATCTCAGTTTATTGGACTGAAATAGTTGATGGGAGGGCAAAATAATGACTAATAGAGAGACATCAAGGATTCCTGCTTTTTGTTTTCTTCTTCCCTAACATGTATTTGCAAAGATACCTTCTCTGAAAATATTGTCCGTGAAGATGAAAAGCTTTTTTTGTGTTGGCACTTGATTATCTTACTCTTGTAAATCTGGATAATCACTCTGTGGTCCAAGACTTTATGCTGAAGTTAACATGATGCTTATGTGTCCAAGTCCTCTCACAGAAACAGTGTCCAGCTCACTCTTCTGGTGATTGGAGCTGAATGCTGAATGTTGGGTTTAAATCTATGAGAGACTACAGGTAACATTGTGGTTTTTGCACAGAGGAGCTTTGATGTAAGGTATAAAACTCAGGAGAACTTGGTACTGATACAGGTAGAAGCCAGCAGCTCTCCAACTCCAGCTCTAAGTTCCTAGATTATCTTAATCATGTAAAAATAACTTAAAAGTTATTTAGTTACCTTAATCTTCTTTTCTTATATTAGATTTCTAGACTGTTGGACAAGATGCCATTGCTGATGCTAACATGAATTCCTACCTCTGCAGTTCTTAGTTAATATAATTGCTCCCTAGCCTGGCTCTACGAAAGTGATCCTAGCTCCATCTGGAAGCCTGCCATTAAATGGAGCACAGAATCATGGGGGTGGTTATCTGCTGCACTAAAGCAGCTGTAGGAGCTTTGAGAACTGCTTACTCCAGCAGAGCAGTCAGATTCATTTGTTTGTGTCCTTATCTGCTTAAGTATGTTGGAAAAGGGCAGTTTCCTAGGAGTTTATCTGCAGTGGAGGTGAGGACTGATCTGTAGCATGGTGGTTAGACAGTGCTCTTGTCCTTCTCAGCGAAGGTGTTGCAGTACATTGTTGAGCCAGTCAAGCTTTTTCTTCTCTTCCAACTTGTTGAACTACAGAAAGAACTGTTTAAAAATGAACTTTAATATATGTCATCAGCTGTATTGCTGCTATGGGATTTACAGTGGATGTGGTAAAAAGCTGACTTGCATAAATGGATGATACTATTGACAACACCCTGCTTGACTCTGTGTGAGTGTCTCTCTGCTGTAGGGTGATGTAGAATTTGACTGCAGGATAATCCTGTGTTTGTCTTCTGACCTCCAAATAATTTTGCATTGTGAAGCTGAAAATAATAATAAAAAAAATCACAGTACTCATAATAAGAAAGTATGCTTTCTTGAGCTTCGTACAACAGGATTCTTGCCTCAATCTCTGTCAATTTTATCATAATTATAAAGTAGGCCAATTCAGAAACTAGATATGACCCAAATTAATATTACTTATGAAAAAAGCCAGGCTGCATAAATTATGGGTGGAAAGACTTTGTGTGTGAAACTTCATCTCAGGTGCTTTACTGTTAAAACTGGAATCTGGGTTCCTCTTTACTTTTCAAAAGCACATTGAAACAGGTATGTGGTAGTAGCTTAAAACTTACCACTTTCAAGGTCTCTGGTGCAATACTTGCTGTGAAGAAGTCTCTTCGGATTAAGTGGTGTTTACACAGTATCATGTTGCCTTGTACTTGCATTGTTTGTAACATTTCTCTCTTTTCAATGTTGTCTATATCAGCAGGCTGAGTTTTGCTAGCTTTGTATCTTTATTGGATTGGGAAGAACTTGGGAACAAATTGGCCTCCCTGAGCTGCCTCCTACTACAACACGTAGCAGAGTATTTACGACAAGCTTATCTTTAAGATTTGAAGTCTGTGGTAGCGTAAAGTTTTGCTGTCTTCAGTATTTTAATGGAATACTGTTAACTGACTGTTATTGATGACTTGGAATACTGCTTTGACTGGTTGGGTCAGGTTTTTATATTTTCAAGTTTCTTTGACTCAATCTCTTCTGCTTCTTTGAAAGGATGTTATCAAGACTTCTGAAAATGATTGGCTGCTATAAAACCCTTCTGGTTAAAGAATTTTCAGGGAAAAGGAGCATTGTCACTAACTTCATTATTTGTAAGGATCAAATTGGAAGTGGAAATGTGTTGGGTTCTTCATATGTCAACTGTTGCGGAGAGTACAAAAAGCAGCAACTTCTGTTTGTCACGCTGGGGCATGTTGAATTGCAACTTGAAGTAGAATATCAATTTTCACACTGCTCAATCCACTTAAAGACTAGGTTAATTTACAACAAATATTACAGTGAAACATTGCTATTGTATATTTGAATTTTTTCAAGTTGTTCGCACAAACTTACCTGACAGAGGTCCTACTGAACTCATTTGGACTTGTTCCAGTATTGAAGTACTTATAGAAGAATAGTCTGTTTTCTTGCTCAGAGTAGGCCATATCCAGGTATACTAGTGCTTCAGTTTCTCTGCTTCTGTGGGTATATATTGTAAGCAAAGTTTTGCAAACTGAGCTGTTGTCAGTTAAATGGAATTCAGATGACTTTTCTTTATATTGCTTGTCTGAAATACATACTAAGAAGCGTGACTTTCAGGATATGTTTTTCCTTTTAAGAGAAAAGTAGAAAGACAAAGCAATGGAGTAGTTCAAAATGCAATGTAGCTTGAAAACATGCACATGGCTTGGAACTATTTTCATGTTCTTGTACTCCCTCTTGAGTAAAAAATAAGCAATGATTCTTTTAAAGCCAAAATGGAAATGTGTTTTTATTCTCTTTCATCTCCTGTTTAAAAGAACTTGTAGCATAATGTTAGTTGTATTTCTCTGCTATGGCTCTATAAATGAGTACACTAGCTTACTCATACTTATTTCACTTAAATTGTTTTCCCCAGAAAGATTATCTAAGTGACTTAGTTTTCAGTTGCATTTTCAGAATTCTTTGACAGCAGAATGGGTAGTGGTGCTGATGTGATCTGAAGAGTTTTTCATGTGGGTTGTGGGTTAACCTTGGTAGGCAGCTAAGTACCACACAGCTGCTTTCTCTCTCCCCCTCTCCACCAGTGGTTTGAGGGAAAGAATTGGAAGGGTAAAAGTAAGAAAACTTGGGGGTTGAAATAATGATAATTTAATAAACTTAAAAAAAAAAAAGGGAACAAGCCCAAGGAAAACAAATGATTGAAAAAAAACCACTTGCTCACTGCTAGCCAAGCAGTGCCCAGCCAGTCCCTAAGCAATGGCAGTCCCAACAAACTTCAAATGTCTCTGCCAACTTTTATTCCTAAGCTATGGCGTGGAGATATCTCTTTGGTCAGCTGTTCCAGCTGTGTGTCTCCTAGCTGCTTGCTCATCCCCAGCCTACTTGCTGGCATGGCAGCATGAGGTACAGAAAAGGCCTTGATGCTCTGTATTTATTTATTTTTACTTCCAGGAAAGATTGGCTGAATCTCTACTGAAGCTTTAGTCAGTGTGCTTTTATACTTACCTGCCTCACTGCTAACAAAACCTTAGTGCATGGCCTCAACTAGGGATTTTGATAAAAGTTTTAAGAAAATTGTCATGCTTCACACAAGGGTAATTCATTATGCAAAAGGTTTTAATTTTAGTGTAGCATTACCCATTGTGACCATTTGGCAATGAGGTAATAGTGCCTTGTTACTACACTGTGTTATGTGATTGTTCTGTATGTAACTGAGCTGTGCTGACATATTAATGTGCTCTTTTTGAACTTTGTAATTAACAAAATATGAGTTACATTTTGTTCTTTATTGCTTCCATAGATGTTTATTGTATTTATATATGTAATGTAGATGTCACTGTGTCTTTTGGAGTTCAGAGCTTTTTTTGACCTGAAATTTCTGGAGGAGAGTACATTCTGTCACTGTACAGGGACTTTCACATGTCTTAAGAACTGTGCAAGCAATCACAAACTTTACTGTTGGGATAGGTAGGGAATGAAACAAAGGTGTAGGAAGATCTGCTGAAGAGATCTGCTAAAACTATAACATGCTTGATTTATTTTTTTTTTTGTTTTAAAGTTAACGGAATTGTTCTGTTTTGTATTTCTGCAAGCATACATTAAACTATGTGAGATAACTTGTAGAGCCTTTTGGTATTGGTGAGATGCAGAGATTTTTGTTTAAGCAAACAGTCCTAAATACACTGAATAATTACATCTGTGGGCAAGTTGAATCTGTTTACTCTATGTAAACTAGTTTATTCTTTTGGCTTCTGATGGACTTATTGAAACTGGGGGTTTTTTGGGGTTTTAAGTTTGCTTGCTTTTCTCTGTAAAAGTACACTAGCTAATCCTTGCTGCTGTGTCTTAATGCTTGTTGTTTAAGATGGAAATTCCTTCAAAAGTCTGTTTTCTTCCCCTGCAGCTGCCATATCACATGTTTGTGATTATGGTGGTGTGCAGTGTTGACTCACTGTGGCTTCCTTTTTCAATTCTTGTGTAGTAAACTAGCAAGAATTTTTGACACATACTGTGTTACTAAAAGAAAATGTCATGTTCTACATACCAAGATGTAAATCTTTTCCCTTAATTGCTCTTGAATGCTGTGAACCCACTTGTGCCATTTCCAAATGGTGAAAGATTTCTTTGCTTAAGTAGCAAAATAGATGAGCTCAGTATAATTTGTGGAACAACTTCCAGTGAAAAAGCAGAGAGGTTTCACTGAAGACAGCAGAACTGAAATTAAGTCATTAGATATGTAGGAATTTGAAACAAATCCACTTTAAACAGTTCATGTGGGAAAAGACAACTAATGAAGCAATATTTTTCTTCTAGGTTTTTTTTTTCATTTGATACCTGTGAATTTTCTGCAATCCAAGATGGCGGCAAATAAACCTAAAGGACAGAATTCCTTGGCTTTACACAAAGTCATCATGGTGGGAAGCGGTGGTGTAGGAAAATCTGCTTTAACGCTACAATTCATGTATGATGAGGTAAGAAGCTGCACTAGGAATTAGGAGATGCCTGCTACATAGTGTTGTTTAAGTTAAATTTGTG
Source organism: Cephalopterus ornatus (assembly GCA_013396775.1). NCBI lineage: Eukaryota > Metazoa > Chordata > Aves > Passeriformes > Cotingidae > Cephalopterus > Cephalopterus ornatus. The sequence goes on from VZRE01014739.1 coordinate 56,359, forward strand.
TAGTTTTTTTCTGAAAGGGTCTAAATATATGTGATGTGGTATGAAAGTTATCAGTTAAGTGGGACAAAAACATGTTTTGAGATTAGTGATTTGCCCTGTAGAGATAGCTATGAAGGTAAAATTTGGCCTTTTTCAGACTTCTAAGCAGTTAGGTGCTCTGTCATATTATTGGAGTATTTTTGCATTGTTCACTAGAGCTATTAGAACTTAGTTATTGCAGCTGAAAGCTTCTTTACTTAGGTGAGTTGCATGATGCCTGAAACAACCAAGTTTTTCCATGTTTTTTTATGCTGCTGTTGAAGAGAGGAAAGGAAATCAGTTTCTTGTTTCCTTACCTTTTTTTCCCAGTGAAAGTGGCTGAGGAAAGCAAAAACCTAAAAAGTGTTTGGGCTGAGGAAAAGTGTGCTTTAACTGAGTTGTGTGAGTACTTCACGTGGCCTAAATGCATATGCTTAGTTATTAGTTACTGTACTCATTTAAGGTGTTTGCTAGATCCTTGTGTTCAAACAGAAGCATTTGCCTTGTACAAGCATGGTTTTATAGCATTAAGGATTTTTTTTTTTCCTAGTTTGTTGAAGACTATGAGCCCACCAAAGCAGATAGCTACAGGAAAAAAGTGGTTCTGGATGGGGAAGAAGTCCAAATTGATATATTGGACACAGCAGGGCAGGAGGACTATGCTGCAATTAGAGACAACTACTTCCGAAGTGGAGAAGGCTTTCTTTGTGTCTTCTCTATTACAGAGCTGGAATCCTTTGCAGCAACTGCAGACTTCAGGTAAGTTACAAGGCAAGATAATTATTCTAATTACATTGTGATAATTGCAAGGGTGGGGTTTTTTTTAATTGTTGTGTAATATCTTTTTGATAATCCATATTGGATGACAGCTCTTACTGTTTTCATATAATGTTTTGAACAGATGCCTAGCCATGCCTTTGCTATCTGTACCACTTCAGATATCTTAGCTGCTGTGTTTCTGAATACCAGAAAGGCTATTGCCACAGAGCAGATACTTCTGCCCTTTGTAAGTTGGTGTTGCTTGGCACTTGTGCTAGGTAGCAGTGTTTTCTGAGGAGGTATGCAGCTATCCAAAGTAATGGATCTGAGAAAAATTTCATAGAGTTTGTATGGTTGCCTGTAATGTATGTACAGTACTGTGTACTTCCTAGAGTTGTCTTTTTTTAGTTCTTGGTTCATATGTAGAGGACTATGATGTGTTTCTCTTAACCAGTGAAACAATACCTAGAACAAAAAAGCAGCTATAGCATGTGCAGCTGTTTCATACTAGAATACTTGTTATAAAGATGACATGACCAGACTTCAGTTGAAAACTCTTCAGAATGACCATATCTGGTGATGCCTGTCTACAAAGTCTTAAGCAATGTGAGGCATATGCATTGTATTCTGAGAGACTGAAGTGCATAGTATCAACTACACAAGCCTTTATACCTCTTAAAGATGGTTTTATGAACAGCAGAATATTGAATTTGGGTGACAAGCTTTTGGAAGCAGAGGTGACTTCTCTGAGAAGCTGCTAGGAGCTTTCACTATATCCAGTGGAGCCAATGCCAGCCAGCTCCAAGAAGTATCTACCTCTGGCAAAGGCTGAGCACACCAGCAACAGTGGTAGCACCTCTGGGATAACATATTTAAGAAAGGGGAAAAAAAGGTTTTGGGCAGAAGCAAATTGCATACAGAGAAGAAAGGAATAAGAATAAGTGAGAGAAGCAGCTCTGCAGATGCTAAGGTCAGTGAGGAAGGAGGGGGCGGAGGTGCTCCAGTCGCAAGAACACAGCCTGTGACGAAGACCATGGTGAGGCAGGCTGTCCCACTGCAGCCCATGGAGGACCATGGTGGAGCTGATATCACCTACAGCCTCTGGAGGACCCCAAGCCACAGCAAGTGGATGCCTGAAGGAGGCTGGGATCCTGTGGGAAGCTCGCGCTAGAGAAGGCAGCACCTGTTGAGAGAGGAGCCCACACTGGAGCAGGTTTGCTTTCAGGACTTGTGACCCCATTAGGGACCCATGCTGGAGCAGTTCTGCGTGAAGAACTGCATCCTATAGGAAGGACTCACCTTAGGAAAGTTCATGGAGGGCTGTCTCCCATGGGAAGGACCCCACACTGGAGCAGGGGAAGAACTCCTCTCCCTGGGGAGGATGCATTAGCAGAAACAACATGTCATAAACTGACCACAACCCCCATTCTCTGTTCACCTGTGCTGCTGGTGGGGAGGAGGAGGTAGAAACGGAAGTGAAGTTAAGCCTCGGAAGGAGGGAGGAGTGACAATAAGGTATTTTTTAAGATTTGGTTTTACTTTTCATTACCTTACTGATTTAATTGGTAATAAATTTAATTAACTTAGCCAAGTTGTGTCTGTTTTGCCTGTGATGGTAATCAACCAGTGATCTCTCCTGTCCTTATCTCAACTCATGAGCATTTCATTGCATTTTCTCTCCCCTGAGCAGCTGAGAAGGAAGGTGATAAAGGACTTTGGTGGGTACCTGGTATGCAGGCAGGATCAACCCACCACAAACACAAATTAGAAGTATTTTTTAATTGAAGTAGTAGATACACATTTTATGTAAAGGATTGCTGTAAATCTGTCCCTTCAGTTTTGCTTGGGTGAAATTTCTCTCTGTAAAAGATACAGATGTAATTTTTTGAATTTACAAGACAAAAGTTCTGCATAGCATTCACCCTTCCTATCAAAATCAGTATATTACTTAACTGTAAGCAAACATAAAACTAAAATTTGGAACTGGGTACTTCTGGTGTAATGAAGGTTTAACAGGATAGGGTTTTTAAGACAGCTTTCAGGCATGCAGCATATTAAAACTCTTATGATAATAATAGACTATTATACAGGCAGCAGTATATTACAGGTATTCAATATTGTTTGAGAGAGAGAAAGCATATTTAAATGACTCACTGCTGTATTTAAAAAAAAATAATAGGTGAGAAAATGGTTTTACCTGTTCAAAGTGTAGTGAAATAGGAAAGGCCATAACTTTTGGCAAAAAGTAAGGAAACAAATATAAAAAGGTATTATCTACATCCCACTGAAATAAGGCTTGTCAAAGATGCTGTCACAGTTCAACTTAATTATCACTAAGTAGCAAAACATGTTTAATATCTCTAAGGGAGGAGTAAGAGGTATGAAGAGCGGAGACAGAGTTTCATCTTCTAGTGTTTTTTTTTTTTTCTATTTGTGTCTCTATGTGTGTGTGTTTATATATTTTGAGAGAGGGAGGAGCAGGCCTTGTATGTTTGCAGGCTTATGCTAGGTACTGTCAACCATGGAGGACTGCTTAGTATAGTCCAGCTCCTTTAAAGTGCAAAATGACCTATTCAAATTTGTTTAAAATCATGTTAATGCTTCAAAGTACATGATCTTTGGCTTTAGAAAAAGTCCTACTTTTCCAGTAAAGTGGAGTGTTAACAGTATACATGTTGATACAACAAAAATGAAAGAAAAAATCCCTTTAAGTACAGATACTAAAATTCTCCTCTGTCCAAATCTGAAAGTGCCTTTCAAGTTGCCTTTGAAACTGTAGAAGCCTAAGTGCTAAAATGTAGCTCAGAAAAATTACATTTTCTGATGTGTGTACAGTTAAAGTACCTTTGAGATTGTTGAGTAGTCTGAGGGCATACTGTTTAAGAGCCAGCTATGAAAGAAGGTGACAAGAAAAATCTGGATGTTTGTTTTGGTGGAATTTTGTTCTGCTGGAATGGCAGACCTCCAACAGAGAAGAGCTGTGTACTGCTTCAATGTCTGTGGTGGGGTTCCTGGTATGCTCTGAAATGCCAATGCTCCAAGTAATTTTTTTCAATAGAATGCAGACCTGCAATGACTATACTTTTAAATATTTGAAAGGTAGTTTGATAAAATTTGGCCTTGCTTTGAGTAGAATTGGTCTGGCTCTTATGTTTGGTTTTTTTTGTTTTACATTCTAGATGTCAAGCTGGCGCATATCTTTTGTTCAGGAGATATCAGTCTTCAGAGGGGTCACAAAGGAGAATATTGTCATCTGGATTGCTGTTAGATTAACTCTTTACATAATGAAATTGTTTGGCATCTGTGGTGGTTTGACCTGGCATTTATGCCAGGTGCTCACTAAAGCCCCTCTGTCACTCCCCTCCTCAGCTGGACATGGGAGACAAAATACAATGAAAGGCTTCTGAGTTAAGGACAGGGAGTGATCACTTATCGATTACCATCACAGACAAAAGAGACACAACTTGGGGAACTTAATTGAATTTATTAGTGTTCAAAATCAGAGCAGGATAATGAGAAGTAAAACTAACCTTAAAGACAACTTCCCCCCACCCCTCCCTCCTTTCCAGGGTCTACCTCCTCCTCCCCAGTGGCACAGGGAGACAGGGAATAATGGGGGTTGTGGTCAGTTCATCACATGTTGTTTCTGCGGCTGCTTCCTCCCCAGGGAGAAGGGTCCTTCCCCTGCTCCAGTGTGGGGTCCTTCTTATGGGGGACAGTCCTCCATGAACTTCTCCAGTGTGAGTCTTTCCCACAGGCTGCAGTTCGCTAACTGCTCCAGTGTGGATCCCTTTCCGCAGGGTGTAATCCTGCAGGAACAGACTGCTCCATCTCTCTCCCCCCCAGAGTCACAAGTCTTGCCAGCAAACCTGCTCTAGCATGGGCTCTTCTCTCCATGGGACCACAGGTCTCTGCCAGGAGAGCCTGCTCCAGTGTGGGTGTCCTCCATAGGCTGGAGGGGAATCTCTGCTCTGGTGTCTGGAGCACCTTCTCCCCCTTTTTCACTGACCTTAGTATCTGCACAGTTGTTTCTCTCACATATTCTCACTCCTCTCTTCTCTGAGTGCAATTATATTTGCGCAGTAACTTGTTTTTCCCCCTTCTTAAATACGTTATCCCTGTGGCATTACTGCCATTGCTTACTGGCTCGGCCCTGTCTATTGGTGTGCCTGTCCTGGAGCCAGCTGGCATTGGCTCTGTTGGACACTGGGGAAGCTTCCAGCAGCTTCTCAGTGAAGCCACCCCTGTAGTCCCCTGGCTACCAAAACCTTATCACTCCAACCCCATATAGGATCACCTAGATAATTAGTGTTGAAAGCTACTAGTTTTTACCAGTAATCTGGTTTACAGTTACTGCAGTGATGCACTGAGTTTTCTTTTGGCCACCTTCCTAATCCACTGACCTATTCAAACTACTTGTGGATAGCTGCAGACCCTGTTAAAATATTTGCACTGGTATTTGTGGAGAAGAGGAGAAAGATTGCTTTTTAATTATATCTCAGACATAAATGTAGTGTTACAAGCTGCCTCCAATGCATAGCTGTTGGGGTTTGTTTTTTTTTAAAAAAAAGGGCTATCTGCAGTTTCTCAGCTCAGTGAATAGACTTCCCCCACAAGACTACGAGCTTTTTTTGTAACAGCAGGAGGATCCTGCCATATACCAAACGAAAGCCCTTTAGAATATCAATTACTTAATTGTCTTCAACTTCTCTCCCTTCAACTTTAAATTTTGTTTCACCTCAGCCAGCAAAAGGAATTTTTTTCTCCATGCTTTTTGTCTATCTTTCAGAAATTGCTCCATGATCAGGGGCTACTTTTCACTGCTAACTTTATGCTCTTGTCTTAGACAAAATACAGAATATCCTTCTGAGAAAACTGTTCTTCCTGATACTTCTAATGCATTTCCAATTAGAAGAAAACTTTGATTATTTTTTAAGTGTTGAAGACTTGTGTAGCAAACGATTTGTAGTATTGAGATTTACAAGTTTAAACCTTCCATCCTAGCAGTTAGAACAGTAGAAGCATCTGTCCTTAAAAATCTGATACATATACGACTTGTATCTGTACACTGGCTTATAACTGAACGAAGATCTCTGCAGAGACTGAATATAATTGACTTGAGAAAGATTCCTGAAAGGAAAAGATTTTCTCTGACTATGCTATGGACCATTTTATCAGCTTTAAAAATGGAGCATGCATTTTGTTAGGAAAAAATCAGCAGTAAAACTGAAGCTTGAATAGCTTAAAAATGGCAATCAAAAGTAGTAATATAAGGAGAATGATAAATGCTCTCAAATAACACTGTTAAAGGGAATGAATTATTAATATAAATTCTCACCTAAACCAATCCTGTTCTATTTTTTTCATTTCTTACTGACTCACCACCTTCCTTCCTGGAGGGCTAGTTGTCTGTCCCTGTCTTCATTCTGTATAATGTCATAATGAGGTTTAAGACTTTCCTCTTACATAAGCTTCATAAGAGGAATATGTGGCTTTTCACTCTAAGATGGAAAAGTATTTAGTCTGAGTTCTTCTTTTTGTGTTCTAAGAATAGTACTCCATGCAAAGCTTAATTTTCTTTTCCTTTTCTTTTTTCTCCAGGGAGCAGATCTTAAGAGTAAAAGAAGATGAGAATGTTCCTTTTTTGCTAGTTGGTAATAAATCAGACTTGGAAGATAAAAGGCAAGTTTCTGTAGAGGAAGCAAAAAACAGAGCTGATCAGTGGAATGTTAATTATGTGGAAACTTCTGCAAAAACACGAGCTAATGTTGACAAGGTAATAACTGGCCTCTTAAAACAAAGGATCTGTCCATCAGTTTTTACGTTATCCCTCTTTTCCATGAGTTTCTCTGTATGTTTGTTATTTTAGCAATTATTTTTGTGAAATTTTATTCAAAAACTTTCCTCCCTTAGCTTGCAGGGAGTGCATGACTAGGTGACTTCATGTAGAATAGTGAAAATGTTAGGCATAAGTTTATCCCATCCTAAAGTGCAAGGAGTCACTATACAGACATGATACAAGACCTTATTTCATTAAAATTTTCTTAGGTCAGCTGTTTTGACCTAGACTTCTTACTGCTTTTTCTGTAACTAGAAGACAATCTACTTCTGAACAGTGAGGAGTACTGTCTGATCCTCAGAATAAAACACCTTGTAAAAGCAGGTAATGGAGGGATTTGAGCCCTCCCTACCCTCATTTAACCATCTGCCTATTTGTATGTTGCTTTGATGAAGAATGGATGAACCCAAAAAGCTTTTTGAAAAGCCTAGAAGTGCCTCATGGGTTTTCAGGGATTAAACCTAGTTCAGAAGATCGTGAAATAAGAGAGAATATTTGTTTCCAAGAAACTAAAATATTGATTAGTTGTAAGTATTTCACTATAACTGTAAAAGACAGGAGTTCTTGGAATTCAGAATAACTCAGCCTTGTAGACTGTAAGACTAACAGATGTGTGGCAAAAGAACTAAGTAGTCTAGTGCAGTGGGCCAACCTTTCCTTTCAGAGCCATTGACAAACTTGACCACACATTGAATCACAGAATGGTTTGGGTTGAGAGTGACCTTTAAAGATCTCTAGTTCCAACCTCCCTGCCAGGGGCTGGGGTGCAGCCCACTAGATCAGGTTGTTCATCCAACCAGACCTTGAACGCTCCCAGGGATGAGACATCCACAACTTCTCTGGGCAGCTTTCTCCAGTGCCTCACCATCCCCACAATAAAGATTTTTCCTAATTTATTATTTAAATCTGTCCCCTTCTAGTTCAAAGCTGTTCCCCTAACGGACTTATCACAAGCTGCCTCTGTAAAAAGTTGCTCTCCCTCTTTTTTATAAACCTCTTTAAGAACTGAAAGGCTGCAATGAGATCTCCCTGGAGCCTTCTCTTCTCCAGGATGAACAACCCTAGCTTTCTTAGCATGTCTTCGTAGGAGAAGTGCTGCAGTCCTCAGATCATCTTTGTGGCTTCCTCTGGACTTGCTCCAACAGGTCTGCATCTTTCTTGTGCTGGGGGGCCCCAGAGCTGGACCAAGTGCTGCAGGTGGAGTGTCACCAGGGCAGAGTAGAGGGGGACAGTCACCTCCCTGGATCTGCTGGCCAGTCCTCTTCTGATGTAGCCTGGGATACCGTTGGCCTTCTGGGCTGCAAGCAGACACTTGACTCACATCCAGCTTTTCATCCATGAAAACCACCAAGTCCTCCTCCACAGGGGTGTTCTCAATGAGTTCTTCTGTCAGTCTGGACTCGTGTCTGGAATTGCCTCAACCCAGGTGCAGCACCTTGCACTTGGTGAAAAATTTTTTGACATGAATCCTTATATATGAGCTGTCAACTGAGTATGAGAGCTGTAATGTGAGTTCTCTTTTGCATTTAACTGGTGTTTCCTGCCAGTTATCTTCCTGAAGAAACTGATGGTTCAGGACTACAGTAAGAACTGTATGCTGTTCTGTAGAGTAAATTGAGTCAATTAAATACAGCAGAACTCATTTTCATTGATCAATACAGCTCTGATTTTTTTATTGTTATAAAAGCCAATACATCTTTTAGTTTTGATGTATAATTGCAGTTAACAGCCATCTATTACAGTTGTAGAAATTCTCAGCTCTTCAAATCCACTTTACTTTTAGTAGCTAGGAAAAAAAGTGTGTGTGTGTGTGTTTTTTCAGTAGCTCTCTGGTCAATAGCCTTTGCACACACGTGGTAGGCTACCACAGAGCTCCAGGTTTCTTTTTGGAGCTGATGGCATAATGGATCCAGAGTAACATGTGTCATGTAGATTTAGAGTTTGACAGGCCATAAATGAGGCTCTGTTGGCACAAGTGAATACCACATATTCTTAGTTACTTGGAGCATACGAAGTTTTGTGGTTTGTTACACAAACTTGAGTTACTATTTTATAAGAAATCTGACCTCGCTGAATTCCAGAATAGTGGGTTTGCTCATTTGGGAAAAATACAGACAGCTGCCACTTACTTTGGCGAAGGTGACCCACTAAGCGTTTTCTCAGAAGGTTATGTATCCCAGACAGCTAAATAATGTAATATGTTATCACTGCTTAAGCAAGTTGACAGTTGCATCTTACCATTAGCACAGATTTAACTTCAAGCAAGTAACGTAGTGCACATTTGAAAATCTAAAGACAATCTCATTTCTTGATGGAAATGTTTAGTTCCATTGATTTTCTTCAGATTCCGTGTAATGAAGGTTGATGTTCTTGCTGCAGTCAATATGAGATTAGGGTGATTGCAAATAAAACCCTACTTAGCTCTGTAGAGGAGCTTTTTCAGCACCTGCACTATGCATGTTTTACAGAAATGATCAAGTCCCTTGAGATAGATCTAGAAAATGTCTCCTGAGAAAGAAGTTTTAGAATTGTTCAGATGACTCCCTACAATAAAATTATAAAGATGAAATAATTTGCTGCAGCGTCCTGTGAGTCAAGTGTAAATCTGCTTTTCAAATTAGTAAAGCAGTTTTAAGCAGTCCAATCATAAAGCCTGAACTGTCAGTAGGATCTCTCTTAAATAAGTCAGGGGTGTATTTCCAGCTTTGCCACATTTGTTTCCTACTAAACCATTTGATGAAAACAAACTTCATGTGTACTTTGAGGTTGTAATATGGTAGCTGAGATTACCTGATATAACAAATTATGTATGTAGTCATATGATTGATAACTTTGATTAAGGGAAATGCTATTTTTTTCCCTAGTCACTTTGTGTTTAGACTTGCACCATGGAACATACTATGAAAAGTTCAGTGTATGTCACTGCTCCATTAATATGTTTCTAGGATTGGATGTTCACTTTTTCAGCCTTTGCACTTCATTACTGAAAATACTCAAAACATAAACTGATTTCCTGGAGTCTCCTCAGTGAGATGTACATACAACATTTTAAAATCTTGGCTGGTGATGAGACCCTTGTTTCAATCCTTATTTAAAATTGTCTGACAGGATTCATAAGCAAATGTCAGAAGACAGGGGAACATTATGGTGGATTGAAAGAAGCAGGATTGCATCATATCAACTTGGCCTTCAGAACCAGTGAAAGATTTGTTGGATTAATAAAAATTAATTTGTTTGCTCAAACTGATTGCATATAATTGACTCTATTCTAAACAACTGATGTGAATATCAGTGATAAATTAACTCATGTCTGTGACTGGTTTTGCATTTATATTCTTACTTCTTTTTTAGGTGTTTTTTGATTTAATGAGAGAAATTAGAGCCAGAAAAATGGAAGACAGCAAAGAAAAGAATGGGAAGAAGAAAAGAAAAAGCCTAGCTAAGAGGATCAGAGAAAGATGTTGCATTTTATAATCAAAAGTCTGGATTCCTTTCCTACCCTGACCATACTAATAAAAAACATAATTTATAAGCATGCCATTGAAGGCTGAAGTGACTGAAATTACCCTAACATGTTGGAAAATGTAATGTACCACTAAAAGCATGAATTGGAGCTGCACTGAAAGTCAAATTCACTGAAAACAAATTATGTGGCTTCTCAAGAGAAGCAAAGTACAGTCCATTTCATAATTGCCTACCTTCTCACATTTCTTCTGAATGTAGTGTTTCATAGGCCGTCATTTCTTTAATAGTGAACAGAGGGGTGGAGTATTACTTTGTGGGTTCTTATAAAACATACTTTTTTATCACTGGTAATTGTCAATTCATCTTGTCTTTTGTTGCCTTGAAAATTACAATTGTGAACGTGATACCTAACAAAGCAGCATGCAGCTGTTTTGCCATGGAGTAACGCAAATTAGAAAAGAATAATGTATATGCGAACAGTTACGTTGAGGAAAATTATATGTGGTTCTGCATTACCTGATTAATTTAGAAGAGTGATATAAACTTTTACATTGAAATATTTGAATATGCCTTAATTTTGAAACCCAAACATAGCAGGTTGCTTAATCAAGGGTGTATTTTCAACTTTGTTGTGTAGAGACTGTCCCTGCACATCAGTGCGAGACTGCCCTCTCTGAGGAGTGCAGTTACATGAAAGATTTTGCTAACTAGCTGTCTGCTAGCAGTGTCTGTTCTTTAAATGTGTGCCATACTCTGCTGTTGTGAATAATACGGAGCATATTCTGTCATCCATAATTTGGTAACAGTATGGTATCTTAACTAAAAGGTCAGAATACACATAAGACTGAAGTCATAAGCCTATGGCACATCTAAGCCTGGAATGGTTGTTTAAAATTTAGCGTGCTGGTACCTTGAAACTTCCCTTTTGCACATAGATTCTTGTCTAGATGTTCCTTGGGTTTTAACTCCCTGGAATTGGGTGGAGTGGGGCTAATCTAGTAGCGCTAATATGTTTTAAGATGTTGTCTGGCAAATTCTGGTTAATTTCTTTTGTGTTCCTAATACTCAGCTTTGGGAACATGGTGTGTTATGCTGAAGCTCTTTGCAGGTTTTGTACTGTTTAGTCTATGTTGATTTTCAAATGGGGAACAAGTGTAGCTACTTTTTCTAGTTAACGTTGATATCAAGCAATCAAACATGCTTTGCAATACAGAAACATTTAACACATACATCCAAAATCCCCAAACAAAACATACTGCCTCAGTTGCTTTGGAACAGCAAGAATACTAGCACACGGTTAGTATGCTACATCTTAACTAAAAAAAATACCAGAATGTTTGAGGGTTTTGGACTCCTCTGTGGTGAGACAGGCTAGATCAATTCCACAAACTGTTATACTTTTTATACATGTGTAAGCCTATAACTGACAGTTTAAAATGTGCTCAAGCGAACTAGGTAACAAATATTTAACTTTCATGCTAACAGACGTTTTAGGGACTCGAGTCTTAGAAGTTATATTTGTCATGTTAAATATTTATCAATAGGAATTTTGTATGTGCATTTAGTAGACTGCCAAGTGCAGAATTAAAGTTACTCATGTAACTGGCAAATAAGTCAGTCTTCATCTTACTGTGTACTCATTTGGGTCTATTTAGCCAGGGAGTCTAACCACTAACATTGTGACTTTGCTTTGGAACCTGTATACTGGGAACTGAGGTGTTATGAAGCCACTGGACACATGAAAGCTGTCTTGGCTGATGCCTTATCCTGTCCTTTTATTTGCTATTTGAGCCATTGAAAAATGAATAAACTTCCATTTTTCTAAAATACTTGTGCAGTGTTAATTAATAGCTATTATTCATAAATGTTGCTGTAGCTGATGCCGGTTGTCAAGCAGTTAAACCTAAATATTCCAGAAGGCTGGTTTGTGTGCGTGAACAAAATTGTACATTAAATCTAATTAGAATGATAAAAAGCCACTTCATAATAGTGAGATGATGTATGTGCTACCTTTTATCCAGAGCTAATTACTTAATTGTTATAAACAAGAATGTCAGAAAACAGGCAAACAGACTGAGGTAACCTTGTTCCAGAATTACTTTTCCATAAAAATGGAAAGTGAGATTTAAAAACAAAAAACAAGTAGACAAAAACCAACCAACCAACCAAAAACAGACTACCCACAACCTATGTAAGTTTTGATAAAATAAAAATGTATTCTAAGTCATTTTCTTTTGGCACAGTTGAAGAGAATATAAGTGTTCTTCTCAACCTGCAAGGAATATAGTTTGCATTGTGAAATATAGGATTTGGGTATATGTTGAGAGAGTCATCCAAACTGAGTGTTATATTTGCATCATAGAGGAGTGTTTGGTTTAGCCTACTTGTGTGTCTGAAACTCCTAGGTCTGGCTGCTCAGAGTGCCCTGTGCTTGAGGGCATGTTTCATCCCCTATTTCGCCAAGAAGTTGAAGATACTCTCTTCATTGGCAGGATCAAAGCCTTCCATAGTAGTTCCCTCCAAGATAGCCTAATGCTGGCAGTGCTGTTGCTCCCTTTTGCAAAATGCATGGCTTGATAAAACTGCAGACCAGAGTGATGCCTTAGTTTGTATAAAGCTATAAAGTTCAGTTTTCTTTTACGTATGAATATGAAAGTAACATTGAATTTTCATGCTAACTCCATTTTTTTCCTGTAGCTTTTCATAGCTTTAAAAACTTGATTTTAAAAACTTTTGAAAATGTTGGCTAAGAAATCTGTGGTCTATTTTGTAGTTTCTGTAACCTGATGAGCATGCGGTAGCTTAACAATAGTAGTGTCTAGCAGGTTTTTTTGTTCTGCAACAGCATCACAATGTGCAGGAGGTGCTTTCCCATTAATACTGACCTTGTTAACATCACATTAGTGTGCAGAATGACCCCTTTGGCAATTCCAGTGGCAATCATAATGCAATAAAATATGCTTTGTATCTGAGCCTTATGCTCGCTATATTCATCTGTGGGAGCCAAATAGTTTTTCTATATATACGTATAATGGGCTTGCTGAAAATCTTGGGTTCTGTTTTGGGACACCAAGATTCACAGTGTCTCTCTAGTTTCAGAGACAGAGAGGGTAGGTGTTCTCTGCTTGATTATAGTCCAATGCAAAATGTGGAGCAGCAGAGTGACAGCTGGTGTCACGTGAGTGCCTATAATCCATTTAGCTGTGCCAGAACTGGATCAGAAGGTAAGACTGAGCATGTGACAATTGAGAATTGAAGAGGGAAAACTAAGAGCACACCTTAATTTCTGAACTTTCTCATTGCTGTTAGACGTGTTGGCTCTTCTAGCCATATGGATGCATAATCATGTGCATTTCCAAATTCACTCCTGCCAGTTTTTGGCTGTGACTTAAATAAATGACTGGGTATGTTTTTAAGAGGTGACTCAAAGAAACATCTTGCATATTTTTGTGGCAGCTTCAGCTTGTTACTAAAATTGAATGGTAAGAAGTGTGCCAGTGTTCCTCATACTAGAGTGTAAGTTAATCTTTGATCTAAATACACTGACCATACTGGAATATTTTTGGTTGAAGCTTCATTGTCAAATGCTGAAATGCATACCACTTAGGATCTGCCCAGGACCAGACACATTGCCAAGACTCTTCTCATTTACAGAAGATCCTGAATAGATCTAACCAGCTACCAACTGGTTCAATCCATTTTTGGAAAATATTCAGAAGATATAATTTGGCTTGTGTGTGCTAGGATATTTTCTTTCTTTCACCTCTTTTCCTGATGAGCAGACTTTTGAGAAATACATTCGCTTAATGAGTTGGTAACAATCACATTTTTTCTTGTTGTCCATTTCTGTTTGGATTTGACCATATTTATGTCAGGAAAGCAAGGAGAGGGGAAGCTGATTTCTGTGCCACCTGATGGCGGGCAACCATCATCTGTTGGCAGCTGTGGAAGCACATGGCCAAAAAGGAGAAATCAGGAAGTGGCCAGAATCCAGATGAAAGCTCAGGGAGTCTTTGCAATGCTTTGGGAGCTAAGACGAGAAGTGGGAACCAAAACTCAGCGCACCAGGGATAGACACAAAATACTGGCATGTTCCTGCTGCCAAAAACAAGGTGGGACAAACTGCATACAAGATATGTGCTTTGTTTCCTCTTCCTGGCAGCATCAGTACTGATTTTCAGGTATTTTCTCATTGTCTGAGTAACAGATGAAGTAGCACCTGCAGTAGCGTTGGACCTACATTTTCTCTACTCCTCTGCCTTCCTCTTCAGAGAGCTCACGCTCATTCCTCTCTGAAAGAGAGTAGGCAATAAATGGTTACAGGCTGGTTAATGCAGTTTCCTGTGCTTATGCTGTGTGAGCACAGAGTAAGAAGAGGCTGGAGGAAGGTTGGAAGAAGCCTCACCCATAGACCACAGCAGCAATGACAGCAGTCTTGTGCTCTTTCTGTGGAAGCTCTAGAGGAGGATCTGGGATCTTGAGGTAGCGCAGTTATTCTTCTCTCTGTGCTTCTTATGGACGGAGAAGGCTAGAGTTATCCATTTTCTACCTTCTTGTTCTTGATTAATTCTGTGACATTTGTTGTTTGCCAGTATCCCAGGCACAAAGGAGAGGGTCTGGTATGACAGAGTTTGTGCCCCATGGATGTCCTGGCTAAGAGTGGAGGCATGATGATAACCACCAGTTTGAGTGTTATATTTTAGACACTGGATGAGGTCCTGAAAGTAATGAATTGGTGTTTGTTTTCAGCTGAGCTCAGCACACTTAGTATTCTTCTGTTACAGTTATTTTTGCTTTTTGCTTATTTTGTGAAGAAAAACTTACGAGATAGAGTTGGGTTTTTTTCAGTGCAACAAATCAGACCTGTTGGCTGAAATGCTGCCAGACTAATATATTAAATACTAGTCATCTCTAAAGAATGAGTCTAAAACAGTAATCCTTCTGTTTTATCTGATAACTGCCAAAATGCGTACTGAAATAGCCTGTGGAAGTGTTAAAGGAGTGGTTAAAAACAATGTGCTGTGTCCATGGATAGCAGTTTGTTGTGGGTGGTTGTAACTCCTGTGAGTGTCAGAACTGACTTGAGGAAGTAGATGCTAGATGCCCTTAGCTGCTTCTGACAGACTTATGCTGCACCTAACATGAAGGAAGCTAGGAGAATTGGGTTGCCCCAGTGCTGTTAGATGAGTCATTTTTTTCGTTTGTGAGACAAAGTAGATAATAATACATTTATTGCCACTGTTTCTGGTTTTGCAGCATTATTTAATCTGCAATGCAAGATGGACATCTTTCCTTGACTTCCTATAAATTTAGTAAATGATAATTATTCAAATTCATAGATAAGGTGCCCAGAGTGTGGGTTTTAATGAGCAAGCCCACATGGTCCGATACGGAGGGCAACAGTTCAACAGAGACCACTGCAGAGTTGCTCTTCTGATACTGGTTCCTTTTGTTCCATTGAAAAGAGATAAGGGCATACTGCATCCTACTCCAAGAATGTGATTGTCACTAGGGCAGTACGCTTGTCTGAGTGGGACAATGCACTTGGTCCATTAAATACTTCTGTTTTTTTAAAGTAACAGCAGGCAGAAGAGCCACAGCTTAGAGCATAGTCCTTGCTATGAGGTTTCTTCTATAATTTTTAATCCTTTAGTCACAGGACTACCTTTATGGAATACAGAAGAAAATGTTGGAATGTGTTTCATTTAGCTTGTATTTTGTTTTTATGTGAAGACCTTGAACCTTTTATGTGGAAAAAGAGATTAAACCCACAAGCATTTAAATAATTGATATTACAGTATGGGGTCCTGGGGGTGCTCACAGGCCTCAGTGTCTGGGACTGGCCTCCCCTGAGACCCTTACCCCACCTTATCCTGCCAAGGGCCCAGGGGCCTTGTCCCAGGTCAGCTTGGGGCCATCAGTCCCTTCCTGAGCCATGCTGGAGGTGTGCCCATCTCTGCCAAGGACACTGACAGAAGCAGACTTGCACTGCTCAGGTGCCCTCCTTTAGATATTGTTGGTTGGCTACTTTGGAGACAGAGTATTGGGCCAAATGGACCTTCTCTCTGAGGGAGTGCTGTTGCTCTCAGGCTCATATGTTTTAGTATGTGCCTGAGGAGGACATCCTGCATCAGACTGAGGGCTTGATCTTTGAGCCTTCCTACTGTCAGAGATGTGGGGTTTTGTCCGGTGGAAAAATGGATAAACACAGAAAATCTGCAAAAACTCCTTTTGGAAATCTGTGCAGATGGACCTGTTGTCTTGAGATGATCCACAGCTCTCACCTGCTTCAGAAGGTCCATGCCTCCTTCCCACAAGGGGACAGAGCCAGTACCTAGGCTGGGAGAAAATTGTGGGTGTTCACTGCCTTCTCCTAGTGCAGGGCTCGGAAGAAATGTTATGAGGAATTTCCCTAGCATGTACTGGTCTTCAGTTTCTTGACATGGAGGTCTTCCAAATGTTTCCCAAAGAGGACCAGTGGAGCACCAGAAACAATAGGTACAAATTAAAATGCAGAGAGAAAAGACAGAAAAGACTCTTTTTATTTTGGTAGACATTAGATGACTAAGCCCAAGTCACAGGGGTTTAGTCAGGGACAGGAAATGGGTACCTACAATGACAGAGCCAGAAAGCCTTGATAAACACATGAAAGCAGAAAAAACAAGACTTGGTTCCCTTTTCTCTGGGAAACACAGTTGACAAGGAAGTATTTATGGCCCAGAAGAGCAAGCTCGTACTGGAATTGGCAATGGGATGGCTCTGGTGACTCATCCCCATCGGGAATAATGCCCTTAAAGACCTATGCATTTGCAGACATAGGCGGTGCCCTGGTGCAATGTGGCAGAGCTTGGGGGGAACGATTAGGAGCTGCCATGGAGCTCTTTCTAAACCCTGCACAGCACCATCAGTGGCCATCCCGTGCCATTGAGCTAGACTGATTTAGAGCAGGGTTGAGAGCGGGGAAAGATGGGAAGGAGAGCCTGGTACGGCCACCTGTAGGGCGAACCCTGGGACACTATCTCTAGCAGTGGCCACATGCCACCAATCTCAGTGACCTTGAAGAAAATTTCATCCTGTGTCTGGTAGCACACCAGTGGGTG
>VZRE01014740.1:0-40028 GCA_013396775.1 Cephalopterus ornatus
GCAGGAGCACTGCGCCCAAAGTGGCCCAGTCTTCTCCACTCCCTGAAAAGAGAGAATAGTGTATCTTTCCTCTAATATCACCTAAAATGTTTGAATGGAGTTCTACGATAGCGGATGGTGTCCCTGCCCAAGGTAGGGAGTGGAATGAGATGAGCTTTAAGATCCCTTCCAATCCAAACCACTTTGAGACTTTGCAATCTACTACTGAGGTGCCTCACTGGCATAACAGGGCGATCCTAAGGCTCTGGTAAGGTTCAAGATTTTCTTCTAGGCTGAAATTTAGCAGTGCCTGCCCTAACTCCTTCAGACTGGAGGTGGAGATCTGCCCACACATCTTGTCGCATTTGCAAGCACCACCTTCTGCCTCCTCCGTAGGACACCGGTGAAGTCCCTGTTTCATCACCATTAGGGCAGCCCACGTGGCTGCTGTGGCCAGTGACATCATGTCATGTGGCTGGGTGAGATATTTGTCATGTGAACAGGGAAAAGGTTTCTCTAATTAATGCTAATCTTTAGTATAGACTGGAGGTTTGTGTGCCACATTGCTGTGAGAAGGAAAGCCAAGCGTGTTGGGGTGCTGGGAGCTGCCAAATTTAGGGAAATACCCATTTAATAGGTGAGTTCCAGGGTGGGACATTAATACTTCCTTCTTTCCTACTCAGAATAAGGGTTGTCAGTGAAATCAGCAGCAAAAAATGTTGATTGTGATGTCATCCCTTAAAACCAGTGTTCTGCGAGGAGGGCAGGCAGATGGGAATGTGCTTTCTGGGCCAGTGTCAGCAAGTCCAGACCACTGCCAGAGCCACTCCTTTATTCTGCCCCTGTTTCAGTGCACTAAACTGGGGAGGTGCCTTGGAAACTCCTTCATTAACCACTTCACCGACTGTTTAGACACAAATAAAAAGCAGCTCAGCTTCCATGAAGGTGAGAGAGAAACATGAACTGATTTTTGCTAAGATAAGGGTCTTCCAAGAGAAGATTTCAACCCAAAATAGTACTGTTATTTTGGATTTCTGGGGTGGCATCTTTCTCCCCTTCAATCCTCTGCTTTTTCCCTGCTGTAGGTGTAGGGAATGCTGAGATTCCCTGTTCTGGACCCTGCAGTGTCAGAGGTTGTTTCCAATTATTCACCAAAGCAAGGCACTGAGGGTGCTGGTGTGGGGGAAGCAGGACACAGGACATAGACAAGGCTGAATCCATTGGTGTTGGGGTAGTCTTGATAAAATAAATGTGAAGCCACAAGAACTTGCACCCTTTTGTTCCAGGGCAAGAAGAAATTACTCTTTTGGACCTTTTCAACTGTCCTGGGGCTTTTAGATCAGTGTTGGGCACTGCTGCAAGGGTGGCTGGATCAGGACATTTTGAGGGGGGACTCGTTATACAGTTTGGATGAGCTCAGCCCCTCCTGTCCCTCCCTTTTGCCCTGAATATCTCACTCAGCTAAAAGCTTCCTCAGCCAGGGCGATGCATTTAGAGCATCTAAATTAGAGCAGACAGTGCTGTCTAAGGGGGATGAATCTGTGGCAGAGTGCGAAAAGCATTCAGGATGTGGCTTTCCCTTTGTTCTCCGTTGCAGGAGCTGATATTTCTGGACACGCAGTGGTGTGCGTGAGCAGCAGCACCCTTCCAGCTCCCAGCTGGTTAATCCTGCCAGCACAGCAGCACCAGGTCATCCAGTGTGTTCATGTGCCAGTGCTTGAGGTCTGAGAGCTGCATGCCTGACTCTGAACTGATTCACTGCCCCACAGAAATGAATTCCTCAACGTCTTTCTCTTGAAAGGACTTGCACATCAGAGTCTGTGTGTGGGTTAGGAACACACTGGATTCCCAGAACAAGGCAGCTCTGAGGTCACGTCTTTGCCACTGCAGATCTGTGAAAGAATGGTCTGCTGGGGCAGCTCCTGGATCATTTTAATGCCAAAGGAAGAAGATCCTATTTGGGGTATTGCCCTGTGTTCTCAGGTACGTGGATTCCTTTGTTTCTTCTGGCTAATGGAGCTTCAAACTGGCCCACCCTCGATGCTCTGTTTGCTCAAGGCCAAGCTTGGCTTTGTCCCCAAAGCTGGGGTGAAGAGAGGAGGGACAGATGAGCAGGGTCCCTCAGTGTGGAGTGGTTTCTGACGCAGTGATGGAGACATGACAAGTGCCCAAGGGCATGGGGGCATTTGGCCTGGTAAAACAACACACCTAAAACCCAGGGCATCACTCAGGGACACACGGCATCTGTGTCCCAACCTGGGCCAGAGCAGAGAGGGGGCCGAGAAACAGCTTCTGCATTTCCACAGCAGGATTTCCCAATCACTGTTTATGCCACCTGGGCCACTCCTATTCAGACCACCTGGATTTCTCCTGCGTTTCTCCTACCCCACCTTGGAGGTCTGGGTACCTCACTCTGACACAAAGCTCACCCAGGGCTGTGTAACAGCTTTACAATTCAATTTTTTTTTCTAACTCCTTGCCCCTTTTGAAAGACATGAGGAGCAGTCCAAGGGTTTGAAAGCCAGGGAGATGTGGCAGTACCTGCTAGGAGGGAATAAGCAGGTCGAGGCTTGGCTTCCCTCTGCTTTTCCTGAGCACTTCGTATCTAATGCTTAGATAAACACCATCTACTTCTTGGTGCTGCAAGATTGGGTAAGGAGATAAAACACATGGATTTACAAGCCATCTCAGTAGTACAGAGATGCAATTAAGAGTCAAACATGGCCTGTGTGGCCTGATCCGTGGGTTTGGTTTGGGATTGCAGTAACAGAGTTGTCCAGCTGTGTTTGGAAAGCAGTGCAATAACGTGTCACACTTCTGGCTGCCCGCTCATGCTGCTGACTTAAGGGAGGAGGGCTTGAACCCAAGGCTGGAAGCACTGGGAATGCTGGTGCTTCTGCAAGGCTGGCTCCGGTTTTTTTTAAACAGAGGTCATGGAGTTGGGCATCAAAGTTTTCCTTAAGCTGAGGAGCTTTGTGTGCCTTACCAGTGGGTTTCAAGTGCCACATCCCTCTTGCCCCCCATAAGCAGCTCAGAGCAGCTTCTGGGATCAACCTTCTCATTGCAGTTAATTCTTAGGTGTTCCTTGCACTAAAGAGTAGATGGAAAACTATTTGTAGTGCATTTGTTCTCTTCACTAGTCATGGAATATATTTGTTCCTCTCTTGAGTCTCCAGTTTTACTTTGCTCCTTTCCCTTTGCAGCTCAGCAGTGGGATCTGCAACGGGCCCACAAGGTGTGTGCAGGGAGCTTAGTGGCTCCTGGGTAGAGCTTGGTGGTGACAGACACTGCTCCTGTGTGGAATTCAGGCTGGATTAACACCGGGCAATGGTTTGGGGGCTAGTGGAGACCACATCCCAGCTGCTTCGTCACCCCCAGGGGCATTTTGCAGCTCCTTTGCATAGATCAGGGCAGTACCGAGCCACCAAACTCCTCCAGCACTGCCTCAAAACACAGCAAGGGGGAAAGAAGCATCTCCAAAGTGCTTTTGGAAGCCTTTTTGCCTGAGAATATTGGTATATTTTCCAGAGAAATATGTCCGAGTTGTTGCTGGTGTTGTTGTTTGTGCTGTCCAGTTGCCCAGCTCAGAGCTGGCTTTCGCTGTAGGAGTTTCCCCATGTCTCTCCAGGCTGCAGGGCTAAGAAGGCTTTGCACTTTTGGGTGGATACTCAGTAAATCACTGGGTTTGCCAGACTTTTTTCCCCCCTTCTCTTTACTTCTTTATGGACCTGTTGCTCTACTGAAACTTCAGCTGTTTAGGAGGCAGGTGAAGCCACAAGTTGTTATCTGGACTCTGTATTTTTACCCTTTATTTAAGCAAACTTGGACCCCAAAATTGTGAAACAAGGAAAACAACCTGGGTTGTGATTTTTTTTTAGTAATCCAACCTCCCTTTCCACTCCCTGGGATGGGTTTTGGTAACCTGTTACAAATGGGGCAAGAGGGCTTTGAGGAGCGTCTTGCAAGACTCACACCAGGGAATATTTGTCGATTCCTACCTCCCAAGAGGCTGGAATTTTGTGCTGGTACCCTGGGGTACCACTGGAGGAGTTTCACTACGTGGGGAAGCAGCTTTTCCCTCCTGAGGAATCGTTTCTGGGGCCCCCCTGAGCTGCTTCCCTAACACATCAGTGTGACGTGTCCCCATGTCCTGGGGCTGCCAAGCAGCTCAGTGCTCACCTCAGACACCCTGCAATGTAATAATCTGATTTTAATGGGTGGCCTTAGGCATTAAGACATCACACCATCCACTTCTGCCCACTGCTGCCGTTTCACTGGACGTTTGGCTTAGAGATTTATGACAAACAGAGGGATATAAAACAGTGAGGCACAGCTAAGGGTTGGCTGGCTGTGGAAAACCCTCTGAAAGTGTTGGGCAGCTGCTCTCTCGTGGCTGGAGTGCTTGGTGTCTGCAGAGATGTTGAGGATAAGTGGAAAAGAAGGAAGACCTTACTCTATATTGTTTAGAGGCTGCAGTTTCTTGATTGTATATCAAGCTGGAGTGTTGTCTGCTTTGCAGGAATTGTCTCCTGGCATATTGGAATCTGCATCCAGGATCTATGGATCATCTTCAGGATCAGTTATAGCTACAGTTGGATTGTGTGGGTGTGATATAGGTAAGAGCTGTGCACTTCTGTCCACTGGGAGCCTAAAGAGATCAAATATCTTGGAATTTGGGAGTTGCAAAAGAGGTTTTTTTGATTAATCAGTGGTTAAATCCTCAGAATTTTGCTTTATTGACTTCTGGAAGAGTGGAAAACGTGGGTAAACTAACCGACTGAGAGAAAATATAGTTATTAAATAAATCATGCATCTTATTAATTTGAATTAATAGTAAGCATGTCTAATACAAGAAATGGAAGTTCTCTCCTTAATAAGGCATTTGGGGTTGCTGGTAGATTCCCAAAACACGGAGGGGAAAGAAAATACATTAGGGGGGAACACAGATTCAGGAGCCAACAGCAGGAAAAGTTTTACAAAGACTTTTTGTCAATTTTCTCCCATATCTCCAAAAATTCTTAAGATGCCTTGTGGAGAAAATCAAGAGAAATGGGAAAAGAAAACAAAATACTTCTGCTTCCTGTAATTTTGAAAGTCCTTGGAAAATTTGGGTCGACTCATGAGAGCTTTAGCCCTAATGAAAATAGTGGCTCTGTGTGAGCATTTCACAGCATGGTGAAATGCCCCTTTCTCAGGTGGAAGTGCAGCTCAGCAAGTACATAAATAATAAATAATACATAATAGTATATAAATAATAATATAAGGGATGTAGAATGATTGCTCTGCTTTGCTTCAGATGAGCTCAAGAAGACTTTCCTCAGTCGTCTGACAACCTCCTTCTGGGGGCTTGTTCCTGGAAGAAGAGTCCTTAGAGTCCTGAAGTATGGCCTAGACAAACACCTGCCTCCCAATGCCCACGAGCTGGTGTCTGGAAAGCTGCACATTGTCCTCACCCGTTTGCACGACTGGAAAAGTGTGACCGTGTCTGAGTTTTCCTCCAAGGAGGACCTGATCCAGGTGGGAGCAGCCACGGCAAGGGGAGGAGGTGTGTGGGATTTACTGCCTGGCCATGTCTCACAGCACGGAATCGGGGAATGGTTTGAGTTGGAAGGGACCTTAAAGCCCACCCCATTCCATCCCCTGCCATGGGCAGGGACATCTTCCACTAGCCCAGGCTGCTGCAAGCTCCATCCAACCTGGCCTTGGACACTTCCAGGGCTGGGGCAAGCACAGCTTCTCTGGGCAACCTGTGCCAGGGCCTCACCATCCTCGCTGTAAAAACCTTCTTCCTTATCTCTAATCTAAATTTTTAAACCCCTTTTTAGTTTCAAACCCAACCCTAACCCTTGTCTCATCCCAACAGCCCCTGGGGCCTCACTGTAACCCATGCCATGATTTCTGGCCTTAGCACCCCCTGAATCCAGGCAAGGTCACAAGCTGAAATAATACAAACAATCAGCCCTCTTAATTGCTGGCTGAATTATCCTGAGTATGCAGGGAGCAAACTGAGGCATTTCACAGGTTCCCTTCCTACTTCTCCAGCCCAGACTGTGGATATCAGACGTCTGGTGCACAGTAGTGGTACCCAACAACCCAGCTGGGAGTCTCTCTTGGTATTCACAGATGAGCCCCCATTCCCAAGGGAACAGGTTCTGTGGCTCTTTGCTCACCTCTGTCCTTCCTGTCTCACCCACAGGCCATAACCTGCAGCTGCTTCGTCCCAGTGTATTTTGGACTTTTCCCTCCTAAGTACCGTGGGGTGGTGAGTACCTTGTGGTCTGGAGACCCTGTCCCAGGTCCCAGGTCAGGCCAAGGGCCCCTCTAGGCTGTGCTCTTTCTCCAGTGGTGGCATTAAGGATGTTTATACCTGTGTTTGCCACCAAAGTTGTTCAGTGCCATGTTGCCACAGTGTCTACAGAGGGAAGAAGGTGCCCCAAAGTCTGACCTTACTGCAAACAGAACCGACCTTCTCACAAAACTGTCCATCCTCCCCCTGTCCCCCGGGTTGGCTCAACTCCTTTCTGCTGCT
Source organism: Cephalopterus ornatus (assembly GCA_013396775.1). Classification (NCBI taxonomy): domain Eukaryota; kingdom Metazoa; phylum Chordata; class Aves; order Passeriformes; family Cotingidae; genus Cephalopterus; species Cephalopterus ornatus. The sequence goes on from VZRE01014740.1 coordinate 6,509, forward strand.
CTTTCCTCCCAGTTAAAGGGTGCTTTTGTGGCTGGAAGGGAGGACGTGTTGGATGTGGACCTGGAGCACACAAAACTGTGCTGTCCCTTTGAAGGGCATCTCTCGGCCACCAGAGCTCGGCCTGGGTGGGGAAGAAACCCCAAATGGGACACAGCACTGCTCTCCCTGACACCAGGAGGGCTCATGGTTCCCTGTTTTCTCTCCTAGCGTTATGTGGACGGGGAACTGGCCATGTGGAGAGCTGACTTCGTGTCCCAGACCACCATCACCGTGTCTGCATTCGCGGGCGAATACGACATCTGCCCCAGGGACGGTGCCGCCGCCTTCCTCAATTTCCAGCTCTCTGACTGCATTCTGCAGATCTCCTCAAGGAACCTCTGCCGCTTACAGCACATTTTTCAGTTCTCCAAACAACGCCAAGTGAGCTGCCCCCACAGGTACCCAGAGTCACGAGCCCCCTTTTCTCTGGCCCAGCTGCCCTGACTGGCACCTCCCCCCTGCAGGTCCTGGACCGGTTTTTTGCCAGTGGCTACCAGGACACGGTCTTCTTCTTAAAAAGACTGAGTAAGTGACTGGGAGTGAGGAGCAGGTAGGTTGGGTGCTTCTCTCACATTTTTGGGTTGCTGACAGAAGGTAAGAGATGCTGCCAGTGCATCCAGAGGGTCCCAGGCAGAAGGATCTCTGCATCCCTGGCATTATGGGATTATTTGACTCCCAGCCTCTCCTGAAGCTCCCTGTTCACTCTCTGGTGATGTTAGATCTTTTCTCTGCCACAGTGGGTGTGGTAAAGCTTTGTCCCAGGGAACACAGGCCCCCAGGACCTGGACAGAAATGCAGACTCAGGTGCCCTGTGAGGTGTTTGATAACCCACTGACCACAAAGCAGCAAAGTTTGGTCATCCCTGACCCCCAAACCCAACTTCAGTTAACCACGGGGTCACCAGTATGCCTGTTTTCCAGTCAATCCTGGTCATGCCTCACACTGCTGGAGAGCAGGTTGTTGAGGAACAGGCAGTGAGAGCTGGATTCTCTTCCCAACAGTTGATTTCCGTATGGATTACTTCAAGGGCTTTACGCTTTCATTCACCAATGAATCATACCAGAAAGGTGAGGAGACCCTGCACTTGAAGGCAGAACTGAGAGAACTTTTCTCCAGAGCCACAGACCCTGAGAAGGTCACTGAAGAGAATCTAGGGACCACGCAGGCAGAAGATGAAGAGGAAGCTACACATCACCTTCGCCACCCCCAGAAGGGTAAAGAACCAGCACTTCCTTTACCCCATCAATTTTCATGAGCTAAGTGAGACTTGGCCCAGGGCTGGCACTGCCAAAAGAGGTTCTCTGGGACTTTGGAGGCTCCAGGAAAGATGTGAGAACATCAGGAATGGGAAAAAAGTCCGCCCTGGGTCAGGGGTTATTAGTGAGGCTTTATGCTGAACCTGGTTTAGGTGAGGTTTAAGGCTTGTAGCTGGCACAGAAGGGCTCTTTGGGAAAAGCAGCTCCTTCCATGGAGAAAGGCATTTATTTACTCAAAGGCATTTATTTACTTGCAAGGTAATAGCAGGTTCTGTCCACACATCCTTTCATTAAGGGTGTCTCAAGGGTTCCAGGGTCAAATCCAAATTTCACCTTAGTAACTCTGGTTGCAGCCAGAGAACTACTGAGTGCAAGGAAGGCACATCAGAGCTGCAGGTAAACCTCTACTTGTATTGTTTTTGAGCAACACAAGGCAGGTTTAAATCCAAAATTTGTAGTTTTGTGCAATCCTATGCAAAATAATGCCCTCTCCCATTTCAGTTTTGAATGGAAAACCAGTGAATCCTCAGCATTTCAGTTCCCAGTTTGTGTTATTATTACTAGAGAAATACAAAGAAGTATCTGCTGGAATGCAATGGTTTTTTTCAATTTTATTATGTATTTCCTTTTTCTGAGTCTTTCAACATTTCAGAATTTGTCAGCTGAGGTAAAATGACACAGCTATTTTAACATGCTGATTATTTAAAATGTTGCCATGTAAATAAAAAGTAAAAAAAAAAAAGACCCGAATATTGTTCTAGGAGGACCACACCAAATGAGGAATATAAAGTGGAAAGAATAGGACTGTTACTCTTCCAGCTCTAAAAATGAAAGCTTGAAAAACATAAAATAAAAGCAAGGAAGATCTTTCCATTGAGAACAAACCAGCTCTAGGCCCACTAAGAGGTGTAGGACAGAGTATGAGGCTGTTGCTTCCATGGTTGCTTTTTTAAAGGCTCCATCAGTCTGAGTTACATGGAGCTTTTGGAAGCAACACAGTAGGAATGAGGCTTCTTTGGACTCCTGGGCTATCAGGAGTCCCTGCCTCTGGTTTGCAGCTGGGCTGCAGCATTTTTCCCCAAAATCAGGTCACCCGTGGGAGGAATCAAAACTCCTTTGTTAGGCCAGAGAGCAACCAGGAGGTGAGTCTGGGCTCTCAGTCTCCAGAGGAGAAACACATGAGGTTTTCCATATCCGGGGAGGAAAAGCTCTGATGATCTAGGCCAGGAAAAGGTTGTTTTATTGTTTATCTGTGCAATACAATAATACCATTGATGTTGCCAAATCAGCAGGGGGATAAACTTGTGAATAACTTGTACCTTGTTTCTCAAGTAAGTCCTGTTTCCAAAGGACACAATCCCCAGGGATTTGCCTCTCTATCCACATGCCCAACAGGACAATTGCACAAGGAGTTGCACCCTCCTTAGTCCTTGGAGTAAAAGCAAAGTCTGGCATAAAGCACGTGCAGCCAACAGCCAGAGCCACAGGCAGGACTGGGCACAGGCTTGGTTTTGTTTGGCTCTATTGCTTGGATCAGGTTCCGGGATTCTGCCCTCCTCAGAGTCATGCCTCAGAGCTGGAGGAGCTCCTGCTGCCTTGGGATGCCTCCAAACTCTCATCCCATCCACCTGAGGCTTCACATTTCTGCTGAGTTCAATGGGGCAAACAACAAGACAGTGGTGGAAGGGCAATATTTGGGGGATATCAAAACCTGCTTATCCTGTTGCCCTTTGGACAACAGGAGGGAGGGAACAGCTCTGCTCAGGTACTCGAATCCAGTTTGTCTCACAGGAACTACCAGAAGTGTCAGTCAGACAGACTAATGTGGTTTTCCTCCCTTTAGGGCCAGGCCAGCCACAGAAGAGCATTTTTGGCTCCGCTGCCACCTTTAGCCCCGGTTCACATTTTAAAGAGAGAATGAGCAACTTGAAGCCCAGCCTGAAGGCAGAGCCTGACCTGCAGTGACGAGCACAGGCACGTGGCAGTGGCATCACCAGCACAGGCAGGGCCACAGCCCCTTCTACCCCTGCCCCAGACCCTGGTGCTTCCCGTGACCCACCTTTAAAGGAGGCATTTCAGAGCGGATCTATCCTGACTGCGTGCAGCTGGGTTTCCAGTCTGCTTCCCTGGGGTGAAACAAGGTCCTGCACAAGGTGATTCCAATTGATGCCAAGCTTTATCCATTGCCTCTGGCAAAGCCTCCTGGTGCCCTTAGCTCCAAGCTCATGCAGAGGAGGCAGCACCAGCTTTCCTTCCTTAAAAAGATAAGGGATTCATAAAGCAAAAACCGGCTGATTTGAATATTGAGTTGTTAAATATTTCTCTCTTAGCAAATCTCTGCAGGTTTGGAGCAGGAGGGCTCTTTGCAGCGAACTGTTTCGGTTTGGATGTTTCTTGTAGGTTGGTTTTTTGTTGAAGTTCTCGAAGTTTTACTGACTTTTTGTGATTAAGCAGCATAGGGGCAGGTGGGACACACTGGGCAGTTCAAACTGTGCTCCTGTTTGTGGCTGAGATTTGCAGACACATTTAGCGGATTTGGGTGTCCCATTCCTAGATGAGAATTTTCTTTGGGGAATTTTAATTCCCATTTGAAGTGCAACTGCTTGAGGCTGAGTGAAATGGGAATATTCTGCCTGGAGGTGGTGGTGCTTGCTAGGAAGCCCAGGACCTTTCCCACCCAAACCATTCCATGATTCTATGAAATAAACATCCCAGTTTCTTTTTGCAAGCTCATTCCAGAGAAAATGTTCCCAGGTCTCTGGTTTCAACCAAAGAAACCTCTGATTTTAACGTGGTGTGTTAATCTTTCACAGAGCTTTCGGAGTTAACTTTGGATCTGTTTATATCAAAGCAGCCTTCAGCTGCTCCCCACATTCCTAAAGTCTCCAGGGCCCTTTGGATGAAACTTCCCTCTGTTCCATTTCCCTTTGTGCAATTAAACAAGCTCTTTATTCACATAAACAGCTTGTTCTGTTGGGATCCATTTGTTGTCCATCAGCAACCAGCAAACGGGGAAGATTCAGTTGGGGTGAAGCCAATCCATCAGTCTCTGATGTGCAGCATGGATTTGGGATAATTAAGAGAGCTGCCTGGGCCCTACACTGTGGGTGGCTGCAAATTACAGAAAATTCCCTGAAAAGAACTAATTTGTTTGTGAAATGTCAGGGAATGCACAGACTGCAGGACTCTGAAGTAGGAGGAGGTTAATCTTCGGGTTTCTCCATCCTTCTCCACAGCTGCGAATTCGAGGGGGATCCAAATGTTTTCCCACCTCCACAGGCAGCAGAAGCAGAGCTATGGGGGTGTGTGAAGTTCAAGAATAGACAATTGGTAAAATAACTTCAGAGAACTGGACAAAGATTTGTTCCTGCCCAGTGTGATGCTCCCTAAGTCTCGTCCTTTGCTCTGATGAAACTGCTCTGAAAGTGGCATTTCGTGGCAAATTTCTGCCCTGTTATCTGCATTAAAGGAAGGGAAGGGACGCTGCTGGTGATGAGGAGGGAGAGAGGGGAGGGAAACAGGCGCTGGGCTGCAGGTGCCTGCAGGTGAAGCTGCCCAGTGGCTCCTGCAGCCTGTGGTGGGTCACAGGAGCAGCACCAGAGCTTTGCCTCGGCTGTTGTTAAAGCAGGTCAGGCTTGAGCAGGGGCAGCAGCACTGGAGATGGAATCAGCTCCCAAGTGGAAAAAAACACCCTCCAAAATATTCCATAGCAAACCAGCAGCCGTGCTGGTGTGTGAGACGAGCTCTGGTTTCACCCATCCCTTCCCGAGGCAGCGGAACGGTGCGGCGTCGGAGACCCCCTGGGCCCATCCAGGACAGTTACCTGTGGGATCAAAGGGACAGCTGAGCCGGGATCCACGGACCATGAGGGACGAGCAGCCCCAGGGGTGTTTGACACCAAAGGGCTTTCTCATCCTGAGCAGTCTGTAGCTGTGTGGAGTCGTTCTGTGCGAGTCTCCTTGCCAGCTGCTCATGAAGGAACTTGCGAGCAGGTTTTGGGGAGAGTGACTTAAAAGCTGTCGTTGTGACAGGTCAAATGCCACAAATCCTTGAGAGTTTAGTGCCAAAACATCTCTCAGGAGCTTGGTGAACGTTCCTGATGTCCTGCCAGGACAAAGCCCAGCAGATAAATATCTGGAACGTGAATATATTGCAATAGGAAAGCAGCACTAAGCTGTTTTGTAGCTCCTTTGAGATTTCAAAATAATATCATAGGGGGGAAAAAAATAGCTACTTTTAATGTGGGCTACTCCAGATTTGGAGATTTTAGCCATGCTCAGCATCAGTGACCCGTGGGTGAGGTCCCCCAGAGTTTCCCTGCTCTCCCTTTGCTGAGGGTTTGCATCCCCTGAGCTCCTAACCTCCTGTCCACGGCTCTCTTGGGCAAACCAGGCACCAAGGTTTGGAGGACTTTATGGAGTCCTTGTACCAGAGAGGTGACACCTTCCAACAGCCCCCACACCTTCTTCACCCTGCAAAAGTAAAATAAACAGGCTGAGTTTAATGATGGGCAAAGGCGGGAAAAGGTGTTAATGGTAAATGCACACTGTTATAGTCTTTTCCGTAACCAAGTGATCCTCTGGTGTTCCCACCAGCCATACCCAGTCTCCCTGAGAGTTTGCCTTCAGGGAACACTAAATCCCTTCATGTGTCCCTTCAGCTGTCTCACCTCTGCTGAAGGCACGACCCCTGGTTTGTGTGTCATTCTCTGATGCCTCTCCCAGGATGTTCTTACCCCTTCCTGAATAAAGCTGGAAGCCTGTATGGCTGCAGCAGGATTCTGGCCAGGGGATCCTGCAGTCCACTCATCTGCTCCTTCTTCCACAAGCCTGAGCCCACGAACAACAACACAGAAGGAAATAAAGATCAGTAACGGAAATAAAGATCAGTAACCGAAATAGTCAAATAAATGCAAGAATTCCTCTTGTGCAGCTGCAGCTCAGGTAGATGCTTAAGCCCAGGCCTGAGTCCAGCTTGAGCCACTCTTACAAAGCCTCTTTGTGAGCAGCAACTGCAGATGTAGAAATATTTACTATAATAAATAACTCAATCATGTCTTAAATATAACACTGCTCCTCTGGAGGACTGCAGCAGCCCTAAACCCAAGCTCAGCACCCCAAATCCTCTACCTGGCAGGAAGTAAGGAGTCAGGCTCTGAGGGACCCTCCTGTATAGGCCGGGGTGTGTCCCCTCGGATTGGGTGGAGTTGTTCTTCCCACAGGTGCTGCCGAAGCGGAAATTGCCATCAAAGTAGTTAAATCCAAAGGCATCTGTGGGACAGGGAGAGACAGGGATGATGTTTATGTCTGTCACACTCCGAGGCTGCCCGTCAGGTCTTGGGGTGGCACTTACTGTTCCTGTACAGGAAAAGGGCAGTGTCCTGGTACCCCTGGGAGAAAATGTCATTCAAGACCTGCAAGGAGAAACACTTGAGGTCAGTGAACAGCCCAGGCAGTGCAGGATCTGTCCAAAGCTGTTTGACCGTGGAGGGTCGGGATGGCCCATTTGGGAAGGCAGCAAGCACAGGTTGGCTTCCAGCCACCAACACACCGGTCATGGAACCACGGAATGGTTTGGGTTGGAAGGGACCTTAAAGATCATCTCATTCCATCTGGTCCTTTGCAGGTTGTGGATCCCCACCCCAGGTTGACATCAGCAGTGTCCCCCCCCAAATAATGTCCTGCTATAAGAGTTGGTGCTCTCCCCTACCTTTGAAATCTGGTTAATTAGTGGTGGAGATTGAGCTGAGCCCTAGAGCTTGGGAAGGCAGGAGCAGCATTAATTTCTTTTAGCCAAAACAATGCTGGGAGAAGCCCTGGGGGGCTTACCATGGTGCTGGGCGGGAAGAGAGCGTAGCTGATCCTGCAGAGGTTCTCTATGGAGATCTGGACGCTGCCATTGAAGATCTGGAAGCAGAAGAAGATGGCAGGACAGTCCCGTGGGCAGATGTCGAGCTCTCCGGTGAAGGGGGACACGGTGATCACGGGCTCCTCCAGGCTGGAAACGGGCTGCAGGCCGGTGAATCCCCCGTCCACATACCGCTGCGGGCAGGAGCAGAGGGAGGGTTTGCTCTGAGGATCGTGGCAGTGTCACCAGGATGAGAACCTGCAGCTCCACGGGTGACATCTCCCACCACGAACCAGTCCCAGCACGTCCTCTCTTCTTTCCACAGCATCTCTTCCCACCCTTACTCTTAATCCCAGGCTTTACCAGGTCCTTCAGCTGCCCTGCTTATGGCAGTCAGCCAGCTCCTCGACCAGGTGCTGTAATCCACAGCAGTCATTGAGATGGGAATATAATTATTTTAATTCACAAAGCTTTTTAAAAAAAAATAATTTGGCAGTTGTGAGCCAATTCAAACATCACCAAATGGTCCTGAGCTTGAGCACTAGGGCCCCCACTTTAATAATTGTCTGCAAACCCCTGAGGGATTGCTGACTGGACAAGGAAAACGTCATTTGCTGTGTTCCAGAAGAAATCTGAATTTACCACCCACCTCAGTGGCATTTGAGGTTGCAGCTGATCAAACTAAATGTTCATGAAGTGACAGTGCAGAGGGGCCTCACACAGCAATCATGGACCCAGGGAATGGGTTGAGTTGGAAAGGATCTCAAAGCACATCCCATTCCACCCTCTGCCGTGGGCAGGGACACCTTCCACTATCCCAGGTTGCTCCAACTGGACCTTGGACACTTCCAAGGATGGAGACCTTGGAGCCCCTTCCAATGCCTAGAGGGGCTCCAAGAGAGCTTGGAAAGGGACTTTGGACAAGGCCTGGAGTGATAGGACAAGGGGGAATGGTTTCCCACTGCCAGAGGGCAGGGTTAGATGGGATATTGGGAAGGAATTGTTCCCTGGGAAGGTGGGGAGGCCCTGGCACAGGTTGCCCAGGGAAGCTGTGGCTGCCCCATCCCTGAGAGCTCTGGAAAACACTGATGTGCTCCTCCTTCACCCAGACAAACAAAGGGTATGAAAATGCACAGGGCTGGGGAAGGATCTTCCCATGACCTTTCGGTGTCTCAGCCGCGCGTGGGCAAAGCTGATCTAAGTGACACCTGCACTGCAGACAGACCCTGCCCGGGATAACGGATTGTGTCTCTAATTCCTGAGCGTGGGATTCCTCTCATCTCATGTCGGAGATCTGCAAGGCAAGATTGAGTCACCCACACTCTGTGGGCAAAGCAGGAGAGGCCTCTCCAGATGGCAATTCCACCCAGCTCTCACCTTAGGATGGGATGGAGAGCAAGCTAAAAGGCTTTATCCTCCTCCCTTAACTAAAGAAAAAGCCTGGACATACATAGCCCACCCTGCTCAAGGGAAGGTAAAGTTCAAACCCAAGAACACACTGCTGGGAGTGTGTGTTTTATTGGAAATAGCACTCACCACTCCTCGGTAGGATGGAGGGATGAATCCACAGTAAATAGGAAGGAAGCAGCTGCAGAGGAGAGCCTGGGGGACGAGAGGGATTGCAGAAGTCAATGTCCCTGTCCAAGTTCCCCCGGACAGAAGCTGATGACTGGGTGCCTGAAAATTCAGCCTTGACAAAGTCTGGAGCCAGGCTGCCACTGACACCTGGACCGTGGCAAGAAGAAAGGCTTCAAGAAGGAGAAAACAGCTCATTTCATTAAAGTTGAAATAATTCTCTTGAGCAGGGCAAAGCACTTCCATTTTTAACTAATTAAAAAATTAAATTTATTTAAATTTAATTAAAATTAATTTAATTGAGCTCTGCCAGAATTAATAGGTGTAAATCTACATATCACTGTCCCACACTGCCCTGTGAGAGTGGCAAGGTGAAGCTTTGGGGCCATTGTTCATCTTTGCAGGTTTTTGGACAAAAACAAGACACCCTCACAACTCATCCTTAACCTGCTGGGATTTGCCAGTGATAAAGCCACTGCTGTGGCATTTGCAATCATTTTCCAGCAACCTCATCAGCTGGGAATGAGCACCCTGAGCTCCTGGGTTGCCTAGAACAGGCACCACGGGGTGAACTCCAACATCTCCATGGAGTTGCCACCCTCTGCTCTCTTCCTGTGACAAGCAAGTTTAGGACCTCATAGTTTTCACTCCAGGATTCTTCCCCCAGATAATTAACCAGATAATTGACTGGTTAATCAGCCGCTTGTTGCTTGGCAGCAGCTTTGTCCAGATCTTTCCTCCCAGGAAAGTGCTGAGGCGACAAGGAAAACCACTGCGAGTGGGATTTGGCTGAGGAGAGACCTCTCTGGAGAGCTAAGCAATAACAGAGCTCTTAAAGGGTCATCAGCACTTATTGGAGCACCAACATCAGCTTTATGAGGCTGAAAACAAACCTGCTGTTTTCTTAGCATGATTTGTTCCTGTCTGACTCTGGACCTCACATCTCCCTCCCTCCCTCCAAGACTCATGGAGCCCATTGTGGTGGGACCACAGCTCTGGCAGAGCTTCTTGATACTCTCAGCAGAAAATCTGGCAACCGCTATAATTGTTATTACTCAGGGTAGTTAAAGACACCAGCTGAGGCTCTTCCACCCCGAGCAGTAGGCAGAGATCTTCCTCAGCATCAGAGGAAAGTCTCTGTACCTGAATGAGCTCCTCTTTGGAGCTGAATTCCGAGGCCATGACATTCTGGCCGTCTGCCACCCGTGTGAGCGAGATGTGCAGCCTCCCGGAAGCCAACTGGTAGGAATCCTCTGGGAGCATTCGCTGCAGAACAGCCTTGATACTGGCCAGCAAGCTGCACTTGGGAGAGAGGGGGCCCAGGATGGTTTTCCTGACCTCTGCTGCCAGGGCAAAGAAAAATTCCTTTAGGTCATCTGAAACAGAGACAGGGGAAAGACAGAGAGAAAGTCAATATCCCTACTGCCCTACCAGTTTTATTTTTCATCCTATTGTTAACACTCCTCACAAATAAAGCTTCTTGCAGCCCCTCTGTGTGACCCCAGGATGACACTGCTGGGGAATGTTGTGGCAGGGCAGAAAAGGGGACACCACCTCCATGATGTCCTCAAAAGACAATGTGTTGCTGAGCGTGACCCCGTCTGTGAAATCCCCGTCTGCACCAGAGACAGGTGCTCAAGGTACGGATTAGGGAAAGGTTCCAAAGAGCACCAGGAAGGCAGACGGGTGCAGACGGAGTTATAGGTGCCAATGTGACTTGCACAACACGTTCCTGCCTTCCACCTCCGGTTTTCCAGCTGCCTGCCGGGGGTGGGATGGCTCACGGATGAGGGAGTTCAATCCCTTTGCTGACTTGGGGAGTTCCCCTGGGGGAATATCCCACCTTGGGGTTTAAACTTCAACAAAAAGCTCATCTAGCTCCTTGCACCTGGGGGAGTTCCCTGGGGCCCTGCACCGGCACAAAAGCCTCAGCACCACGGCTTTGTAGGGGCAGAGGGTTCCACGCTGTCTCATGAGATTGCATGGACAGGCAGACGGATCAGGTGGAGTGTCCCGAAGGCACCTGGAGCCACACAGGTATTAAGAGGGGTTATGTGTATCTGAGCGGATGTTGAGGCCATGTGGTGATGATTAGTGTTCAGCGGGGTCACACGGGGTCCTCGGGGATCCCAAAAGAGCCAGAGACACCCCAGGGAGGTGGTGCACCCACAGGGCACTGTCTGGCTGCTCTGTGTCCTGAGAATGAGGAAAATGTGGGAAAACTGCCCACAAGCTGCTGAGTAGGAGCTGAGAGGCGATCCCAGCTTGGGGGTTTTGGTTCAGGGCACGCAAGGGATGACCCTGGCAGCAATGCCATGTCTGTCCCTGCCTGCACCAGCCTGGTGACCAGGTATGTCCCCAGGAGGTGACCTGTGGGGTGCCAGAGGACAGACTGGCTCGGGGAGCTCAGACCTCCTCACCCAGCCCAGGTCAGGGCAGGGGACAGGGACCTGACCGCAGCCACCCCGTGGGACAATAAACACACCTCTCACCCTTTTTTTTGCCCCAATGTGAATTTGACAGGGTTTGTGGCACTTTCATTTTCCTTATGAGAAACCCAACCAGAGTCATAACTACCCAAAATGTCTTTTCTTCCCCTGGGGAAGGTATTTTGAGCGCAAGATCATCTCAACCCCTCTAAGTGGAGGGTGCCTTTCACCCCCATGGAAGCAGAGCCCTGTTTCAGGACTGGCACCCCCAGCAAGAGCAGTTCCTGAATTTATTTATACTGCTGGACATCCCTAGCTCCATCCATTACACCAGCATGAGGAGTCAGAGAGGAATTTTTGGGGCCCTTGTTGATTTGTGGAGGAGTTTACCCCCATGTGGGCAGAAATGTTTATTTCTGCTTTTTCTAAATATATATATATACTGCTGTTCTAGCAGGCACATCCCACTGATGAGCCCTTGAGCTTTTACCACAGGGAAAGATGCTCCACTGTCTGGAAAGGGGAATTGCACCACATCTTCCCTTGTTCTGGGAAGGTTGGGTGGGATAACCCAAAGTGACTTACAAACAGGATACCCGTGAATGCCACTCGTCCCTTTGTTGCTAGGGAACCCGAGGGACCCGATCCATAGGGACAAAAGGGCTTTACATGGGCATATCCCATGTAGATTCCAAGTCTACAGCCACGTAGACTTTCTCTGGGACACACCTCAGCACTCCTCAGACCTCGTAGCAGAAGGGAAATGAGCCAATGGAATACAGGTACATCCAGATTTCCCCACACAGGTATCTCCCCACCGTCTGATAATGAACATTCAGACTCCCACAACCAGCTATTTCGCCTTACACCGCCCAAAATTGCTCCAGCTTGACTGCCAAAAGTGACAACACCTTGGATTTCTTTAGTGCCTCACGAGCGATAGGAGTGACACCAGCATTTTGCATCCCTGTTGCCAGTACCCCTGAAATCTTTCGGAACCCTCTTACACCGCATTTTGGGTGTCAGAACCACTGTCTTTTTAGTGTTAGAAAACAAGGCCTTGCTTCATTTGCAGCTCTGGCTGTGCACGTGGCCAACAAAAATCCTGCCTCCACCCAGACACCAACATGTCATTTTTTTCACCTGCTCATAAATTTTTAGCAAATTTAAAGGCATTAACGTTCATTGGTTCTAAATTACATCATTCCCTTTCATTAATTAGTATTCTAGCCACTATTGGTTATTAATGTCTCATTGCTTGTGCTGATTAGTTCATACTTTTAGTCTTTTAAGTATCTTTTTCCTCCGGTGGGGACTTTGTGACACAAACACTGAGCCTTTGTTAGACTTCCTCGTTATCTGCTGGTTTCTGGAAAAGGTCCTTGTTTCCAGATGTCCAGTTTGAACAACACATCTTTCTCTCACAGGCTTTGTTCGTCAAAACCTATCAAGGTTAACTTTAAAACTTACAGTTTTAGTCCTTTTCCCAAGCTGTGTTCTCACAAATGTTGCTTGTGACAACTTTTTACTCTGTGCTGGCTAAAAGCAATTTCAGACCTAACACACAACCTAAGATTAATGAAAACAACTAATTAAAAGGCTCAGTAGGACCATTAAAAAAAAATTAGAAAAGTTGTATCGTTCACAACATCGCCACTAGCACATCGAGGCATCAGTTTTGAAATAAAAATAAAAAAGGAAATTGAGGTGACAGTTCTCTTACCAAGGCCAATCCCACACACGACGGCGGCGGCGATGAGGGACCCAGCTGATGATCCATAGACCTTGCACGCAGATTTGAGGAGCTCAGGAGCCAGTTCCAGCAGGGACTGCACCACCCCGACCTGGTACAGGGCCAGGAAACCACTGCCCGAAAAGGAGAGCGAGAAAGGGGTGCTTGGACTCCGGAGATCCTCCACAGGCATCTCGGGATCAAAGTGCTGTACCCGGCTCGATGTCTCGGGTTGTCCTTTTTCACCAGGTGAAACTCAGGATTTCTTCTCCTCTGCTCCTTCCAGGCTCATCTCTGGTGCAGAGGAGTCGAGAAGATGGATTTTCTGCCTCCTTTTATGACAGCTCCCCGAGGCGTTGAGATTCCTGAGCTATTTTAATTGCTGCCTGTGCTAAAAACAGAAATTTTCCCCTGATCAAAACAGCTCTTATAATCCTCAACCACAGCCAGGCTGATGCTCAGGGCTGAGTCAGGGCTCCCTTCTCATTCCAAGGGGTCTGCAGTGCCCCAGGAGCTCTCCCAGAGATAGTTCTGATGTTCCTGTGCCCATCACAACGGGAAACATCCGTGCAAAAATTCCTCTTTGCTTTGTGCTTTCTTCATCAAAGGGTGTTTTCCTAAATAGGATTCTCCATTAATCCTGGCTTAGGCACAGCTCAGTACTGAGTGAGTAAAGGCTTGTATAAGACACTTAAAGCCAGAGGGTGTTACACAAGGGGTGGATGCAGGGCTGGGTTAGGTTTGGAAATATTCCTTATATTTGCTCCCCACTGGAAGGGCTTTTCCTTGTGCAAAAACCAAAGAGTTGGGTTTGTTTTTCTCTCCCCCTCCCAATGAGGTCCTACAGCAGCACCACATTCCCCAAATCTGTGGTTACAGACCCAAAATCAAAGTACATTTGGGCTGCCTGCATTTCCTGGGGGATAGCTAAAAAAAAGACACAGAGAAATTCAGTAGATTTCTTGTGTCTTTTCAGCCTTAATGCTCCGATGCTGTTGCCAACATACAGAATAAAGGTTGCTGTTTTCAACAGATGTGTTTAATAAATATTGGTAAATGCTGTGAGTTTATGTTGTCCAAGTCCATACAGCCTGAACACTGAGAGTGAATACTACGTATGTTGAAATTAAGGTTCTGACTATACGACACCGGCATGTGGATAATGACAGGCTGAAGGAACAAGCTCTCCTTCCCCATGTCATGCACCAGCCTGGCCAGGACGATACAGGGAAACAGAGGATGGTCCCAGCATCCTGATACAACCTTTGCAGTGCTGTTTCACCCCCATTTTTTGTACGTTTTAACTTGCCCTCTCCAGCCATCGCTGTGTCCCCACAGCAAGAGTGAGCACACACAGCAGCAAGTTCTCAGCTCCAACACATATTGAATAATTGTCTGAGTTATCCTGGAGGTGAACAGTTGCTTGAAATTGAGGCTTTCAGATCACAGCCTTACTGGAGCTTCTCATTTCTTGTCTTTCCAGTGTTTGATGTTTCACGTTATGCCCTCGTTGGGTGTGTCTCCCACACGTTCCAGCCTTTCCACCAGCCTCCTGGTGATATCTGAGCTTTGATCTGCATGATTCATGCTCCTGCAGCCCTTGGGAAAGCAAAAATCCCTTCATTTAAAGGACTTTCTTCCAGTACTGGCAAGTCTGAGAAGGACAAAAGTATCACCTCTTGATGCAACTGGTCCAAACACTCCAGGGCATCGGAAGTGCAGGAGTGTTTGCACACTGGAAGGAATTGTTCCTGTGTTCCCTGGGTGTGAACTGTGCCTGTTGTGTGTGTCAGGCCCCCAAGGAATGCCACAGGCTCTGCATGGAGAGATGGAGGATGCTCCTGCTTCACTCAGTGCTTGCACCGCCTTGGTTGTGCCCAGCCCCGGCTGCCAAGATTTGGGAAAGGTGTAAATGATCCCATGGGACCTGCAGGAACATGGTCCTCTGTCCACACATCGCTCTGGCCTGCAGTGAGTCATGGGGGGTTTCCTAAGGGGTCTGGGATTTGCCAAATCTGCCCCCTGCACCCTCCCCTGCTGCAAACACTGAGGCCCTGGGACAGCATTCCAGGAGACATCATCCCCCCTGGCTCAGCTCCAAGGTCCCGTGAGAAGAAACCTTGTCATCATCCTCTTAGTGACAGCAAATTTTGCATTAATTGGCTCATTAAGTGCGGGGCTGATTTTCTAAGCTGCCCTCCCCACCTGGCAAAGGAGGATTAGAGGGGACTGACGACTTCAGAGACACGCAGGATCCCAGCCCAGACACACAGCAGCCTGAGATGGTTCGGGGAGTAGGTCCCCAGCTCACACTGAGCACCAGGTGGGCTGGGGACTGTGCAAGGCACGGGGCTGCTTCTTGCCTGGGCAGGATCAGTGCCCAGATGGCCGGTGTCTGTGATCCCAGGGATTTTCGTGCGAGGGGATTGTCTTTGCTGTTGGAAGCCAGCACAGGGTGTTTAGGGAAGGATGAAGGTAATGCCAAGAGTTGGAAACTGCTCAAACCCCTGGGACTAATAACCTGCCCTTCTTTAAAACCTTCTTAATATCTTCAGCGGCCACAGGCAATCAGATTCTCAATTTTATAACCAAGAGATTAGCCCAAGAGGCTGGAGTTGCTCACAAGAAGGGACATGAGGTGTTACACTAAACAGCAGCTGTGGCCACTCCTGACCTTATCCCACCATGCTGGGCTGGAGCAGCATCCCTGCTTTGGGTTGGGCTATTCAGCCCCTTGTGCAAGGGGGTGGGCACGTTTTGCTCCTTATTTTCCTGACTCCGCTGCCCTGACAGGTTGGAAACGGTCCAGTGACCACAGAAGGAGAGTGTTTGGTTCAGCTGTGGTATTGGGAAAAGCACAGGAGAAGGGATTGGAAGAGATGAGTTGTTTGCCCCACTGGTGTTTCACTTGGCGTGTGTGTCCCACATGCTGATGGAAGATGAAATCCTCTGGGAAGGCAGCGAGGAAACAGAACCCTTTTCTGCTCCCACCCCTGGCATTGCACGAGCTCAGATGCAAAACAAATAGAGGCATTCTGTGATCCTCCAGATGGGTCCCCACCACCTCCTCAACATCAGCTCACCCTGCCCTGGTCACAGCCCAGCACAGTCCCCCAGACTCCCGGCAGGGAACAGGGACATCGGGACAGTTACGAACAGCCAAGAGCAGTTTTGGTTTCTCTTGCAATAAAAATCTCCTGGTTTGGTTCCCGGCCAAAAGGAATCACGGTGCTGATGCTGCATTTGTTGTTGGCAGGATTGGGATGTTGTCCAGGAGTGGGATTGGATGTTTTCCACAGTCCTAATTATCCCAGGAAAAATTAGACAGGGCCCCTGCAAGGTATCCCCCCTCCCTGGGGCCCTTCAGCAGCTGGTGACTGAACTCTCTGGGTCTGTTGGATGTGCCCTTAAAGGCTTTGCAAACAGGAATGTGGATCTGGGTGGGGAAGGGCTGCTCCCATCCTGCAAGGGCTCTGCTTCCCCATTTTCTGTTACTTAGGGTTTCAAAAGGACTGAGAATCCAGGAGAGGAGGTGCTGGACAGACCCAGCTGGCACCAATGGCCCACAAGGGACTGTCACCTCACACATGGCCCTGACCCAGACACATATTTGTTTGCCACCACCATCACCATCAACCTACTAGACCATCCCACCTCTTGCAGACTCCAAATCCCAAAACTTCATCTCCTTCACTCCAGGCTGGGTCCAACCTCGCAAGGGAGATGCTCCTGCTGGTGCCACCACACTGAGTCCTGGCAACAGCCCCCCCTGCCCCAAGCTGCCTTAATCTATGGCCCTACTTAGGGGTCTGGGCGAAGATTAGCTGGAAACATTCCCAGTGATTAGGGTTTAAATCCCTTTGACATTTCACATCTTCTTAGAGCTGGTAGGTGAGACCCTGGCAGCTGCAAATCCCCTCAGTCCTCGAGGGAGTGACAGCTTCTGCACTGCTCAGGAACCAGCTTTACCCAGTTCTTGGTGTTAACCCAAGCTGCTTTGGGCAGTAAATCTCCTTCTGCTGTGAAGGGAATGACTATAAATCGTAAAATTGGCAGGACATCACTGTGTATCCACTCTAAGAGTCCATTGTGCCACTTGGCATCTGGCTGGAAAGGAGCAGCCACAGCAGCTGGAGCAAAGCAAACCTTATTCCATCTGTAAAAGCCTCACAGAACACCCAGCAGATAAACCTGGCTGACATTTAGGCACCAATTTATTTGAGTTTTATGTTTTTTTTCAAACTGGATGCATGGCTGACAGCAGAAACTACAAAAAATTATGTTGTACATTCACAGATAAGTATAGAAAACAAGGTAAATAAATACATATACACAAACACCAACAACCCCTGAGGTTCAACACATGCATTTGGCGGGAGCTAAAATGCAAATACAGGGTGAAATCCAGGCTTTGTTTGATTTACAGACTCTTTGCCCCCAGCCAGGTGGGGTTTTAGCATTTCACACTGCTCTGGCTGTTGCTCAGGTTTTCCTTCGAAGATTTTAAATCCACGGCTCAGAAATTCACCCCACATCCAGGTCACCATTAGGGATTGTTCTCCCACCAGTAAATCTTCATCCTTGGGTTCCCAGGCACCACAGGCCCTTCACAGCAGCCGATGTCAGTCCGGGCTGTCACAGTGGTCTGTCCTGAGCTTTTCTCTGTTCTGCTGAGACAGAAGAAACATTCATGGAATCGTGGAATCATGGATAGTTTGGGTTGGAAGGGACCTTAAAGCTCATCTTGTTCACTTCCCTGCCATGGGCAAGGACATCTTCCACTAGCCCAGGTTGCTCCAAACCCTGTCCAACCTGCCTTTGGACCCTTCCAGGGATGGGGCAGACACAGCCTCTCTGGGCAACCTCTGCCAGGGCTTCACCATCCTCATGGGGAAGAATTTCTTCCCAATATCCCATCTAACCCTGCCCTCTGGCAGTCTGAAGCCATTCCCCCTTGTCCTGTCACTCCAGCCCCTGTTCAAATCCCTCTCCAGCTCTCATGGAGCCCTTTCAGCACTGGAAGGAGCTCTAAGGTCTCCCTGGAGCCTTCTCTTCTCCAGGCTGAACAGCCCCAGCTCTCCCAGCCTGGCTCCAGAGCAGAGGGGCTCCAGAATCATGGAATCCCAGAATGTTTGGGTTGAGAAGGGACCTTCAAGCTCATCCAGTTCCACCCCCCACCATGGGCAGGGACACCTTCCACTATCCCAGGTTGCTCCAAGTCCTGTTCAACCCGGCCTTGGACACTTCCAGGGCTGGGGCAGCCACAGCTTCCCTGGGCACTTGCCCTGAGTTGATTGTAGAAGCTCAGCTCCGGGCTCATCCTCCTCCTTACCTGGAGAATTTTGCCGTAGGGCGCAAACGAATCCTCCAGGTACCGTGTGCCGAAGCCCATGATCCTGTTCACCGCCTGGCTACGGATTCCAGCCAGCCTGGCGGTGAGGTGGACCGTGAAGGCAAACTGGATCTCCTGGGGGTTGGCATCAGCTCTGCTGGCCGTCATTTCCCGCTGGATGTAGGCGTTGGCCAAGTTCTTGAAGGAGCTGTAGGACAAGTCCCTGAAGAACAGCTGCAGCCGCGTGTCCTCCCTCATCTGGGGAAGAGGCAAGTGAACACACGTTATGAGCGACTGATTCCATGTGTCATCCCTGTGCTGATGCCTTCACTCCACGCCAGGATGGCAGCGGGGGGAGGACACACAGACAGCCACGACCACACCCAGACGGGGAATTGAGAGTTGCCATTTCCTTGATTTTACCGAGCGTTTCCCTGCACCAGGGAAATCAGTGCTGTTGCTGTATTTCACAGCAGCTTGGCCCAAATTCCCTCAGCTCTCCTCTCACCTGCCTGTCCAGCTCATCTCCTGTGCTCCGGAGCAGGGCCACGATTCTCCTGATTGTTTCATCTGCCAACAGAGATCCCACATTATCTCCAGCCCTTTCTCCAAGCCTCCCACACCCAGATGCTCTGTTTAGTCCCCAGAAAAAATTCCCTGAGCAACATTTATCTATCTCCATCCCTCCAAAAACCATTTCAGCCTGTTGCCAAGTGCCTTGTTACCCTCACCCAGCAAAGCCACGCTTCTGCCTTTGAATTTTGCCTTTTGTGCGGTCTAGTGGAAGGTGTCCCTGCCCATGGGAGGGGGCAGGAATGAGGTGATCTTTAAAGCCCTTTCCAACCCAAACCATTCTATGAATTTCTCTCTCCCCAGTCAAGACCTGATGCTGGAAATCTCCACCAAAGCCTTTGTATTCCCTGGATCAGGACTGAAGCAGGGGTTGGGTGCCGTGCAGGCTCTGCGTGGGGACAAGTCTTGTGTGCATATGTTTTCTGTAGGTGCCAGCAAGGGCACCAACACTCACCAACCCCATCGGTGCCAGGTGGCTGTGGGGGCTCCCCAAATTCGCTTGCTCTGCTCCCCTGGCTCTCACTGCCCTGCACGATCAGCCCAATCTCTTCTGAGACCTGTGTGTAGTAGCCATCAGGCTCCTCCGCCTCTGCTGGAAGGAAAAACACATATTCAGAAGTGAGGATTATTTGTGTTGGTGATTGATTGAAAGGGAAAAGCAGCTGCAGCAGGGACTGGATGTGCTGGTGCCCACCCTGGATTAGTGCGTTCCCGTGGTGGAGGATGTGGCTGCACTTTCTGAGCCACAGCTGAGCATCTGTGACTTGCCCCAAATCCTGCCAAAGCTCCTTGTAAATCCCCTCACCAGTGTTTTGGCACTGGAAGGGGTGAAATTGGGTGTCCCACAGGCTCTGCTGCACCAGCTGCCCACGCCCGTCCCCGTGGCAAATCTCAAACACCTTAACGTTGGCCCTGGAGTGGTTTAGAATTTAATCTCAGGTCTCAAACACAGGTTTAAATTAAACCACCGTGACCAGAGGGGCAAAAACTTCTGCCTGGGTGGTTACTGCCAACATCAGGCTTGGGGTGACTGGTGCTCAAAGCACGGGCAGATCGACCCTCTCCTGGGGCAGCAAGTTGGGATTGGAGTCTCCAAAACCCATCCCAAACTCCAGAAAGCTCCGGGAGGGTGACACCTCATTGGAAACCAGCACTAAACACGATGGTTTTCCCAAAAGAAGCCCAGGGAGGTCCCGTTGGACGTAGGGGTGGGTCAGAGGTGGGGGTGGGGGAGTCCCACCTGGTGTGGCCGGTGCCAGGACGTGCCGCAGGGGAAGGCAGCCGGGGCGCTTGGTCCTCGCCCCGGATCCCGTCTCTCCCCGCTCCTCCTCCCCGTGCTTCTTCAAGGAGAAAACCTTCTTGATGCTTGTTTTCCTCTTCTGGGCTCTGCCTGGCGTTGGGGATGTGCTTGAGTCTACTCGGTGTTTTTTGGCTCCTTCTGGTTTGGAGCCCTGAGAAGCTTTGGCATCTTTCTCCTTTGCTTTTTGCCCTGCATTTTCCTTCTGCTCCTCAGGGGTCCTCTTGAAGAAGAAATTTAAGAAACTTTTCAACCAGGTTGGTTTTGAACCAGAATGTTGAGTTTTGCCTTGGGAAGAGTTTTTTGTGCTTTTCCTTTTGGGCTTTGGCCCTTCTTTAGAGACCTCCTGGGGAGCTTTGCTGTCATCATCCAGAGCCTCTTCCAGGTCCAACACTTCGAGTCCCTCCTCCCCGTCCTTCCTGGGGCTGGATTTAGCACATGAGTATGTACAGAAGTCACTTTCTGACTGGTGCAGCCCGTCTGTCTTCCTCCCTCGCCCTCCACTTTTCTCCTGGGGGCTTTGTTTGGCCACTGGTGGGTTTTCACGGCAGCTCAGCGAGCGCCTGACATAAATCTCCAGCACTTTCTTGGCCCCTTGCCTGTCCAGGGAGAGGATCTTGCCCGACGGCTGCCTCCCAACATCCCACCGAGGCATCTCCGCAGCCGGAGCCCGCACATTGCTGGGGAGAAAAACAACATTTTCAGTCTGGTTTTTTGCTTTCCCGCACGGTTGCGTTGGGCACGATGGAAATCTCCCCCACCCCCCCATTCTTGGCACTCAGGAGTGGCTGAGACTGTTAACGTTCCTGGTTAATGATCAGCCACTTTTATAGTTGTTATCTGAGTGCTCCTGGTGTAGGTGGCCCACACAGGGTTTTATGATGGACTATAGACACCACTGATAAAGGAACTGAAATTACAGGGAGTGGGAGGTGGGCAGGGCATGTCTCAGGGGAGAACCTGGTCGTCACCCAGGGAGTTTCTGCCAGCAAAGGTATCACCCAGACACCCTCCTATCATCGCAGCGCAACATGTTCTCACATTAGGATGAACAATGACACCCCAGGAGCACACGGTGAATGACACAACCCAGATTTTTGAGTATTTCCCCTTAAAGTATTGGCTGCTAAAAAAAAAATCATCCCTCAATAAGGCTGGAGAGGTCAAGGGAAACATGGACTCTTACAAATCTCCTCAGTGACACAGTCCCTCTGAGCTCCCACCAGCACGGGGCTGTGAACGGAGCTCAGACCACCCACTCCCTGCCTTTCCCATCGCCCTTTTTCTCTGTATTTGCAAGCAAAATTAAACAGGAATGATGCTATTGGAAAACCAGGAAGCCACGACGGTGCCTTGTGTTGGTTTTATCTTTGAAACCAATTTCACCCTTCAAAGAACCAGACCTAAAGCAGACTTTCTCCACCACTGAGCAGCGCAGAGGGAGCAAGCACAGAAACCTGGGACACTGGGCTGTACAAACCGCCCTGGGGTTGGGTATCAGCCTCCCCTCAGACTCGGTGAACATCATCACAATGCCCAGCCCACCCACTCACTCCACCTTGGCCGGTTCTGGGGATCAAGAAGACAAGTTTCCTTCATCCAAGCCAACACCAAACCCCACCAACCACCCCCATAACAAATCATTCCACTAAATTTAATCACAGTAAAGCCACAACCCCCCGTCCTACTTCGATGATTCCAGTGCATGGGCCACACCATTCTCTATTTGCTGGTTTGGTTTTTACCTTTCCATCAGTATTTCTGCCTGCTTGGACACAGGCGAAGACAAGCTCCTCGGCCGCGGGCGCTGAGGGTTCTTCTCAGGCTCTCCTGGGAGGTGCCTTTTTATGCCCAAGCCGGTGGCTGGCTGAGATAATTCCTATTTTTAGCAGCCATTCAGGTAGGAGAGCGGCCAATGCTTCCGCCTGGGATCCCCGTTATCACCGCCCTCGTGGCGGAACCCAGTGAGTGTGAGTTTCACTGGAGGAGAAAACAATTTCCTTATGACAAATAGCAGCAAAACAGCATAAAAATCACTTGTCACCCGGTGTAAGAGCTGGCCTTTGAGACCAGCTATCTCAGGCAGCCGCTTGGCTTTGGGTTTGGTTTGTTTTGTTGTTTTTCACTGTGTGTGGTGCCTTATATGGGTTTTTCTGGGTTGTTTTTGTAAGGGGAAGTCATAACTTTCTCAGACAAAAGAAGGAAGCAGATTGCCCTGCTCATGTCCCAGGACTTCCCAGAGGCTGTTGGGGGACCGCAGACACTCTGGGACACGGTGCTGTCAGGTTGTTGCGACACAGAATCAGAATCACAGAATATTCTGAGTTGGAAGGAACCCACGAGGATCACTGAGTCCAATTCTCAAGTGAATGATCCATACAGGGGTCAAACCCACAACCTCGGTGTTATTAACACTGGGCATGGCTGGGCTGAAATCCTCAAAACCCACCCTGGGGTCCTTCAGACAGCCCGTGCTCCCACCCTAAAACATGAATCAGTACCAGCTCATGACCCGAATCCTTCACACCCCCGTGGCTCCCAGGGACGCAGCATCTCCCACCAGGCACATCCCAACACCTCCAAACTGCACCTGAGCCAAGAAAATCTTCTTAAGATCAAAACCTTTCTTACACCAAAGCTCCCTTTGGCCCCAAGGCCAGCCCTGTGCCCACCCCCCGTGACTGTAACGTCCTCTGGCAGGTGCTTCCCACATTCCCCATCACTATTTTGCCACCTGATGGCAAAATTCCGCACTGCACCTCGCACGGATGGAGCCGGATGCTTTTGCCGGGCGGCTGCTGGCGGCACGCAGGCTTTGGGAAACCCCCTCCTGGAAAACCCCCCGGAAAGATTTCCAGCCAAGCAGCCATGCATTGTCTCTAGTTTTCGGGTGGGATGATGCGCAGCCAATGTTTTCCCTGGATACAAATGGTCTTTTCTCGATAATGGGTTCATTTTGCAATCAACACAGCCCGGGATTATTTTCTTCCTTTCTATAAACTCTCTCTGCCATAATTTCCTATGACTGGGAGATATCCAGCCCACGTTCCTCTGTCTCTCCTGAGCCCACACTGATGAATCAGTCTAGTATTGATTAGGAATTACCTGGCTCGGTTTTTCATCATCCCCATTTATTGATAAATAATTAAATCCTCCATTAGGAGCTCTGTGCTGCTCCCCAGCACATGACCACATCCTCCCACAAGCAGGTCAATTCCAGGGGAGGAGGAGGACTTTCACAATCAATTTTGTTGGTTTTTCCTCTGAAACATCCATAAAACAAAAAGCCACATCCACTCCAGCAGTTTGGCCACCTCCAGTTCGCAGATCTTGCTACCGGAGATTAGTCCAGGCTGAGTCGAAATCCCATCTCTTCTCATGATTCAGCTGGGAATCAGTATTAACTTATGACCTCTTGCAGACTTCTCCTCTTTGTAGCAGCAATTCCAGACACAGTCTGGAGATGGGATACCCAAAGTGACTCCAGGAAAAATCTTGACCTGAGCTGTGATTCTGGATCCAGATCTTTATCCAAGTTCACATCCCTCCTGGGATTTGGGACAGGCTCAAAGCCAGTGGCAGAGAGGCATAAGATGTTTGCAAGAGAGTGAAATGAACCAAAACCCCATTACAAGAGTGGAGGGGAGGGATCTGGATCCAAATTTGTCCACTTTTCTCATTAATATTGGAGAGAATGAGGAATCTGGCAGGAAAGGTGGTCATGAGGAGGGAGCACACAATGCCAGGGTTGGTATCTTCGGGCCAGAGATGCTGGAGGGAAAAGCAGAACTAAATCCATGGGGACACAGCAGGGGGACAACCAACTTACTTGCAGGAAATTGTTTCAGAAGATGGAACAAAATGAAAGGAGAGGTATTGCCCACATGGAGCTGTGAGGAGCAGGGGGTTACAAAAGGCTCAGAAGGTGGCAAGGGTCAAATCACCCAAATTTCTTTGGAAGAAGACCAACAGGACACAGGCTGAGGTTGGACATCAGGAAAACTCTCCTCTGCAGGAGGGTGAGACAATCTCAAACTGGTGTCTGGAGGGGTTGGGAATCACCATCCTTGGAGTCTTCAAGGCTTGGCTACCCAAAGCCACAGCCAACCTGAGTGGGTGTGTGAGGCTTCTGTGTTTTACATGGACCACAAAGGTGCCCTGGAGCCAACACCAGCCAGGAGCCAACAACAACCTCCTGGGAACAAAAACATCCATAGTTTCAGATCTGAAGCGCAACAGGGGTGTTGAGGGGGGCACGTGAACCGTGACAGGAGTGCTGAGGAGAAAACCTGAACCATGACGGGAGCATTTGGGGAGCACCTGAACCACCACGAGGGGTGTTGAGGGGAGCATGTGAACCATGACAGGGGTGTTGAGGAGATAACTTGAACCATGACAGGGTGTTGAGGGGAGCATGTGAGCCATGACAGGGGTGTTGAGGAGACAACCTGAACCAGGGTGTTGAGGGGAGACACTGCTCCCTGCACCAGCCACGGCTTGGATGGACAGCACAGCCAACACATGGCTTTGGTGGAAAACTCTCAGCCCAGTCGTGCAGTTCATCTGATCCAAGAGTGTGCTAGGCACCAGCCCCCAAAACAAATCCTCTTTTTCTCCAGCCCTGAGCCTGGTTTTAGCTGCTTCCCCTAGCACATGAGTGGGGTAAGAAAACAGCCACTGTGCAATGCTCTGCCCCAAACGCTGCCAGACCCGGGGCTGCTGAAGTGTGAGTGATGTTCTCCAGGGATCAAAGCACCCGGCAAACCTCTAGGAAAGCCCACACAGGGCACCTGCCTGTGTTCCACTGCCCCTGAATTCCAGCCATGTCACAGGTCACCGTGGCTGTGGGTTCTCCCTCCCCACACACCCACACCAAAATCCCCGGCGCAGGCGGCAGTGACTCCGTCATTTACCAACAGGGATGGGCTGCCATTCCAGAAAAGCAGCTGATTTACAGCCCTCCTGCCACTGTTTATAGCAGGGAACAACACAGATTGCCCCAGGGAGGATATGAGAGATTCCTAGGAACTCCAAAATTCCAAAATTGCATCTTTCTCCCAGGAACAAAAGCCCTTAGCCTCTGTCTCTCAGGTGCAGGTGGTGAGCCACCCTGGGCACTCCGTGGGCAGCAAGAGCTTTCTGTCCTGGCGTCTTTTGTCCACGAGGAATCTTCCTCCATGTTCAGTTTTGGGAGTCGGACTGGCAGTTTTAGCGCAGGGCTCCTGTGAGCGAACAACAGCCCTTTTTTCCAGGAAAGAAAGCCTGTAACCTTTGAGTGCCAGGTGCCCTTGGATTTTCACCCTCTGAGATCAAGGAGGGTTGAGGGTTTTTGGCAGCTTCCCAGGCAGGAGAGGAAATTCCCGTCCAAGTCCAGAGTGATCCTTAGTCATCACAGGGAAAACAAGTGAAGAGAGGTCACATCACAAGCCCTGGAGTCACCAACTGTCACCTGCTCCAAGAAAACAAGCACACGGGTCGGAGAAGTGACGGAATGCTCCGTGACCATCAGGGCTGTTTCCATGGCAAGAAAGTGTAGGGATGTCTTGTTAAGAGAAGGTCACGAAAAATGCACCCATGGGTGTGTATTCCAGAAGTGGCACAGGGCCGAGGTGGGACAGTTGCCAAGGAAGGAAGTTTGCTGACCCACCAAAGATGTCCCTCAGGGCTGGAGAGGATTTACACTTATTTTGATGGATTTTATCCCAACAAAGATGTGGTTTTAATCTTCCCTGGGACAAAAAGCCCCCCCTTGTGAGAGGAAGGATGAGATCTGGATGCTTCACTGCACCTTCCTGGTGTGGTGCAGCCCCAGGCTGCAGCTTGGTGGGTGCTGGGTAACCTCCAGCCCCTCTCCTAGGGGGGATTTTGGCCTCCTTTCCTGGCCAGGATCTCCTACAGGCTGTGAGCTTACGCTCATTTACGCCAATAGAGCTTCTCCTTTCCTTCTCCTCTCTCACTTGAATTATCAAGCACCTCTGTTTTGCCAATGAGCTGGTGATTTTTTCTGGAAGTGAAACTTCTCAGGCGGTGTTTCCGGAGCTGTGGCACTGCTGAAGCTTTGCCAATCAGCCACCACCCATCCCACCACCATCTCTTGCTGGCTACAGCCTGCCAGCATCTCCAGCCTCCAGCTGTAAAGTAGTTTTGGAGGAGTAACACCAGTTACAGCAAAAAGGAACTGTAATTTCAGGTTGCAAACAACCAGTTTTGGTGGAAACCTCATGGTGCAAAACCCCCCGTGTTTGTGCTGTGTTCACCCATCAGCTCCTGAGCAGCTCAGGCTGGTGCACTTCGGTTTACAAGCTGCCCAAAGACCTTTGTCCTGGGGACAGGAACTGGTTTTAAATGAGAAAAGCTGGAATTTCCCAGTTTCAGACCTTTAACCAGCAAGAAGTGGGATTTTCAACTTTACACAGTCACAGGATTTTATTTCCTCAATGAAAAGCAATGTGAAAATGTTGGTAGGTATTTTCTGTTTTCAAACACACACCACACACACAAACACACTTTGTTCCCTCCAGGCATTCCTGCTTCAAACTCAAAGCAAATAACCACATATCTGACCAGAGTGGGCTCATAGACATTACTTTCTTTGTTTCTTTCCACATTATTTAATCAGCTAATTACAAAAAGCATTACCTGGAGGGAAAGGAGTTAAAGTGAGAACCAGCTCAGGGCAAACCTGGAGCTTCAGCCAGGCCTGATCCAGGCAGATATTTCACCACACTCCCACCCTTAATCACAGAGGAGCCACTGAGATTCCAGTGTGCACCATTTCTGCAATGCAAGTCCATTTACAAGTCAGGGAAATGGCTCAGATTCAGCGCAGCACGTTCACACTCGGGGACAC
This sequence comes from Cephalopterus ornatus, assembly GCA_013396775.1. NCBI lineage: Eukaryota > Metazoa > Chordata > Aves > Passeriformes > Cotingidae > Cephalopterus > Cephalopterus ornatus. Next base: position 33,439 of record VZRE01014740.1, read on the forward strand.
GACTCACTGCAAAAGATGCTCAACCCAGAGCACGTGCTCTGGTCTGCTCAGCACACCTCACTGTAAGAACAGTGCTCTCTACCAGCAAGTCTTAAAGACAAGCACCCAAATTTTCAGAGCAAAAATATCACCTTCTCTCCCTGAGGGCAGGAGAGAAACTAGGAGAAGACCAGCCCACACACGTTTACGAGCACTGTTGGGGCTGGGGGATGGTTTTTGGGTGTGTTTTGCTAATGAAGTCCCAGAGGTGTCCCAGCTTTGGCTCAGGGCAGGTTTTGAAATCCAGGGCCAGCTCTGTGGCCTTCTGTCCAGGAGATGCAAGAGACAGCAGCACTTCCCAGCAGAGCACAAGTCTGTCTGTGATGCACCTCCAAAGATTTTCTACAGTGAAACCTCCAGCGGGTCTTCTCTTGAATCTTCATGGTCGTCATTCTCCAGCTGCTCCAGTTTGCTGGATTTCTCATGGACAATCTCCCCAGGAATCTTCAAAAACCTGCAATACATTTTTGTTGTGACTTTAACGATATGTCCAAACCCAGCCCCAAACCAAGCTGGAAATGCTGGAGACTTTGCCCTCAACAAGGCCGGGTTGGATGGGGCTTGGAGCAACCTGGTCTAGTGCAAGATGTCCCTGCCTATGGCAGGGAAGATGAGTTTTAAGGTCCCTCCTAACCCAAGCCATGATCAGCTGAGCTCTGGAGCTCACCAGAGCAGATCTGCCATCCTTGGGCTTTGCTGAGGATCCCAGCTCTTGCTCGGAACCCAGGAAGCACCATCAGATGGGACCTGGGTTCATTTCTCTGTTCTGCTTCATCTCACCTGAACAGCAGCTTCTGCCCCGGTTCCTTTTTGATGATGTTGAGTTTGTAGTAATGTCTGAGTGCTCGTGACATCTTCTCATAGGTCATGTTCACTCGGTTCTGGAAAGGGGAAGGATTGTGGGGTGTTGAGTCAAAGCAAGTGCCAACACCTGGTTTGGGTCTGTCTGCAGCAGGACCACACGTGGGACATTCTAGGTGGTTCCAGTATAGGTCTCTAACTCAGACTGGCTTCACAATCATCATTTTGCTTTCCAGGGGATGAGAAAGTCCCTCTTTCATCACCAGGTTGGCATCTCAGCACCCACCATGGCCCCCTTTCCCCATCCCTGTGCCATCAGCCCTGGGGAACAGGTCATGAAGGGGACCTGCAGAAGCCCAGGGGTGACAAATTTGTTCTCAACTGCATTTACCTTGTGGTTCCCCCAGAGCTGGGCAAGTCCATTTGGGTTAACCACCCGGAAGACCTTGGCTTCCTTGTCTTCCCACCTGATGTAGGGCTCATAGCGGCTGTCGGAGAGGAGCTGGTACACGTATTCCCACAGCAACCTGCAGTCTGAGCAGTGGTGGGGAATAAATGGTCACAGAGCTCCCACTGTGCTCCAGCCAGGGTGTATCAGCAACAGGATTGCACGTGGCAGCAGTGAAAATAAATATAAGGCAAGCCCGGAGCACTTTTATTGCGAGATCTCAAAACACAAGCATGAGCTTTTCAGTTTTTTCAGGGGGAGAAACTGAGGTGGGGAAGCACAAAATAAAGGGGAGGGAAACAGCTGGGCAGACAGGACGCGGCACCGTGTCATTTCCCCAAGGAGCCAGGCTATAAATTCATAATTACCTGCCATTTTCCCATCCACTGGGGCCGATGGGGTTGTAGGAAAGGAGTAGATGGTACCTGCCCTGCAGCCACTCTCTGAGCTGTGATGGGACAGGTTCAGTGGCTCCACGTGGCTGTGGAACACAGGCTGTTGTGCACAGCCCAGCCAGGAGGGAACAACAACTGGGGCAGCCTCAGCACTGCAGTCTGTCCCTGCAAATAATTTTTTAAAAAAGCCAAATAAACACGCTGTGGCACATTAGGGCAGGTCCCAGGTCTTCCAGAGCCCCGAAACAGGGGGGGAGGGACAGTCCAGGGTGGTTATCAGCCTGGTAGAGCCCAGGCAGAGGAGGAGGGTGCTGAGGAAAGCCTGGGATTTACCTAAGGCAGGAGCAGCAGAAAGTCCAGGAGGGACAGAGGAGACGCCAAGTAGGGGTAAAGGTCAGGTACAGAGGAAAAACTGGAACAGGAGGATGCACCAGAGCACAGGCACCCCCTGGCAAATTGTTGTGGAGACTTAAGATGTTCATTACTTTACACAAGGCAGCACAAGCGCTCAGGATCCACCTCCCAGATCCACAGCCAGTCACTGATATCAACCTCTCCTCTCCACAATGCCTACCTGGGCCCCCCCAGGGCACTAATAAGCCTCACTGGCCCCCACAGCCTCACCTGGGGTCTCTCCCCACTCCACCCTTCGGTCCAGAAGCTCTATTTAAGCTCAGCCCTGGCTCCTCAGACTTTTCCCAGCTATGCTGCAGGACCAGTCTCCAGCAGGGCTGTGCCTCTGCCTGACGACTGACCCTCCCTGATCCAGATCTCACTCTGCATGTAGATTTCTAAGGGAAGTCGTAGACTTGCCTGCTCACTGCAGACCCCCCTGGTGCTGCTTAGGCCTGATTCTGACCAGACCTGCTTCATCACTACAGACTTCCCAGATGACCTGGACTTTGTTGGACCTGGTTGCCTCTCTCAGGTGCTGTGGGTTCAGCTGGCTGAGCTCCAAACCCCAGTTGTGTGCAACCCACTGGAGCTGCGGGCAGGTTGTGCTTGTTGGGCAGCTGCTGTTCTCCATCCTACCTTCCTCCGCGCTCTTGGCCTTCCCAAAGGGTGAGTTCAGCAAAGGGCTGCACACCAGAGCTCTTCTTTGAGTCTTAATGAAGCAGAGTATTTCATAAAGCACATCACCTACAGGGAAGGAAACTCTGCTCAGATGACTTTGGACAATAGTCTCTCTCAGGGTGATGTTGCTGAGGTTATAACATAACATAATAACAAGGTTATTCCCCATCCCAAACCATTTGCAGTGCAAGCGGACTAGAGGAAGGAAGAAGGTTGTCCTTGTCTCCAGCACCAAAGTGCTAAAGCCTGGTCTGCTGGGACCCATCCAGCCCCTCTCAGCAGACCACATGTTGTGCTTGGATGATCCTTGAAACCCCCTTGCACTGGGTCTAACCTGAGCTGGGAGCTCGGTGCCTGAAGTCCTCCTTGGTGAGGATGCACAGGGCTTTGCCGTTCATTTCGAACTTGCTTTCGTCAGTTTGCCGAAGGGAATATTCCTTCTCAGCCCATCTGAGCCAGTGGATCACGTCATCCTTGCTCCACAGTGAGGGCTGGATTCCTGAAACCAGAAGCAGCCTCTGTAACAACTCTACATCTCCATCCTCAAAACTGCTGAGGGGTAGGGTGGGATTTCTTCTCCATCACCAAACTTTCCCTCTGTATTAAGCAGTCAGATCAAAAACACTCCAAAGAGAGAAAATGAACCCTGATGACACTTTGTCCCTCTTGCCAGCAGGGAATGGTCCCTGAGTGGGACACTATGGCTGTACCCACCGTATCCCACCCTGTCCTTTTGTAAGCAGCTTTGACTTGCTCGACCTCTACTCACTCAGCCTGCCTGGAAGCTTGAAGATCTCCCCAGTGCTGACGAGTGGCTGTCTGGCCTGGGATGGGGATGGTAATGAAGCTGCCACAGCAGGGCTGGAAGGGCTGCTGAACACTTTGCCCTGGGGAAAAGAGATCAGACACATCAGTGGGGTCAATTCCCAGCTCTGGTCCTGCCTTTGCTTTCGAGATGCCTGCTCCAATATCTTCTAGCTGTTTTCTCATAGCACCATGTTGTGCTGTCTGCAGCTCTTCCATACATCTTCCTCACATTCTTCCTCGCCCCAGCCCCAAAATGAGTCTCTGGTTGCCCAACTCAGTGTTAGTAGCCAGAGATTCCCCTCTCTTTCTCCAGCTCTTGTCCTTAGCAGAGAAACCTGCCCTCACTGAGGCTCCGGAAGGAGGTTATCTATCGCTGCTGCAGGGAAGTAGGAGCTGGAGCCAAGACTGGCAGAGCCTGCAGTGCCTGTGCTCCCAGTTCCTACAGGATCCTCAGATTCTCCTTGGATGCCCGGGGTTTTAGGACAGCATTTCAATGATTTAGAGTTGAGAAATAAAGCTGGCAATAGTGCTTAGATTTTGTCTTTAAAACACTGTACGAAGAGAGATCTCCAGCTTTATCCCCCATGATCATCTGGGCATCAGGGGGAAATGGCCATCCCACCCCTCTTGTTGACCAGCCATTAAGTTCCAGCCCCTCAACAATTATTTTTCTCTCTCAGCCAGAGCTTGGGAGCCACAAGAGGGCTCAGATCCTGCTTCCAGCCCCATCCAGATCTTGAATATTGCTGGCAGCCAAGCAGATAATGTTTCCCCTTAAAAATCTATTAATGTGAATCCCAGCAATTTCTCAGCTTCACCCATCAGAAAATTAACAATTTTGCTGGCAAACGGTATTTTCTAAAGCAATTCCCAACTCTGAGCACATCAGGCTCAGGCAGGCTTTTGGAGGTGGTTAAAGCAGCCACTCCTTGACTGTGTGTGTGGGGTAAAGGAGCTGAGTGCCCTGAAAATCAGAGGTGGATATTACAGTGGTGGGGGTTGGAAACATCTTAAATGCACAGCTGATGTTCCCAAAACCAGGAGAATGGGAAACAGGAGAAATGCACTGCATCCCTCCAGGAAAAAGTGCCTTCCTGGGAGTAGCAGCAGGTTGGTGAGGGCTTTTCCTCAGCAGAAGGACAATTTGGTGGCTGCTGGTTGTCTCTGCAAAGCAGGCAGCTCCATGACACTGCACAAGAAAACCAGTGGGACTCCAGAATAAATTCTGAGCAGGCTTGGCAGCGATGCAAACTGGCTTTCAGATTCATTCTAAGCAATAAGCTATGGGGAAAATAAAAGTGAAAGAAATGAGCAGTGTATTTTGTCTAGAACTATCTAAAAGTTATTTTATCCTCCCATCAGTGCGACTTTCTTACAACAAGATTTACAGTAAAAACAGAACAAATCTGGTATTTTTCTTGCTCCTAAAGATTTCTAGGCCATGAGATACATTCTGAATTTTTATTACTTTATCCTGATTTTATGCTCTCGGTTTTATCCCCGCTTATCTGCTTTCACACGTTCCCAAGACAGTTTTTCTTTGCTACAAGACGAAATACTGACCGTGGAGGGGCTGGAGCGCGAAAGCCAGAAAAAGGCGGGTGAAAAGGAACCCCGAGACGTGTGAGAGCAGCTTTTGGCTCAGTCCCAAATAAGGGGGGACGAAGCCCCGCGGCTGCTCCGGGCTCTGTGAGACCGTCTGGCGGTGGGGTCGGGGGGTCACCCTTCAGCGGGGGCATAAGATTCCACCTCGAGTGGAGGGGGAGAAAGCCCGGGGGGTCCGGGAGGAGGGAGGACGAGGACCCGGGCAGGGGACAGGCGGTTCCTTACCTGCATCCCCGGTGGCGATGAGCGGCCGCTCCCCGCCCCGGTGCGCCCCGGAGCCCCCGCTGTCCGGCACGGTCAGGTCCCGGCCCCGGGGCCGCTGCGGCTTCGGCGCGATCGTGGCGAGAAACGAAATCGAAACGAGCCGCAGCCCCGGGAGGCAGGAGAGCGGCGGGGGCCAGCGCCCGGGGCCGTGGCGTTCACCCCTCACCCCCCCTCCACTCCGCCCCTCCCGGGGCCGTGGTCCCGAATCTCCTCCCGCTCCTCCTGAGGAATCGCACTCCGCCCGGGGCATCCCGATCCTCCCGGGGCATCCCGATCCTCCGGGGGAATCGCGATCGCCCAGGGCAGAGTCCCGCTCCGCCAGGGCATCCCGTTCCGTCCAGGGGGTTCCGCACCTCTCGGTGCCGCCACCGGGGAACCCTCTTCTCCCGGGGATCCCGTCCGGGAGATCTTCTCCCTGGATCCGGCCGGAGCGCGGACACGCGGCTGGAGGAGAGAAGGATCCCGGGACACGCCGGGAGCACCTCGAATACCGGGGCTCGTCCTTTCTCTCCGCCGGGCGGGGCGGGGGGACCCGGGGGAGGGGTCTGGGAGCAGCGGGAGGTGGGCGCACACCTGTAAGGTGCGCACCTGCCCGCCCGCACACCTTAGGCGCGCAGGCACACCTTGTGGGGAGCCACCGGTAACTGGGAGGGATTGGGAGGCACTGGGATAGACTGGGGAGGGGCTGGGGCGGGGTTGGATGGGGCTGGGAGGGACAAAAAGGGCACTTTTTGGAAGAAAAGGAGGGCTGGGAGCGACTGGGGAGCACTGCGGATAGACTGGGATAGAACTGGAGGGAATTGGATGAGAATGAGAAGGACTGGGAGGGACAAAAGAGGCACTTGAAATGGACTGGGACGCACTGAGATAGACTGGGAGGGAATTGGGTGAGACTGGGAGGGGACTGGGAGCTGCTGGGGCCACTGGAGTAGACTGGGATGTATTGGGAGTCGACTGGGATAGCCTTGGCGGGGATTGGATGGGACTGGGAAGGACTGGGAGGTTCTTTTTAGGGACAAAAGGGTGATGTGCAGGGAGGACACTGGGGTGGACTGGGAGCACACTGGGGTGGACTGGGAGCACACTGGGGTGGACTGGGAGCACACTGGGATGCACTGGGAGCACACTGGGATGCACTGGGAGCACACTGGGATGCA
>VZRE01014740.1:40931-84577 GCA_013396775.1 Cephalopterus ornatus
GGGGGTAACAGGGGGCTTCATTCTTGTCAATGGACTTTGGAGGAGCCTGACAGGCTTTGGGGGCTACTCTCTGTGTGTTTGGGGGCAGCACCTTGTGTGCACTGAGTGGGAGCATCTGTGGGGCTGAGGGTGCCTCTTTCTTTTTGGTGTTTACTTGGAAAGGGGGTCTTTAGGGCGTTTCCTACGCTCTGTGTTTGGCAGGGAGCTGGGGCTGTTATCCTTGGGGTTAGTGCTGCATCCCTGTGTCCCTGACATGTCACACTGTTCCCTGGGCTGTATGGGAGGCCAGGAATGTGCCCAGTGCCCTGTGCTGAGGCTGCTGCTGTGCCCACCACCTCCAGAATGGAACCAGCCTCCCCTTGGGGTGTTGCTTGATCACACACTGCTCTCCTACGCCTGGTCTGGGTCTCTAGGCTGCTGTATTCTTACCATATTTTTAGGCTTGAGTTTGCCTTCCTTGTCCTCCCTCCTTTCTGTCCCCACTGTTTTTTCAAGGAGCAGATGTTTTAAGGGGTTTTCCCCTAAATGAGTGAGTAGGTGAGACCTCAGTCCACTTCTGCTTGTAGGCACTTTCTTGTGTCATCCCTGATCCTGCCTCTCTCTGTGCTGCCTTCTCAGTGACCTGAGGCTTTTCAGGGAAGAGGTGATAATTATGCAAACAGTCTTGGGTATGAGGTTTAATAAGGCCAAGCTCAAGGTGCTGCACCTTGGTTGTGGCAACCCCCAGGATCAATCCAGGCTGGGGAATGAAGGGATTGATTGCAAATGGGGAGAAGGACTTGGGAATGAGATGCTGGACATACCCCCTCCATGTGCACTGGCACCCAGAGACCCTCCATATGCTGGGCTAATCCCACAGTTTGGGCACAGGTGAGAGGGGGATTCTACTCCTCTGCCCCCTCAGGTGAGACCCCACCTGCAGAGCTGCCTCCAGCTCTGGAGTCCCCAACACAGGAAGGACATGGAGCTGCTGGAGCAGGTCCAGAGGAGGCACCAAGGTGATCAGAGGGATGGAGCAGCCTTGCTGTGAGGAAAGGCTGAGAGAACTGGGATTGTTCAGCCTGGAGAGGAGAAGTCTTTGGGGTGACTGACTGCAGCCTTCCAGTACCTGAAGAAGCCAACAGGAAGATGGAGAGAGACTGTTTAAAAGGGTCTGGAGTGACAGGACAAGGGGAATGGCTTCACACTTCCAGAGGCAGGGTTAGATGGGATATCGGAGAGGAATTCTTCCCTGTGAGGGTGGGAAGGCCCTGGCACAGGTTGCCCAGAGAAGCTGTGGCTGCCCCATCCCTGGAAGTGTCCAAGGCCAGGTTGGACAGGGCTTGGAGCAACCTGGGCTAGTGGAAGGTGTCCCTGCCCATGGCAGGGGGTGGAACAAGCTGAGTTTTAATGTCTCTTCCAACCCAGGTCATTCTCTGGTTCTATAAACCTGGGAGGCTGAGAACCTTTGTAGGGAGAGTGTTTTGAATGACTTCGCCAGGGTTGCTGCAAACCCAAATCCTGTTGTAGTAGTAGGTTACGGATTTAAGGCAGAAAGTTCTCCCTGAATGTGCCTTATCCTCACCTCAGTCCCAGTCCTTCCTGCTGGCAGTAGCACAGTCCTGAATGGTTCACTGGGAGGAGGTTGTGTCTGGGAATCAGTGGGAAGGCTCAGCTTTCCCTGTTGAGGTGTGTCCTTGTTTACCCCGTGCTGGGGCTGTGAGGCTGCACGGCTCACAGTCACCTGGATTTGAGGGCTATAAATACCTCAGTTCAGAGAAGTGGTTTTTGTGATGTAAACATCAAAACAAGTGAATTACTGGGGTCAGAAATTGTGGATTATTTTGTAGACAAAGCAGCTTGTGAGGGTTGTTATTATTCTTCAGGCTGGATTGCCACGTGCCTTTATTACTATTCTATTTAGAGACAGTCACCTTTTACCAAAATAGACTGATGCTGTTTATAACCTCTGTGTACTTACACTGCTAAAAAAAAATGTCCTTTTGCAAAGCAGCCTGTACAGCAGTTGTTTATCCTGGCACAATTGTCTTTATTTCCTATAACATCCACGTAAAAGGGTCTTCTGTGCTCTGATCTTACAGCTGAAATGCCTCAGCTTATGTAGAATAAGTGAAACCTGTGCAGAAGATGATTGTGTCTAGACTTATTTCATCTTATCATAAAGCAATTAGGAACAGGTTAAAGCAAGTTCTGCTGTCATGGAAATAGGCATGTGCTGAGTTATTGGTATTGTTTCAAGACAGACCTATTTTCAGCACTTGTATTAATTAAACTCTATAAATAAGTGGAGTTCAGTGAGCCCAGTCAAGCTGCAGGTGCTGACCTGGAAGAAGTTGTAGTTTGGAAGAACCAAACTGGTTATTTCTATCCTTCTCAACAGTGGTGAGAACCAAGTTATAGCACAGCCATTTGAGCTTTGATGTGGACTGCATGGACCTGCAGGCAGAGAAAGGGGTTGGGGTTTTTATTTTATTTTTTGGTGGGGTTTCTTGAAGTTGCTTTTTTCTGGACAGGTTTTGAGGCAGTTCCTTGAGTGGAAGGTAAAATAGTCATGCCAGAAGCCTCATCACTGATCATCTTTGTGCAAACAGAAATGTATCATCTGAGATCCATCTCAATTTGTTGGATATGTTCAAAACCACTCAAAGTTACACTTTATTTTCCCGTGCTCCAGAGGAAGCCTTACCTGAGCTGTGCACAACACTAAACTGTCTTTCCTTCCCCTAAGTACTTTTAACCATCAGAACTGAGAAACCCTCTTACCTGAGCTGATTTGGTCATAAATCTGATCTTACCTCAGTGTCTTTGAGGTACCTTCATGTCTTGGCATGTTCAGTTTTTCCTCCTCAGAATCCAACAGGTTTCATAAGCTCTTACTTGGAGTTTTCTGTTCAGGATATCATAGCTTTTTTTTTTTGTTTGTTTGGTGACTCAGTTTATCTCTACAGGTCATGAGAAGTAAGAATCATCATCTTGTTTTGTTAGTTGCTGCTTTCAGCACCAAGTTTGGGCCATGCCAGGATGTGTTTGTCACTCGACCTCATCTTGAACTCATTCCCTGTGCCAGTGACAGCAGCCAGGTGTTTAGTTCACAGTGTAGCAGCACAGTCAAAGGAAGCAGAGTGTAATATTATTTAAAAATGTTGCTATTAACTCTACTTTAAACACCTGAAAACCCACGAGCAGAAAATTTTGGGTGTAGGGAAAGGTAAATAACACCTCACCCTTTGTAATGAATTTGCTCTAAGGCTCCAGTGCTGTAGTTAACACCACCTTTGTCCCCTTTTGCCAAAAGCTGGGATCATAAAGGGACATTGGCCAAGCAGTGGGACTGGATTAATAATTGCATCAGAGTTGCAGAGTCCTGTTAGGAAAGTTACTGCAAAAGAGGCCAACTCAGCAGCCAAATAACTTTTGAAAGGAGCCTTGCAGGGCTCCCTGAAACTGCACGTCCCTGTGCACTCTCACTTCGTTACCTGTTCTTGCCAAAGCTGCTGTCACACTCTTCCTCCTCCTAGAAAGTTTATTAAATACAAGTGAATCTTCCTAAAGCTTCAGCTTGGGACGGACTCTGGAACTGCTGCATTCTGCTTCAGGATCCCAGGGGAGTGTGTGGATAATGAGCTCTTTCTTTACAAGAAAAATGCTGAGTTGATGCCTGCTGATAAAGGTCACTTGAGCTGTCTAAAGGATCTCCTGATTTTTAAATTAATTGTTTAATAAGAAGTTAATTTATCTAGAGGATCAGTTCATTACTGGCTAATTTAACTCACATCCAGACAAGCAGCACAACAAACACCTTTCTGTGAGGGAAGGTGAAAGCGTGGGGAGCCACCAGCATTTTTTTCCATACTTTAGTCATAAGCAGCATAACCAGAGCTAATACTGAGTTCAGAAATTACCAATTTGCTAAAATTAACGTTTTCTGTAAAAGCAATGTGATTGCCATATCTGGTTTTTGGGGAGACCTGGCCAAACTGTTGATGAAAACCCCTGTGATTTCAGGTTTCTGATCGCAGGATTGGATCTCCAATTCCAACATGACGATCAGCTAGAGCTTGTGGACCATCTTTTGCCAAGGTTAGTACAGTTTTGGGTCCTTGGCTTTTGGATGGCTTTGCCATGGGAATTCTTTACTGAACAGCCTCCCTGTTCTGAGCCTTGACAGTAGAGAGAACCTGGGACTTGTAATCCAGGCAGCTGGAAGGGAATGTGTTTTGGGAGCCTGTTACAGGGAAATAACGTCAGTTGCAGTCCTGGGACCTGCCTTCCCTGTGTCTCATTCCATCAGCTTTCATGGACCTTTCCTCTCCTGTGTCTTGCTCCAGTTCTAATTTGCAGTCACAGTGTGTCCTCTGACCTGGCAGAGGCTTTAGGCTGGCCTGGGTGGGTTTTGGCTCCACACAAAAGAGGACTAAGGACTTTTGAAGGGCAACACAGGCCTGAAATTGAGAAGGAAAATCAATGGCTGTTAGTCTTGGGAGCAGCATTGAAGTGGGCTGTAGTCACTGGAGCTCAACATTCAGTAATTTCATCTGCAATTTGGGATTGTTTTTTCCCTCTTGCCCTTAGAACAACCTCAGATGTGTTATGTGCAGCTATTAAAAGTGGTGCTAATCCATGGATTGCTCCCGGGAGCGGGAATGTTCAGTCACTGCGTTGGTTTTGCTCCCGAACACACAAATATAGTTCACCCTTGTGAACTATGAATTGGAACAGGTTGTATTTATCCCACTGTCAGAGTGGCTGGAGAATTACTCAGCTATTGACTGTGAGAATCAAAATCTGCCTGAGATTCAATACTGAAATAGCTAAAAGAAGCAATAAAAAAAGGGGTGATGGAAGTGGAATGAATATAGAGAACTGAGAGCACAGCTCTGCGTGTCAGGTTTGCCTCTGCAGTTTGTGGACAAATAATATAGATTAGCCTTTATTAGTCATGCTTTCAGGAGCGACAGTGAGTATTACAGGAACTGGGAAATGGAATCAGTTACCAACCAGCTCTCATAAAACAGCGTTACGTCCCCAACTTGTGTTGGGGTGTTGTAGTCCGTGAAATCAGGGAGTTTTCGGAAGGAAGCAGAGCTTGGCAGCCATAAAACCAGCAGAGCTGACCCTTGTGACAGCAGTGAGATGGTGTGTGACGGTTATTGATGGCTGCTGCCACGTGTCTGGTACGCAAAGTTGTGGCTACGTAGCTTTGAAAAACACATGGGGCACGTGTAAATAGCAAGGTTGTGTTTAATAAAAGGTTTCTTTAATAAATGTAATTCCTGGTCTAGAAAGCACAGCTGAGTCTCTTGGAACCCAGCCCTGTGGCTGCCTGTGCTGGGACAGTCCCATTTGCTGGAGTGAATCCCTGAGTCCACATGATCCCATTGGATGTCCTGTAAACTGCCTGGATTAAACACCTGCCCCAATTTGAGTGATTTTTCTCAGTTTAATAATCAGTGACGTTCTTTTTCTCCAAGTGTGTCTGTTTTACAGCTGAATGACTGCATTTCTCACTCAGGCTGTGCTGGTAACTTGGAGAAATTGGAGTGAGAGATCCACAAAGGAGGTGAGTAGGGAAAAGGCAGGAAGGGAGAAACTTCACAGCAGCAGCAGAGTTCCTGGTCAGACTGGAAATGAGCTGGGTGGATTTTCTAAGTCCCTCAGTTCATGTGCTCACGCACCATCTGCTAGTTGAACATAACTGGAACAAGCAGTGGAGGAAAACAGAATAATGGAGCTTTAACCTACATGAAAGTGAGCTCATTTCTTCTTCCTCTGGGCGGGTGGATTAAAAACCGTGGTGTTCCATAATCTCTACGCACAGAAAAGCTTCCAGTCTGCCTGGGATGTTATGTGCTGGGGCAGTAGGGAGTTATGAATGAGTTCCCTAATCCACTGACATAAATGTTCCAGCAGGCACTTGCAGACTTCCCTGTGGTCTAGTGCTTCTTGAGAAGCCCTTGGTCAGGTGTCAGGGACTGATACAGGCTCAGGAGATGGACATTTATGTAGCAAAGGCCTTTATACTGACAAGATTTTTGGAAAAAAGACTTTACTGCCTGTATTGATAAAGGAGTCTTTGGAGATTTTTAAAATGTTTGCTTTGTTTCTGGTAACTTTAATCAGGAAGCCAACTAAGGAGTAGAAAAGAAACACAGATTATTAGAATTTCAGTTTCTAATTTGCTGTTGTATTTTGATTTCTGAAATCCATGGAATTTCTCTGATATATATAAACATGATCTGGCTCTTTTCTGTAGGATCTACTTCATTCCTTTCCATTCAAACAGGCCAAGTTGCAAATATAAAAAAATCATCAGATTATTTGGTGATGGGCAAATCAGATGATTCAGATGATTTGAGAAATGGTTCAGCTTTAATACAAAGCACCTCAAAACTGCCGGGTTTTGCTCATATCCAGTTTCTAAGAGTTCCCATCTAATGGTGTGTAAATTAGGTAATGTTTGAGTCATTTGGCACTAGGCAGGTTTTAGCTTTTACCCAAATGCTGCTGATCTCTGGGTTCAGCCGTGCTGCAGAGCAATTTCAAACCTCCCTTTTGAGTACGATGGAAACCATCGATTTGGATGCTGCACTAATGGAGAGAAATATTGATCATGCACATTCCTTGGCCTTGTGGGAGAGGAGCTTTCACATTCCCAGCTTTCTCTCCCCTGTTTCACATCCTGTAGCAGGGCTGGAGCGTGTCTGTCCCTGCCCCGTTTTAGGTGGTCAGAGCTGCTGGTGAGTGGTGCGCAAAGGTGGCTGTGACAGCTCTGTCACTGCTCCCATCCCACCATCCTGGGGAGGGAAATCCCCCTCCAGGGGGAATGATGTGGACCTCAGGAAGACCGAAATGAATGTATTTGATCCACGTGGGGTTCTGCTGAGGACAGCGATGAACAGCTGGGTCAGAGATGGTCCTCTGGGAATGTGCTGCACGAAACACTGAAGTGAAACCACTGAAGTGCAATGGTTTCTGTTACCTCGTGTTGCCTGAGCAAGGGGGAACCTGGGGTTCTGTTTATTGATAATTATAAACCTGTGGAGAGCTTAGTGCATTAGGGCTGTGCTATATTTAAATGGTGCCTGCCAAATGTCCCTATTACAGAATGTTCTTTGCCAGGATCACGGGCCTCTCCTTTTAAAAGCTGGTTTTGAAACTCTCAGTTGTTTTCAGAAAATTGGTTAATACCCATAGCTGGGGCATCTCTGGCTGTCTTCACTTTGTGCTGTTAAGTCATTCCAAGAGCATTTTAAAGGTGGTGTGAGCAGCTACGGGAAATGCCACTTCACCACTTGCAGAGTGGAATTATTGCATTTCTGAAAGATGAAACTATTATTAAAGCAGAAAATAGAGTGTTCTCCAGCCCCTCGCCCTGCGCACTGCAGACACTCGGTGGTGTCTTTAATTAGGCTGTCACAGCTGAAGTAAAAATAACAAAACAAAGCCTCCTATGAACCAGCTGTGAGGTTTAAAGGCTTTTATTCCTCCCCGGAGCAGGGAGCCCTGACAGGGAACATTCCAGCCTCTCATCCTGCCCCAGCCATGGCCCAGCACAGGGCTGGAGGAAACATTCAGCTGCTGCTGTTGAGCCCAGTGGGATTTCTGCTCATGTGAGAGGCAGTCCAGGTTTGCCACCAAGAGCTGATTTCTTGTATCCTCAGTCAGATTGACAAAAGCCACCTCATTTCGTGTTCGCCACGTTAAAAGTTCCAAAATGTCTCTGTTTTGGTCGTGTCTGATCAGGACCGAGTTGAAATTCTTGGATTAGAGAGCTGCCTTGGACATTAACAGACCCTTTAATTAGCAGGCTCTGCGCTAAAATCTATCTTGTTAAGGATTTATTAAAATCATACTTAAGTTGGAATATGCTTATTTATTTGTGAACCTCTGGGATTATTCAGGAGAGTTGAATATTCCTCCCAAGGACAACTTTTGAAGACCATTTCTTTAAATAAATTAATTTTTTTAAGTCCTGGCCTTTCTTTTGCGTGTTGGCTTGGATATAAACATGAAACCAGCTGCAGTTTTGGCAAGAATATCGGTGAGTTCTTGCTTGTCAGATTAAAAACGAAGTGGAGGGGACTGTTCTGGAATACTCTTCAATTTTAGAACTTTCCTTTTTCAAGAGTGACTTTATTCAATGCCCAAATGAGCACCTTTCCTCTGCACCAACACCTCATTATGTGTGTTGAAACAGGCATCCTCTCTGCTTTTTTCAGTTCTGTATATTTTATTTTTTTAGTGGCATTTTCCCTTTTTTTAAACTCCCACAAAATATGGCTCCAGTTCCTGGCTAATTTTGCTGTAACACTGCACTAGCCAAATATTTTTGTGTGAGAATTAGTCACGGGAGAAAGAATGTAACGGAATATTCTTAGAAAGTGTCAGAGCTACGCTTAACATGTAAAATATTTATCCAGACGTGTAAACAAATCAAGAGGTGTTTTGCCAGTGTCCCACCGTGAACTTTTGTTGGTTGGAAGTCATGAACTGCTTTTCGGTTCTTGAAAATAAGGTATCAGGTTCTCTGCTGACATAAACTGGGAGTGCTCATGGCTGGCCTCACCTGGCTGAAATTTTAGCCCCTGCTTTTTGCCTCCCTAAAAATAAATCAAGATGTGTTTTCCCAAGAGCTGTAATTGTGCTAAATAAAATTCCTGTGTTTATTTTGGCTTGTATACTCAGTATTACTTGTAGTTACTAATGTGGTTCCACTCTGTAAGGAGCCTTATGTTTGTTTTGCTTTTTTGGTATTATCAGTCTCTTAGTGAGGATTAAAGAATGTGTTTGATTCAGGGAACTCTGTTGTTTTAAGGACAACACTGATAATCTCCTCTTTGTGCCTCTGCTCCCAAGGAGCATCTCGGCCCTTCAGCAGGAAAATTCAGCTGTGGCTTTATCTGAACTGGCTTCCAGTGACTGTTGCGGTGAGATACGGCAGTGCCCCCTGGGGATGCCACAAAATCCCCCTGGCAGGGGTCCTGCCTCATCCCAGAGTTTGGGAAAGATCTCCTGTGCTGGGTGACAACACCAGAGTTTTGCCAAGCCTGGTTCTGCCCTTCCACACTGGGCCTCAGAGTTGTGAATCCCTTTCTCAACGCTGCAATATTTCAAATGAAACTGCATTCCATGGCAGCTTCCCCCGTTTTGTTTCGGTTTTTATTATTATTATTTTGAAATCTCTTTGGTAAACAGCTCCTGTAGCTGCATTCAAACTCTCGGAACTGTGCCATCTATTGTTAGTTTTCCAAACTGCTTGCCATGTCATTGGTTAAAAATCAATGGCAGTTGGAGTTGTAGGGCAGGAGCTGGGAATGAGGGAGCAGTTACTGGTTGGGATCCCTTCCAGAGGAGGAAGGTGGCGTTTTGAGCTGCTCCCAGCCCTTCTAAAATAAGAGTCAAAGCAAGTAAGTGCCTTTTTTTTTTTATGGGTGACAGACCAGATAACTTTTTGTAGGAAACTAAAAGCTCCATAAATGAGGAAAGAGTTTTGTTTTAGGCTGATTATTCTCTCTGCTGATATTCTGCTCATAATGAGATAATCCACTCGTATTAAAACTCGTGCACTTCAGAACACCCTGATGCTCATCTCAAGGGATCCACATTGGACAGTTGCTGTGCTAAAAGCAAAGAGGGTAATTATAAAAGCTAATCTATAAATTATAAAAGCTTTTTTCCATAGTCCTGTCCACCACCTGCTGTGGGACAACACACTTTGGTGTTTAGAGTCGGTTGCTCTTTACATTTCCCCCACTTCTTTACCAGGCCGCAGGTGCTTTGTTGCACCTGAACCTAAACAAGATAATTGGGCATTAAAGGGATAAAATCTTGCCCCCAATCCAAGTGCTTGCAATGCAAAAGTCAGTAAATTAGAGACAACTTGGATTTTTTTATGTTGGATTGGTTGGTTTGTTTTTAAGTAAGATCCCTCTTAAGGCATCTTTAATTCACACTTTAAGACTTGTCAGGACATGTTTTGTCACTGGCATTGGTCAGGATAAAGAGTTTCCTGCTTCTCCAGGCTCTATTTACATTAAAAATTCTGTATATTTGGTGCTTTGTGATGTATTTAATTCTGTTGTCCTGTGAAATTGTGTTTGGAGCAGTCTCTGGTAGAAAATCTGGTAGTTAATTCCTCTCTACCTGCTCAAGGGACGTGTGGCAGGAGGGTGTCTAACCAAAGAGTTTAACAAAACTGGACCTCTTCTACCACACAATTCCTGCAAAAACAGGCTGAACCGGGAATCTGGGGAGAGAGAAAGATTTTGGGAGGACTTTTGCTGGAAAGAGAAGACTTGAAATAAAACTGTTTGTTCCAGCACAGATCGTTTATATTCAAACGTTCCCTGAATCAGCTGCGGGGGGTGAGGACTCTTAAAGTGAAATATTTACATGAATCAGCCGCCTGGGCTTTGGGGGAGTGCCCAGCGCTGCTCCCGGAGATTAAACTGAGCCTGGCTGGGCCGTAGTGCTTCCCTGGGATCCGGGAGGATTTTGGGATACAGGTGCTGGCGGCACTGAGGACGGATGAGCCGGCAGTAAGTGAGGAGCTGGGAGGGGGGTGCTGGGCACAGGGTTTGCTCCAGAGTTACTCCGGGAAAAGGGGGGGAATTAGTTCTCTCAGATGGCTGCAGGTGGATCAGATTCCCTTTAGAATTCCCTCAGAAATCCTCCTTATGCTTTTTTCTACAGCTTACAACGGAGAATGTGCGGATTTGAAATCGAGTTCAATTTAGCTGCCCAAGAGCAAAACTTGAGAAAGAAACCAGCATTTTAAAATCTGAAGGGATAAGGCAGCTCTTGCTTTTATGCTCTGTTGAAACACGTGGGCTTTTCTGAAAGCATTATAAGTACTTTTGCAGAAAGTGGTAGAACAGAGAACACAGCAAAAGTCTGTTTTCTGCAGCTCTTGTTGCAGGTTTTTATGTTTTTGTAGCTTAATCTAACATAGATGAAGGGAAAGTGTAACTCATAGGTGTCACCTGCCTTAAAACTTACTTAGCTCAGTATTCTCTATTTTAGCAGAGGAACATTTGTTTTCCCTGTTTCTAGATAAAAATAACCTGCTTATACTTGCAACAGCTCATCTTTAGCCCGAGTTCTTCCCTTTACCCTCATCAGATCTGCACATTCCATCTTTTTGCCAGGGAAGGCAGCTTCATTTAAATTGCTGAATTCAGACAGCATTAGCAAAGCTGCCACTGCCACAGTGGCAAAAAGCTCTTTATGAGGATCAAATATATTATTTTTTTGCCTTTATTCCAGTAGTGTGAAGAGTGGAAATACCCTTTATAGTTTTCTTGGTTGTGGCTCTTTAACACAAATACCTTGAGCCTCACAGGGAGGGAAATAGAAAAGCATTAACCGTGGTGAGGAATTTTGTTCCCTTCTGACTCTCCTGGTGGTGGGACATTGGTGGATGCACTTCATCTATCCCACTGATGAGGCTGCCACGAGGACTCTCCTGTTTTGGACAAATCTGTAATAGGTTACATCAGGTTAATAAATCTCAGTGATTTTTCTGCATGTGTTAATTTTAGTGATGAAAAAGAAGTGATGCTCTGAGCGTGGGGCACTGATGTGGCTCCTTTAACAGGGCACAGAAGGACCTGGTGAACTTTGGGTCTCAACCCAAGGTGTGCAAGTGCAGTGTTAAACCATTAAAAGCAGACTGCCAGCTGTAGTTTTGAATTGCATTTGTTGAAACAGTGGATTTTTGTTAAGCCTCGAGTAAAGGAGTAAGTCAGTAAACTTTGCTAACAGTGCAGCTCTATGCACGGAATGGGAGGAACAATCCAGCATTTCATCAGCTTCCTTACTGTCTCTTGCCAAAGTTTTCGGGCTGCCCTGCATTGCATCAGTCCTGGTGGACATTATTTTCCATCTATCATTTGGAACCAGATGGAAAACAAATCTCTGTATATTGATAGAGTTATTTCAGAACAAGGGAAAAGCTTTTTGTCGTGTGCCTGCGCTGGTTCAACCTATAAATCAGCTTTTATTGTCTGGTTGTGTTCGTGTTTGGAAAATGAAGTGAGGATCATTAATAGGTACGTGAAGAGCATGATAAGGCTCCAGGTAGATGTTTTTCTCTCTGGTGCAATCCGTGTGAATGCACTTCCATGTTTTTCTCCAGTGGTCCAGGTGTATCCACAGGTGTATCCACAGGTGTATCCACAGGTGCCAGGGAGTGGCAGCCCCAGACCTGCCAAGTCTCACCTTGCCCTGAGCATCTCTTTTGGTTCAGGTGCACAGGGCAGTGCCTGGGGCTCAGCCTGGAGACACCAACTTCCCTCCTTGTGGGACACCTGTGGAGCCAGGCTGGGAGAGCTGGGAATGTTCATCCTGGAGCAGAGAGGGCTCCAGGGAGACCTGAGAGCCCCTTCCAGTGCCTGAAGGGGCTTTCCCTTTACGGAGTAGGAAGTCAGTCATTACTAGTTTGTTCCTCTGTTTTTATGTTCAGAGAAACTTCTGGCATGTTCCAAGGGTATCTTTTAAGGAATTGATGCTGGTTTTGGCTGATACAGAGTTGATTTTCTTCCTAGTAACTAGTAGGTGACTGTGGTTGGGATTTATGCTGGAAAAGGGGGTTGATAACACGGGGAGTTTTAGTTATTGCTGAGCAGGAATCACACAGGGCCAAGGCCTGTTCTGCTCCCCACCTCACCAGTGAGGAGCTGGGGGGACACAGCCAGGACAGCTGAGCCGAGGGACGGATATTCCACACTGTGTGGAATCATGCTTAGAATATAGAGGTGGGGAAGAGGAAGGAAGGGGGGGATGTTGGGGGTGATGGTGTTTGTCTTCCCAGGTCCCCGTTAGGTGTAGTGGAGCCTTGGTGTCCTTGGGATGGCTGAACAGCTGCCTGCCCATGGGAAGCGAGGAGGGAATTCCTTGATTTGCTTTACTTGCATGCATAGTTTTTATAGAGTCATAGAATCCCAGAAGTCATCTTATTCCACCCCCCTGCCATGGGCAGGGACACCTTCCACTAGCCCAGGTTGCTCCAAGCCTTGTCCAGCCTGGCCTTGGACACTTCCAGGGATGGGGCAGCCACAGCTTCTCTGGGCAACCTGTGCCAGGGCCTCCCCACCCTCACAGGGAAGAAATTGTCCCAAATATCTAATCTATCCCTGCCCTCTGCCAGTTTGAAGCTATTCCCCCTTGTCCTACCAGCCCATTTCCTGACCGAGAGTCCCTCTCCACGTTCCTTGTAGCCCCTTCAGATCCTGGAAGCGGCTGTGAAGTCTCCACACAACCTTCTCTTCTCTTTTCCTTTCCCTGTTAAAATGCCTTTATCTCAACTGACCAGCTTCTGTTCCAGTTCTCTCCCCATCCCACCAGGGAACAGGAGCACGTGTGGGGCTTAGTTGCCATCTGGGGTTAAACCAGGACAGAAATTAAAGCCAGGCTTTAACCTCTGTGGAAAGACGTGCAGTTCTATTAGAAATCCCTCTTGTTCTGAAGGAGTTGACTGTAGAATTAGGTCAGGCACACCCTGCGTACTCGTGTTTCCTGTTGGCTCGTATTTTGGACAATAATTGTACATGGCAATGTTTTTGTGGACTTAAAGGAGTGTTGTCACCTTAAAAATTAGTTGTTTGGAGTTTTATTTCAGTCGTGGTGGTTACGCTGTGGTTTAGGAAGAGGGGGAGGATTGGTCACCACCTGATTCACTCACTGCTTGTCCTTCCTTGCCATTTACAAACCAAATGGTGAAGTAAATTACTCATTTCTACTATTTTTACTCTCTTACAACCTCTCTCCTGCCATGCCAGATGACAGTGGAGCCGTGCAAAAGCTGTCAGATGTTACAGCAAGGGCTGTAACTCAGTGGGTTTTGGCAGCTCAGCTTTCCATTGTTTTCCTTTGAAGTTCCTGTGAAGTTCTTCATACCTAAAATACTCTGTAGTGATTCTTAAAAAAAAAAAAATCCCAGGGATAAGGAGTATATCCTTATAAATACAACAAAATATAATTAATAAAAGTAGAAACCAGCAGGTTTGTACTGATGCTTTTATTACCTTTTGTTTAATGAAGTGCTGCATCTAAAAAGGGTTTTCTCTGCTGGGTGTGTTGCTGTAATTCGATTTCTTTTCGTGGCACACATCACCTTGTTTATGGTGATCTGTGCAGCTTTAGCCATGCAGCTCCTTCCAGCAGCTGAGTGAGAACTGTAAACCTTGGGAATGGCTTTGGATGTGCCTCAGGTTCATTAGGGTGGGGAAGGATAAAGTGCTGAAGATCTTCCCAGCCTCTCGACATTGCAGAACGCTTCCTTCTTAAGAATTGCACAGAACAAGGATCACCCTCTTCATCCCTGCAAAGCGTTTGTAGCATCAGTCGTTTGTGCCAAAAGTTCATTGCTAAATAAAACCCTTTCCACTTGGTGATTAAAAATAATTTAAATATGACCTCCATATTTTTCTCTCAGGAAAAGACAAGGCTCTAGACAAGTTCAAATAAAGATTATTTCACCAGGACATGGTTTGGAGACAGATGTTTGTGCAGTTGCACAGCTCATTTTTGGTGTTGGCGTGTTCTGGAGGGAGGAGAGACCTACACATCCCAAGTTAAGGCAAAACCAATGGCCAGAGCCAGATGGGAATTTTGATTTTTGACTCTGATACTGATTTCCTTTAAAAAAATAAAATCTCAGCCTCTTCAGGAGCTCTTTGATCTTTAGTGCTGAATGTGACTTGAGCTTTTGATACTCCTAAGTGCCCAGCTCCCAAAATCCACCTGAGTCTTCCAGCTTCTCTGTGGACTGATCCTCCTGATTCTGAAAATACAAACTGCTCTTTACCTAATCCTCCGGAGTTTGAGAACACAAACTGCTCCTTACCTGATCCTCCGGGGTTTGAGAACACAAACTGCTCCTTACCCGATCCTCCAGGATCTGAGAATACAAACTGCTCTTTACCTGATCCTCCAGGTTTTGAGAACACAAACAAGTCACAGAGAAGTGAGAAGGAGCTCAAGGTTCTCGTTCACTGCTTGTGATCCATTCTGTGGTACCAGCCAATTTACGCTTCCCAGAGGGTGGAAACGTGCATGGAAAGAGCCTTGGAAGGAAGGTGGTAACCTGGGAATTGCTGGTGCCTGGAGCTGAGTAGGGAACGTGCTACAAGTCAGAGTAGCACCTGGGTAGGCAGTGGGCCTGTTCCTCTGATCCTCAGGATTACGTCTCCTGCTCTGGGTCCCTGTTTTCTCTCATAAAACGCTTGCCTGCAGTGTTTCCCAGGGCTGTTGGGAGCAATGAGCAGTTAATATTTGTAAAAAGCTTTGAAGATGGATGGTGCTAATTATTATTTATAGGTATTCACTCTCAGCACGGGTAGTTCTCCTTGATCCTGGGCATGAAAGGAAACCAGGACATTTGTAAGCCGGTCAGGCAGGAGTTTGGCCTTGAAGTCTTTGTGTCTTGATTTCCCCACTGGGTTCTGTGTGTTTGCAATATATTTGTCTCATTAAATGACCACTTTGGGGATTTATTGTACCAGACAGATGTGCTGAAGAGCCCTTACTCATTTTCCTCAATTCTGCTGACACATGGTGTGCAGGATTTGGGAATGCCAAGAGGGGCCGCAAGACAGGGAATTGCCATCAGCCTGGCCCAGGTTGGATAATCAGCAGGGCTGGGTGTTCCACTTCCTGAAGATTTAATAAGGAAAGTCAGATCTGAGGCTTGGAAGAGCCAACACGTTGCAAAGAGCAGCTGTTTGTGAATCTGTTTTAACAGAAGAGAACAAGGAGAAGGATGTCCATTAGCTGGGGTTTTTATCCTGTTTAGCAGATTAAGCAGCAAAAGAATGGGAAATTATCAGGGAAAATTCATGTATTGTAGTTCCTATGTATCTGATGATAGTTCTATAAACAATTTTGGAGCTGTTGTAGTTGAGGACTCTGCTGAGGGGGTGTTCAGGGTCTCTTCAACTGTGCCTGCATTTAATTAGAGCCTGAGGTGATGAGCAAAGATTGCAACATTCACCCAACCCAGTTTGGTTGTTGTGAAATTCAGTCTGTTAGGGCTTTGTGCTATTTGACATCACTTCAGTAGGGCTTGGAAGGCTGAGCTCTGGGCAAGGTGTGGAGCCTGATTGTCTCTGGATAAAGCTGCCCTTTGCCTGGATAGACTCTGCTTATTGAGCCGATTCCCTGCCTAAATTCTCCTCTCTGTGGAGTAATACATTAAATAATCAAGAGCTCATCCATGAGGCTGTTCCCAAGTGCAGGGCAGCATCCACAGGGACTGCTGGGTTTTTGGTGGGAGTGAGGAGGGGATCTGTCCAGGAGGATGTGGGAAGAGGGACTTTTCCAAGCCTGTGCTGGGTGAGAGCAGAGCGGGAGGTGATGCCCTGGGAGGTGATGCCCTGGGAACTGCCCAGTCGCTGGGACTGAGATGAGCCTCAGAGGCTCCTCCTGTTGCTGTTCCTTTCAGCCAGAGCCTTTTAAAAAAGAAAGGGATTTGCTGTTGCCAAAAATTTTCCTTCAGATGAACATCACATGAGGCGTAAGCAACGGATTTTCTAAAAATACACAGATATAATAATGCTGGCAACTTAATATTGGGTTTACAGAACAAAGGGAAGGAATTGTTTTTCCTTTTTTTAAATTCTCATTAAGAACTAAATGGTTCCACTGACTGCCACTAACGATGAAACCCACTACTGAACTGCTCATTAAGGCTTCACCCACAGCAGGTCCTGCCCAGAAAACTGGCCAACTCTGCCTTAGCATTTTGTTGTTTTATTAGTGCTGTGTTTTATCTGGTCTGTCTCTACCAGGCCGGGGTCAGAGATGGCACCCACAGGCCTTGGAGTCTCCATTCAGCCAAGGAAAAGACACAGGACAATTGTTCAGCAGGGGGGAAATTGGGAAAATTCATTAATGAGGAAATTGGTGCTTTGTGTCTGAGAGAGTGGAAGGAAAACAGTTGAAGCCAAGAAAGGAGAGCTGGTTCTGGTCCAGGGCAAAACAAATACCAGAGAGAATGAGGGAGAGAGAGCAAAGAAATCTGTTAGGAGATACAGGGAGTGAAGTGGGTCTTAAAGATACAAATAAAGAGGAAGAATTTCACTTGGAAAAAGTGAAAAAAATGGAAGCTGTGTCTGCTTGTGCTGGAAGAACATTCCAGATTTCAGTGGCATTGGTTAAAGCATCGTGTGTGAGGCTTCTCCAGTCATGGATGTACTTCATCATACAAGTGTTTTTTGTAGGACTGTTTGGGGTTAAATGCTGGGGTGAACACTGTGTGACGGCAGGGGCACGAGTCAAGAAGGAAAACCCAAAACCAAGGAGAGACTGGGAGCAGGGAACCTCCTGGTCAAACCTCAGAGTGGTGAAGTGGCAACTCCTGAGCTGTTAACTGGGAAAATGTTATATTTCAGGCTATAGCCATGTTACAGGGCTCATTTTGCCAGGGCTGGGAATCAAGAGATATATAAACATTTTTAAAGGGCTCTAGAGGTCTGGAGGGAGGGTAATTGCCAGGGAGGTATTTGCAGGAATACACATGTGATCTAAATACATCAGTGGCTTTAGCCTTAGCTTTAAAAAAGCAAAGATTTGTAGATTAAATATATTTAATAGACCCCTGGTTACTTTAAAAGCTTTTTTCATTTTCCTAAGTGAGTGCAGGGGCATCATAAGCCTCGGAAACACAGTTAAATACGTGAAAAAATGCCTTTTGAGCCTGAGGGACTTGGCTTGTGATACCAGATACAAGGATTTGAGCTTCATTGCTTGCGTGTTCTCTCCAAAACTAACAACCTGGTGTTTTCTCTCCAGCTCTTCCCTTAGGAAACGCCACCAGCTCCTCACAGCACGGAGGCCCAGCATGAATGTGAACTGTGCTGGGGGGACAGACTGGTCGAGGAACCCGGAGTCCAGTTGCCCTGTGGAAAACAGAACTGTGGCATCCCCTGAGTCAGAAGAAAGTGCTGTGGTGGTAGGAGGTCACAGCCCTGCTGCAGTTCCCAGGACTGAGGGTAAGTAAGGATAATGTCCTCACCTCATAATCTTTAAGGGAGATTATTTTTTGTTCTCTGAGGGGTGTTGTGTTTTGGAAAAGGTTCCAGTATCACAAGGCAGGCTGCACCAGGGAGTGTGTACCCTGCTCTAAAGGACAGCAGTTCACAGCAGAGTTCAGCAACTTGGCAGGATCATCCCATGGGAATGCCCTGGCTGGGCCAGCTCATGGCTCCTCCTGGGGCTGTCCCTGACATGATTCCCTGGAAGCAGCTGGACAGTCCTGTGTGCCCACCACGGGCCAGCGTCAAGCACTGCTGACTTGCACCACCCGGTGAGGTGTGTGCTGCTGCTCCAGCTGCCTGGGAGGGTCTGTGTCTGTATTTCTGAGCTTGTTTACTTCCTATGCTCCTGCCCTTTGCCACTGAAACCGTCATTGGGGGTCGTTAGGAAATTTTTTTATCCAAAATCCAGCTGCTGATTCAATTCAAAAACACAGTCTAGTTGTATCAGGGGTAGGTTAGGCTGGGTATCATGAAAAGGTTCTTCCCCCAGAGGGTGGTTGGGCACTGACCAGGCTCCCCAGGGCAGTGGGCATGGCCCCAAGGCTGCCAGAGCTCAAGAAGTGTTTGGACAACACCCTCAGGCATGTAGTGGGATTTTGGGGTTGTCCTGTGCAAGGCCAGGAGTGTGACTGATAATTCTTGTGAGTTCCAACTCAGTATATTCTGTGAGATAACATCACTCTGACAGTTATGTCTGTTGGAATCCTTAATTGTATGACTCAGTTTTCTCATTCCAGTGGGAGGTGTTACTATGAAATGATGTTTTTCAATAAATTATCCCTTACCCTGCAGTTTTCATTTGTCTCCCTCAGGTTTGGATCCCGAATGCCGACACAACACTTGCCCAGGAAGTCCCCAGATCAGTTGCATGCTCTCTGCTCCCGAAGACACTCA
Organism: Cephalopterus ornatus; assembly: GCA_013396775.1. NCBI lineage: Eukaryota > Metazoa > Chordata > Aves > Passeriformes > Cotingidae > Cephalopterus > Cephalopterus ornatus. Next base: position 59,861 of record VZRE01014740.1, read on the forward strand.
CAACTGCCACTTCCCAGATGGAAATAAGAGACAGTCAGAATATTTTAGTCCCCAGGAACGCCATGGATGCTGTGCTTTGTCTTCAAGCAGCAGTTCACAGACGGTGGCTCCCGAGAAAGTGACTCTTGTGGTGGATGGCACTCGCTTTGCAGTGAACCCCCAGATCTTCACTGCTCACCCTGATACCATGCTGGGAAGGTGGGTCACGTCCGTTATTTTCAAGGTAACTCAAGTGGGTTAAATGTTTGTTAAAATGGAGCAAACCCACAGGGTTTGTTTTGTCATTTCATCTGTACACACAGGCAAAGCAAGGGTGACCTCAGTCAGAACTTGGCTCTGAGGGAGGCCCTGAAGACGTGACCAGGTGGAGAGTTGGTAGTTCTATAGATAAGTCTCCCTTTGGTCCGCTTCCATCAGAAAATGCACACTTTTAGCCAAATGTGGTGTCATTTTACTTTCTCTCCAAGTGTTTGCCTGGTCTGTAAGCAGTACAGCTGTCCACAGCTGATAACCTCCCTCCTGAATGGGGGGTATGATAATGCTCCATCCCCTCCTGCTGCCCTCTTTTGATACTCTCCCAAAAGATAAGTTACTCAGCTTCCTCTAACAGGGCTGGAAGGTTGGAACCTGTTGCTGCAACAAGAAACGCTCATGTTCTGTGTTGCCAGCACTTCCCCCCTCTGTGACCAAAGGGAAATAGTCCTGTCAGGTCACTGGCCCTTGCACTGCTCACTGAGAAAAACACGAACAAAACAAGGCATCAAAAGACGTGTGGAGTTATCTGGTGTAGGTCAGTGAAAGGGCTTTATTGCCAAGGGATTTTCTGCCCCAGGGCTGAATGGACTGTTCCTTGGCTTGTTCCTTACACAGCAGCCGCAGCAACAGATCCCAGCCTTCCCTGAGCCTGCTCCTGTGCTTATTTACCATGGAAGAGGTTGGAGTGTGGGTTTAAGTCACTGGACCTCTGTGCCAATGGCCTGGGTTGGAAGGGACCTTAAAACCCATCTCGTTCCACCTCCTGCCATGAGCAGGGACACCTTCCACTAGCCCAGGTTGCTCCAAGCCCCGTCCAGCCTGGCCTTGGACACTTCAGGGATGGGGCAGCCGCAGCTTCTCTGGGCAACCTGTGCCAGGGCCTCCCCACCCTCACAGGGAATCATTTTTTTAACCTCATTTGTCCCTGGAATAAATGCATTTCTGTATTCTTGTGGGATTACATGGGTTTTTCTCTCTTCAGAATGTTTGGACCAGGAAGAGAATATAATTTCACCAGGCCGAATGAGAAGGGAGAGTATGAAATCGCAGAGGGAATCAGCTCAGCTGTGTTCCGCACGGTGCTGGTAAGGAAACATTGGCAGATTGGATTAAAAAAAAGAAATAAACAATCTGTTTGTCACATGTGCAAAGCTGAGCCATCTCCAGGCAGCTGCACTCCCTGGGACATTCTGTTTTTACATTTTGCATCCTGATTTTTAAAGAAAAAATGTAGGAGGCTTTGGTAGAAGTCAACGTTTCAGGTATTTGCTCATCTTGCCTTTTACCTTTCCTGAGTCCTGTTGTTGGAGTTCCTGAGCTGCACCCTGACCTTGTGGTTGCATATGAATGTCTGTTGCATATGGGATATTACTAAACCCTGTGCCATGGGAAAAGTTTTAAGTGGAGCTCATCATTTATCAGACCCAAGAGGACCTGCAGATGTAGCTTCTTGAACAATCAGGGTTGTTTTTCCTGTTCACAGAGCTATAAACATCCTCTGTAACTCTCAGATGTTGGTGAACAAAACCAAGAACTAATTAAGAACTATCAGAGTCCAAGACATGCTTAATTTTTCTCTCTAAAAACTGTCCTTATATTCACAGGATTATTACAAAACTGGAATCATTAACTGCCCTGATGGGATTTCCATCCCAGACCTTCGAGACACGTGTGATTACCTCTGCATAAACTTTGATTTCAACACGATCAAATGTCAAGACTTAAGTAAGTATGGAAAGAAATCAGCTCCTAGGAGATCAACTGCCTGGATCCTGATTCAGTGCAGCTCTTAATCCTGTGCTTAATTGAAGCGTGAACATGTGGATTCCACTAGGGCTCAAGTTGCATTTAGACAGCTTCTTTTTTGCTGCCTTAATCAGAACTGAAGTGATTGAATCCTGCAGAACGCAGAAACCTTGGTCAAAAAGCAAATTATAAACGTTCTGATCTCTTTTTGTAACAGAGGCCAAACAGACCTTGCTGTTATAACCAACAAAAAGAAGGCTAAAAGCAGGGTTATGACACCAAATGTATCCAAAATGTACCAGAGAATCGTGAATAATTTAAGCTAAAGAATGATGGGCAAAGCAGGAACCTAGGATACCAAAGCTAGGAAGTAACAGAGTTCCTAGTCATGAAGGGATTTGGTTGGGAGCAGCTTTTTGGTGGGCATGCTGGCAAGGAAAGTCCTTTTAACACAGGCAAATCTGTGAAAAGCACTGTAGTGAAATGGGGTGTGTGGTACAGCAGCAAAGGCTGTGGGTGGAATTTCCTGCCCTCTTCTCTGATCAGTGATCACAGAGAAGGCAGCAAAATGTACTTTCAAGGGCAGAGGTTGTTGCTGGGAATTCAAGTTAAGTATCAAAATCAACTAATTATTCAGTCTGTTACTGTTTCACTGTATTGATTGGAGCTTGGTGGGGTTTTCTTGTGGCCATGGAATGGTTCTGCAGTGTAATTTGCATGGCATTTGAAATGCAGTCTGTACATCTGATTTTGCCAGTTCTGGAGTTGGAGGCTGTTGATGCCTCTGAGCATATGTTGAGCAGTTTGTCTAAGGAAGAATTCCGGCTGTGCTCTTGGATGGATCTGGAAGTGCAGAGCTGGGACATATTTTCGTGGTGTAGAACAGCTCATTGCCTGATTCCTGCCTCCCCAGGTGCTCTGTTACACGAGCTCTCCAACGATGGGGCTCACAAGCAGTTTGACAGCTACCTGGAGGAGCTGATCCTGCCCATCATGGTGGACAGTGCCAGGAAGGGGGAGCGGGAATGTCACATCGTCGTGCTGACAGATGAAGACACCGTGGACTGGGATGAAGATCATCCACCTCCCATGGGAGAGGAGTACTCACAAAGTAAGGGCTCTGCACTGGGGCTCTGTGTGCCAAACATCCATCCGTAAGGAAAGGACCCATTCCCAAACGACAGGCTTCCTCCAGGAGGAGGTGCTTGCACGTGGAGCCCTGTTCTGTGCATTCCTTTTGAGCTGCTGCTGCTGGAGGCAGGATACCTGGCTGCTTAGAGCTGTGGTCTGATCCCTGTGTTGGGACTGACAGCACACACTGCAGATTTTCCTTGTGTTTCTGCCTCCCCCTCAGCCTTTTCCTGGCTCCTTAGTGAGGGAATACTCTTTGCTTTCCACTCCCATCACCTCCCAGTCTGTCCTGACTGTGATGTGCACCACTGCCCTCCCACAGGGAAGTACAACTAATCCCAGTGAGGAGAACAGGCACCTTGAGAACCACACCTGGTTTCAGGCAGCCCCACAGCTGAGCGTGTCAAAAACAGGGAGAAGGTTCCCCTTTGTAGATTCTAATCACCTTTTTTTTATTTCTCAAGTCCTTTACAGTTCCAAGCTGTACAGATTCTTCAAGTACATCGAGAACCGGGATGTGGCAAAAGCTGTGTTAAAGGAACGGGGCCTGAAAAACATTCGCATTGGCATTGAAGGTAAAGTGTTGCTTCAGCAAAGGAAATCGTAAAACAGGTGACTCCACAGTCAGTAAAGCCTGGTTTCCTCTGAACTCCAGGCATTTCCTGTTTTACTCGATGTTTTACATTTATTTTTATGGAACTAGTCAAAGCTGGGCAAGTTCCTTCGCCTTAAAGGAAGGTAAAAGATATATAAAATGTACCAGTAAGCCTTGTCTCGTTAGGAATGAGTAAACAGGAAACAGAAGTCAAATGCTTCCACCTGCTGCTCCAAGTGTTTCTTTAGGGAATTTAGACAAAGTTGTGCTCTGTCCTGGGAGACTGTCTTATTTTTATGGTAGCTGTGTTTGCTCACAAAATGTCTGGTGCTGTGCAGCCATTGATCCTATGACTGACTACACACAGTGCTGCACCCTCTTGTCAGAGAATCATGGAATCATTTAGGTTGGAAAAACCCTCTGAGATCATTGAGTCCAGCTGTTAACCCAGCACTGCCAGGCCCACCACTAAACCATGTCCCCAAGTGCCACGTTCACATATGTTTTAGGTGTCTTCCAGGGATTGTGTCTCCACCACTGCCCTGGGCAGCTGTGCCAGGGCTGGACAAACCTTTTGGTGCAGAAAATTTCCCCAATATCCAACCTAAACCTCCCCTGCTGCAGCTCGAGGCTGTTCCCTCTCCTCCTGTCCCTTGTTCCCTGGGAGCAAAGCCTGACCCCCACCTGGCTCCCCCCTCCTGTCAGGGGGTTGCAGAGCCAGAAGGTCCCCCCTGAGCCTCCTTTTCTCCAGGCTGAGCCCCCCCAGCTCCCTCAGCTGCTCCTGGTGCTCCAGTCCCTTCCCCAGCTCCATTCCCTTCTCTGGACACACTCCAGCACCTCAATGTCTCTCTTGTTCTGACCCCAGGATTCAAGATGTGGGCTCAGCAGTGGGACAGTCACTGTCCTGGTCCTACTGGAACACTGTTGCTGGTCCAGGCCAGGATGCCCTTGGCCTCCTTGCCCACCTGGGTACACCTGGCCTCATGTTTAGCCTTGGCCCTTCTAATTTTTTCCCCTGCATAACTTCATGACATCCTCAGAGTCCTCCTGATTTGCCTACCCCTTCTTCCTCCTTTTCATCCCCACCTTTGGCACATGGGAATGGCCTGCTCCTGCAGCTTCAAGTTTTCCTTCTTGAGGAATGTCTAGCCTTCCAAGACTCCTTGGCAGGGGAAAAGAGAACTGTCTTTTGCAACCCAGTAATGCAAAATTCAAAATGTGAGTGTTTGTCTGCTGAGCTGTGTGTGTGTGTCCCACCCTGACCCCACAGTCACTCACCTGGCTCTTCTGGAATGCTGCTGTGAGTCAGAGGGGCGCAGCGCAGCTGAGGGACTGTCTGTGTTTCCAGGATATCCCACCTGCAAAGAGAAGGTGAAGAGGAGGCCTGGTGGCCGCTCAGAGGTGATCTACAACTACGTGCAGCGGCCGTTCATCCAGATGTCCTGGGAGAAGGAAGAGGGCAAGAGCCGCCACGTGGATTTCCAGTGTGTTCGGAGCAAATCCCTCACCAACCTGGTCACCGTGGGGGATGATGTCTCAGAGGACCACGAGGTGATAATGCATCACCCCCCACAAGTGGATGAACTGGACAGGCTGAACGCCCCCTTCTCCCAGATGGTTTTTAACGATGTTCCAGATTAGCGGTGGAGAATCCTGCTGGATGTGGGAACATCTCGGCGTGGTTTCATCCCGAGCGATGGAACGCAGACTCCTGCAAGGTGCTTTATCCTCGTTCATGCTCTTACTACCTTGTCATATTACAAGCATGTTAATAAAGAGCCACACTCCATAGTCTTAATTGTGCAATCAAAAGCAACATCTCCTCAGACAAAAAGGAAATGATGCTGTTTGTTTCTACTACAAAGGCTTCTGGATTGGTGGGTGCTGAATATTTTATCTAAACTTCTAAAAGAAGAGCACAATTATGTAGAAACATCTTGTTTGACATGAGAGAGGAAATTCTGGGCCTGTCAAGACAAAGCTTTCCTTTACAATTAGGCACTTAGCTTTGCTTTTGTGGGAATCAGTTGCAGAGGAGCGAACATCAAAGCAGGACAGATGATGCTCTTTAATCAACCAGCAGAAATGTAGCACAGTTGTGACAGCAGAATCCTGAGCGTGGAGGAATCTGTTTGCACTGCCACCTGGCTTTGGATCCAGCGTGCTGTACTGTCCTAGGATGAACCAGGTCCATAGGAAGCATATGCCTGTTCACAGGAATTTCCCATATATACTTCTCCAGGAGATGGAATCACTGTTTTAGGGATGTTTTCTGTTAAGTTCAGTAAAACAAGTAGATGGTGCTGAAGGAAAACCCAAAAGAGAGACTGTAGCTGATGTTTTACCAACCAAGTAAATCTGTTTAGTAGCCAAATAGATGTGAAGCTTTCTCGAGGTGACTGTGCATGCTACAGACTTTCAGTTGTTTCTTCCGCCCCCCTGCTAAGGCGAAAAAAGCCAGTGGAGGAGCTCCCAGTACAAACAGTACCTGAGTAAAATCCTTGGTCTCATCCACCTTAGTTGGTCAGAATTCCTGTAGACTCTCCAAGGAACACTCTGCTGCTGCAGCTTTAAAAGGCCAGCTACTTCCCAGTTTGGAACGGAGTGGACTCTTTTGTTGTCAGGCAGGTAAGAAATAGCAATAGTAAACCAGCCCTCAGGAGAGAAAATACACATACCTGGGAATGACTCCTTTGCTGCTCTGAGTGTAGTATCCTGGTCTGTGTAAGGCTCTGGGAATTTTGGGTTCAGGGCCAGCAGAGCTGTGACTGTGTTAACAGACACACTCCAGCCTGGTTTAGCACAGATCGATTGGAGCTTGCTGGTATTGTTCCTGCAGCAGGAGTTTCCTGTAGGAATTTTCTGTAGGAATTACCTGTAGGACTTCCCTCTAGGCTGGCTTAACCCCTGATGAGCACATGGTGAGTTCAGCTCTGCCCCAGCTGAGCTGAGGGCACCCAGAACAGGGCAGCCTCACAAAGCCATCCCTTCTTCTAGCTGGAGGGGAGTTTTAAATACTGCAGGACTGGAGTATTGAAACATGGTGCTGGTGCAAAGAAAAGCTGAAAGCATTCAAGAAGAAAGAGGGACAAGGGCTCCTTGCAGAGTTGTTCAGGTCGGTGCTGCTCTTGCAATGGTGTTGAAACCTGGACCATTTGGGCACTGAGTTACCTGGTCAGACTTGGCAAAGTAGAGGTCAGTATTAGTCTGCCTCTAGAAAGTTCAAGCCTTTATTATCAGGACTGCATCATCAGTGATATTTGTAGTATTCTCCCTCTGCCTGCCAAGTGCATGGAGCATTTGTTGACCAGTGAAGATTGCTGCTGTTTGCTGCTGAGGATGGTTGTGGTTTTCAGTGTAACATGAGATCAGGCAAATATTTTTAGTTACAAGTAACAAATCTCTGCCAAGACACCTATTGCTGATATGGTCAGTTCCCATTTGTGTGGATACAGGTTTCTGTTTCTGTTCTTAGCTTTTTTTGCCAAGTGCAGCAAATAGATCTCTTCTTTTAAAAAGTGCCTATGGGAAGATTTCAGGTCCCAGGGGTTCAGATGCCCGAGTTCCACCTGAGTGCTTTTGAAAACCTCTCCCTCCGTGTCATTGGGTCAGTACAAGAAGTGTCCTTCGGTGCCTGCACAGAGCTGGGGGGGGGTGTGGTGTCACTCCCTCTATTGCTCCAGATGAATTTCTATTTTTGTAGAAGAGAAAGGAAGGCTTATGGACCATTAACCTCCCACCAGGGGCCAGACCAAACCCATTCCCAGCCTTGGTGATGAGCCGTTCCCTCAGGACAGACAGCAGCACTGGTGAGCCTGTGTGTGCCCAGCAGGGATGGAGGTTGCCCCCAGGCCCTGTGGTTATGTTTTTCGGTGTGTATTTATTTTTACTACAGTCTCAGTTTTAATTATTTGAGCATTGGCATTGCCCAGCTGAGTTGGAGTTGGAGCTTACACATGTTCTGCTCTAAGGACTGAAGGGTGAGTGTTGTTCAAAGCTACTCTTCAGGGCTCTGTCAGGGCATCAGGAGCTGAGAATTGGCAGTGGCACCTTTTGGGAGCTGACAGCGAAGGACCATGGCCAGCCAAACCAAATCCCACCATATGTGCCCCTGAGCCCAGGGATCAGCTCAGCCTCCTGAAGGATTCAGCCAGTTTGTTAGAAATAGTAGCCACAGGTTAAAGACTGCCACTGCCTGTAGGAGCTTGTGGTTCCCTGTGTAATCAGCTGGACCTTCAGCATGGGATGGAGATATCCAGCTCCCATGATTTCCATGCACTTTTTACCACTCACCTAGTGTAGTTTTATTGGCTTTCCCAAGTAATTAAAGGTGAATTTTGGATTTTAATTTTTGTTAGTAAAGTGAATTCCATTGGAACACTGAATAAAATTGAAAAAGTGTTTGATTTTCCTCCTCTCATGGTCACCTACTTCAGGTACAAGGTCAACTCTTATCTTATTCTAGATGTACTGAAGTGTTCCCCGTGCTGTGTATGAGATCCAAATGTATGGTTTCTGTATTAAAATATAAATTATATATGGCTTGTTTGGCTCTTTTAAGAATTGTTTTAAATGAGGAGTAGAAGAACGGGCTGGGGATAGGGGGATAGAAGGTTTTGTTTCCTTGCTTCATCAAGTACCTGTGGCTTGTGATCCCAAAGCCTCAGGAGTAGTGTGGCATCAGACAGGGCCCGGTTGATTTGGCAGCCACCAGCTGCAGAGAATGTTACCACCTTTTGAGCTGAGAGGACCTCAGAGTTCATTTCTGCTCATCACAGCTCACTGCAGGGGTGTGCTAAAGAGACAACACTCCTTGACCCACAAACTGCATCTCTGACAGGCCCCAGGATTTTTGGCCAGTGCTGTGAAAGGTGCTCTGCACTTCTACCTACTTGTCTTTGGAAGAAAACAGCTTTGGAGCAGGTCTGGCTTTGATTTCCACCTTCAGCCTGGGATGGACTTCCCAGGTTTTCGTGATGAAGCTTGGGAAAGGCATTAAGAATTTAACACGGTGAGATTTGTGTGGAGACCTCAAGAGCACCTTGAAGTGTTTGAAGGGGCTACAAGGAAGGTGCAGAAGGGACTGTTCATCAGGAGCCAGAGTGACAGGGCAAGGGAAGGGGTTCAAACTGTCAGAGAGAAGGATTAGATGGGATATTGGGATGAAATTCTTGGCTGTGAGGGTGGGGAGGCCCTGGCACAGGTTGCCCAGAGAAGCTGTGGCTGCCCCATCCCTGGAAGTGTCCAAGGCCAGGCTGGACGGGGCTTGGAGCAACCTGGGCCACTGGAAGGTGTCCCTGCCCCGGGCAGGGGGTGGCTTTGGATGATCTCTAAGGTCCCTTCCAACCCAAACCAGTCTGGGATTCCACAGTTCCAGTTCGTAAAACACAACATGCCAGCAACAGTGTGTCTACTAAGTGGATTTTATTTACACAACACAATGAGATCTGTCCATAAAAAGTTGACTACACCTGCTGAATTTTACAGTGCAATTTTGGAACAGCTTTTAAATATTTACAAAATGCTTTCTCAACTGAAGAGGTTAAGGCAGAGTCAGGGCACAGTGATAAGAAACACTTAGTGCAGTTGTGTGCTAGGCATGATGCAGAGATGAACTGGCAGCATAAAGTGTTCAGATCCACTGGAAATTCAGACTGGAGTTACTCCTACAAGTCCAGCAACTGCAGGTTAATAAAAAAGAGCTAAAGATACAAACAACCTCAAAACACAAGCAGCTAAGGAAAATGTTTGGCTACCATGAGAGATGGAACAGGCATCCAAAATCCTTAGTTAGCAGTGAATTATGGATCCTGGGAAGGAGACACTGTAGGACACATTTTTTTTCCCTAATGTTGGTGAAAACCTGGAATAGGAAGCAGGCTTAAAATGCACCTGGGATACAGAAGCTACCAATGAAGGTGTGTCCAAGAGGACTTGGATTCAAAGACATCCAACTTCTGCTGGAAGACGACAGGAATGAGGTACCCAACTGCTCCTCATGCCTTTGAAAAACCACCTTGAGCTCAGTGACCTGAGGGGTCACACTTCAAACACAGCACTAAAAATGCACAATACACAGTACTAGAGAGTTGTTTTTTTTCACAGCAAGTCATCACAACTTACAATTGTTTAGTTTCTTTGGTATTTATAAATAAAAATGCTGGTCCCTTTCAGTAAAGGGCTACAAATGCAGCTACTATCTCAAAATCATTTGTTGCTAATCCACAGCAGCTTGAAAGGATTCTGATTTTTGTTTTATTTCATTTTAAGGCAGTAACTAAGTAGTTAGGAATTGAAAAAAAAAATGGTTTTATGTTATTTCCAATGGGTTATAAGGCAACATTTTCAAATGGCTGGAAGAAACTGCAGGAGAAGTTGGTATCAGCCCTTCACACAAAGTACAAAGGGAGCAGAAGGGGATCTTAGGGACGAGTTGGTAAAAGCCTGATCCTATAAGTCATTCCTTCCGTTAGCCCTTATTCATCCAAGTGAGCCCTACTGACTACAGTGATCCTGGGATCACTTCTAATTAAGGCTATTTTGCATTTCAGCTTGGTAGGATCCAACTGGTACCTAAACTGCTTATGGCAAGTCGTTAAAGTCGTGAGACAAGTACAAAAAGCACGGGGGGTGGTGAGGGAGAGGACACAAACGAGTTATGTACAGTACTGGCAATCCCCCACCAGTCCTTCAGGATGGCACTCAAAAGACATGTAGGTAAAAATTCCCTAAAAGCACCTATTAAAAAAAGTTCCACTACAAACCCATTTTGTTTCGTTTCCTAATCAAGAAATTCAGGACAAAACAGCCCTGGAAGCCTTTTTTTTTTCGTTCCTGTGAAACATCACTTGAGCTTTGTCTTGTCTGTACTCTGGAGTTAGTGTTCAGCACCAACAGAAGTCTGCAGGAATCCAAGACAATTCAAACTGAGACACACTTTTGGAAACCTCAAAAAGTTACAATTTTTATCAATCTGATTGCAAATTACATACTGGAACCAGGCAGGCCCAAAAGGTTAATGTCACCTGCCCCTGGAAGTGCAGAGTTAACTCCAAATGGGCTCAACGTGCAGCTCGTGGTTAGAAAAAGGAATTAGGAAAAGCACAACTGAGGCAGAACCCTCCCTCCCAAAATGGTGTCATGTTCCCAGAGAGGCTTAGGCAAGGCAAGGCACTTCGGGGCTCTCCTGGAGAGAACCTGATCAGAACTTTTATAAATTACAGTAGGCAATAATCTAAGAGTGGACATGGTGGGTTCCAGTGCCCCAGAAGTGACGCCAGTCTGGGGAAGATTCCAGGGACAGACAGTTCAGCCAGGACAGCAAGAGCAGCTCTGTAAGGAAACACTAGGCAGGCCTCCATCAGCATCATGCAAAAACCCTGTTTTGCTCAAAACCAAGAGCAAAAATGCCACAGAACATGTTTTTTGTCTCTAAACCAGTGGAGATGTAGCAGAGCTCAGGGATGGCCAAGAGATGGCACCAGAGGCTCGGGCTGAGCCAGCTCTGCCCAACTTACCCACCAAGGATCAGGTTCAAGGAACTTCCCTCCCTCTCTGCTCTAATTCCAGATGCACAGTGTGACCAGCTGTAGTTTATTATCTGTGCTGTTTACAGACCCACCCTAGCACACAGTAACCAAAGACTCGGCACTCGTTTCTCCTCTATCTGGGGAAGGAAAAGTGTTGCACAATTTTTTAATTTAGAAAAAGTATTAAATGGCTTGAGGGTCACTTAGTACCAAAAGTAAAGTGCACCAGGACTGGAGGCCACTGTGACAGAGCTGAGAGATGCTATTGAGAGGCTTCCAAGGAGCATTATAAAAACAGCACTAAAAACTAAGGTTAAGGCAATCCGAGTTGTGTCCTTCTTCTCGACAGTTTCCTGGAGAGTTGTCTGTCTCAAACTTTAATTATTGCTTTGTTACTGGAGTTCCTCAGCCACTGGGCAAACAGTGCTGGCAGGATAGGCAGAGTGAGTTTGTCACTTAATGCAGGACTGGCAAACAAGCCTATAGAATCCCGTGCTTTGCAATGCCAAAGGGAAGGCTCCCATCTCCCGATGGACTGTACAATCTGGCAAAGGATTCCAAAAGGAAAAACTCTTGCTCCTGAAGCAGCAAAAGGTGCTGGCAGCAGAGATGATGCAAACATGTTGTGGAATTTTTCAGTGGCGCAGGAAAAAAAAAATCCTTAGTAACAACCAGGTGTGTAACAAAACGGGGTCCTGAAGTCTTCTCCAAGAGTTGACAGCCCTCAAGTTTTCTTTAAAAAAAAAAAAATAATTAAAAAAAAAAGGTTCTTTTATGGGTATAAACCCAAAGTACAGCAACAGAATTCCATGGCTCAGAAGTCCCAGGGTAAAGCTGTGTCACTTCCCTCCTTTCATGTAGGATGGGATTGCTCCTCGGGCTGTCAAGCCCTCGAAACGCTTGTAGGTGTAATTGATAAAAACCCAGTCTTTGTTCTTGTAGTCGGTCTCTGGGTGGTTGCTTGTTGCTACTGGGAAGACACAGAAGAAGTAAAATTACCCTCTGGAGACTGACAAGTTTATTTTCATACAAAACACTGGATGTGGAATAGGGCAGGAAAAAATAGCATAAACCCAGGATTCAGCTTTGTGCTTCAAGCCCGGGAAAGAACTGATGGAACACAGGACACGGCACTATGATTTTAAGCTAAAAGAGAGTAGATTCAGACAAATTTTTTACAGTGTGGGCTGTGAAACACTTGCACAGGTTGCCCAGAGAGGTGGTGGATGTGCTCTGGGAGTGTCCAAGGTCAGGCTGGACAGGGCTTGCAGCAACCTGGGACAGTGGAAGGTGTCCCTGCCCATGGCAGGGGATGGAACAGGATGAGCTCTAAGATCCCTTCCAACCCAAACCATTCTGGGATTCTGTACTCAAACTCATGGAGCAAATGTGTGACAATGCTGTGAATCCTTTAGAAATCTACACCAAAACATCCCCTTCTGTCCCCTCCCTTCCCTACCCACTCCTCCAAGTGTCAGCTGTGCCAGCAGGGATCAACCAGGAACAAGGTCCTGCTGAGGTATGAACTTGCTGGGAGCTCTGCTGCCTCAGAGATGCCCTTTCTCAGACAACTCCCCCATCATTTCCATCCTGCATCTCCTGGAACCCTAATTCCAGCTTGCACACCCTGCACCACAAGGCTACCAAGATACGTGGTCATGATTAAAAAAAATTAGCATCTAGTAAGATCCTTTCTCTGATTAACAGGAAAGATGATTTTACTGGAGAAGAGGAAGGATTGTTCACATGCAGAATCAAACAGTCATTTACCTGTCGGTTTAAGGATATCAGATTCTGGAAATTCATCAAAATTTGAGGTATCATCAATGCTTTTAATTTCTATGGAAATCGCAGCAGGTCTCTCTCTGCCAAGAAGAGCAGATGGAGCATTAAGATTTCAAAGACAAAGCAGGATTCAGCCACTTTCCCTTTCTTAACAGAATCAAGACTGAAGGCGCCTAAACCTCAGCAAGCTTCAGGTAGGGAATAAAACACTTTCACCCACACCTGGATATGATAAATTCCACTCAGCTGCTCCCTGCTGCTGAACAGGACTGGCCTGGACAGTCCCTAGAGAAGAGCAGCTTCCTTCTCTGCAAAGCATCTTACCTGATGTGCTCCCAATCAACCCCTTCAAAGAATGGGTTACTCTTTATTTCCTCCACACCAGATGCACCAATTCTGTGCTCCCATTCACAGCAAAATCTGGGATGGAAGGAAGAATGAAAATGAAGGGAGAATGAAAACGAAAGCATTCCATCCAGAAATGGAACAGCTTTCTGGACTGATACTGCCACAATTTCTTAACACATAAATGGAGCACACTAAGAACTCCCACAGCAAAACCAACACACAAAATGTTCAGGAATGTTGTGTCCAGTGCCACAGTTAAGATGAGCTATTCCTTCACAACAGGATAATGTGGCCTTTCTATTTCAGGACCAGGATAGAGCAGGAGAACATATAAAGCCTAAAAATATAGACCTTTATATTTCTGTCCTGAGAATAGATAATGATTGGGAATACGACAAGTCAGCAAGCACTGGGATACATTTGTATGCTCCAGTGCATACAATGGCAAAATCATTCCTGTTGTAAGAAGCCAGCTCTGGCAAAAGGATTAAAGTTGCTTCTGTGAGAAGCTTGCAGGCAAAATAAGGAGCAGAAACATTTTGCCAGAGCAGTCAGGGAACAACTAAATGACCTGAGAGACAAAAGTATTTGACGAGGGAGTTCAGCATTAGATGCATGTGCACAACGGTTTGTACCATTAGGTTTTTCTCATGTGGAACAAGCCATGAGAGGCACAAAACACAGTTAGCAAGACAAGAAAATCAGTGCTATATTAACTGGCAAACCATGTGGCTGGCACCTTAAAATAAGATCCTTTGCTTTATCAGAGATTGGAACTTCTGGAGGAAACGTCAGGGTCTCTTTCCAGTTCATCACTTTCTTGTATGTCTCTTGAGGAGTCTCAGAACAGAACGGTGGGTAACCTGAAAAGAAACAAAAATACAATCTTGGATAAAGCAAAAATAGTTCCTGAACTCTGCCGTGTGCTGCTCAGAGCACCCCTCACTGAGCAGGGAAGGAGTGGATGCTCTGAGCACATAAACAGGTTACCCAGAGGAGCTGTGGCTGCCCCATCCCTGGAAGTGTCCAAGGCCAGGTTGGACGGGGCTTGGAGCAACCTGGGCTAGTGGAAGGTGTCCCTGCCCATGGCAGGGGTGGCACTGGATGAGTTTTAAGGTCTCTCCCACCCCAAACCAGTCTGGAATTCCGTGAATCCATGAAATACAGCTGGTATCCTACACCACAACCCCTGTTTACAACCCCTGCACCGCCCGTTCCTTACCGATCAACATCTCGTACATGATGACCCCCAGGGACCACCAGTCACAAAGCTTGTTGTACCCAGTCTGCATGAAAACTTCAGGAGCAATGTAATCTGGAGTTCCCACAGTAGAAAAAGCCTGGAACAAACACCATCAGTCAAGGATCTTCAGGGAAAACTGCCTGACATGGAAGTGGGGACTTACACAACACTGGTTATTTTAAGGAAGACACCAGACTGTCTCTTTAACAAAGCTGGGTAAAGCCTTTATTTCATGATATATAGAGACAAAATCAACATGTTCACATGCAGGTGTCTTAAAATACCCCCAGGAATGTGGGGAAAGGTACCACTGTCCAGATACACCTTGGAATGGGTCAGCAGCCCTTTGTTAAGATCAGATGGCAAGAACCTTTAGTTTTGGCTGGGAACCATCAATATCCATGCCAATAATTCTGGCAGTGCCGTCTCAGGCACATGTGTCACCAGCTGTTCAGCAAATGGATGAAGGACAAATTACAGTCATTCCTCATTTTTTCCCCAAAAAAATGCATCAGTCTCCTCCTTTCAGGATTGTTCAGAACTCTGGGATGCATTAACCCCTTCCATGGGCATCCCTGTGCCATTTGGATCCGCAACACCTCAGCAGGAACATTTCCAGCCAGGTGAGACCTACTTACCAACTGCCGTCGATTCCTCTTCCAAGTCTCTGCTTTCCTTTTGGAATTCATGTTCTGAAAAGCTAAAGGAGATTCAATATCTGTGACTGAATCCCAATAGTCACCCAAAACACATTTTAACCCCCAAAACTGTTACTCTAAAGGTCTTATTTAAAACAGGTGTCAATACCCTAAATCTAAACCTACCAGCAGCTTCCAAATGTAATATTGACAACATCTTATCAAGCCTTCCATTACTTATCCATGCTTTCAGGGTTTATTTAAATCCATGATCCAAGTTATTCTCCGTGAGAAAATTCCTGAATATTCAAAGAGCCAGTCCTTGCTTATTAATTTAAATAACACTTGAGATCCAGCCACCATCTTTTCATCCCAGGTTTGTTACACATGCAAAGGGCTACAGCAGAGTCTGTTTCAGAGACAAACTTCTGGAAGTGAAGATGGGTTTGTACATAAAAGTAACTGAAACTATTTTTATTTTACAGCAAATCAAAATTACACCTCAAGATGTAATTTGATTATTAGACCCCCCCCACTGCAGCCTTCTACCCTCACACTAAAATGAGTTATGTCAGGCACCGAGAACAACCCCCCAGATACCCTTTGGAGCCAAAGAACTTACTGAAGTCACTGGGAAGACTGTGGTTCAAGTTTCTATAAAATTCTGTCCTGTGGGCTTTCTTCAGTCCAGTACACAGACCAAAGTCTGAGAGCTTCACGTGGCCCTAGAAATGAACCAACCAACCAAAAGACAGAACCAGTACAAGACATGATCAGAGCAAATCACAGAATCAGCAAGGCTGGAAGAGAGCCCAGCACCATCTTCACCCCCCTAAACTGTGTCCCCAAGTGCCACATCCAGATGCCTCTCGAACGCTTCCAGGGACAGTGACTCCACCTCTGGGCAACTTATTCCAATGTCTGACCACGCTTTCCAGGAAAAAATCTTATCTAATATCCAGCTAAACCTCCCCTGGCACAGCTTGAGGCCGTTTCCTCTTGTCCTGTCCCTTGTTCCCTGGGAGCAGAGCCTGACCCCCTCCTGACCACAACCTCCTGTCAGGAGTTGTAGAGAGTCAGAAGGTTCCCCCTGAGCCTCCTTTTCTCCAGGTTGAGCCCCCCCAGCTCCCTCAGCTGCTCCTGCTGCTCCAGCCCCTTCCCCAGCTCTGTTCCCTTCTCTGGACACGCTCCAGCCCCTCCATGTCCTTTGCATTCCTTGTTTTAGCCTAACACTGGATGTGTAGATGGAATGCAGCTATTGATACTGCCATCATTATTCCACAAGAAAGGCCTTCAAGAAACCTCTGCTCCTGTAGCTTCTGATCACTTTAGAGTGAAAGGAAACATCTCCAGATGCAGCTGCAGCCCCTGGGTTGTGAAATGACCCCAAGGATAGAGAAACACCTTAAATTCAGTGATTGGATCTGTCCTGGTGCATAACAGGACCACACTAAATGCAATTTTTAGAAGTATATCTAAAATACACATCCTTTTCAAAGCCCTAAATTTACACCTAGATGTAAACACACTGAACTGGACACGGTGCCCAGAGAAGCTGTGGCTGCCCCATCCCTGGAAGTGTCCAAGGCCAGGTTGGACGGGGCTTGGAGCAACCTGGGATAGTGGAAGTTGTCCCTGCCCACGGCAGGGGGTGGGACTGGATCTCTAAGGTCCCTTCCAACCCAAATCAGTCCAGGATTCTGTGATTCTATTAATTACATCAGTAATTCCAGCCTGGCAGTGGGAAAGGAATTATTTACTGCTGGCAAACCTTTTCCAAGCAAGCTTGATTTTAGGTATATTTGGAGTGAGCAACAGGAGGGTGCTCAAACAATGAGGCTTTCTGCAAACTGCCTGCAAAAACCAGGTAGGCTGGCCAGCCCTCGGGAATAGATCCTGATCCTGAGGGAGACCCCACCTCCATTCTCAGTCAGGAACAGCCACATCGTTCATGTTTGATAGAACCATCTACCCCCGTGCTGGCAAGTGGGAGTGTAACAGATGTGAGAGCAAAAGGAAACAGCTTTGACTACGAGGGGAGAACTGAAACTTCAGCTGAAACAGCCAAAAATAGCTTAAACAGCTGTCACAGAGCTCGAGGTCTGAGCACAGCTGGGGTGGAAGGGAGGCCTTTCCTGGCTCGGGTTTTTCCCAGGATTATGGCAGCTACACCTCAAAAGTTGGAAAGAACAGGGCTAAAAAAAGAAGCACCATCTTCTTTCACAACCCCCAACACCAGTTCAGGTCAATATTAAAAATCACAAGGCCTATTTATCCTCCCCAGGCACTGCCAGTCCATACCTTGCTGTCCAGGAGGAGGTTGTCTGGTTTTATATCCCGATGGATAAAGCCCAGCTGATGGATGGAATCAATGGCAAGCACGGTCTCAGCGATGTAGAACTGTGTCTCCTCCTCTGTCAGAGTGTCTTTCTTCATCAGCAGTGTCATCATGTCACCTGGAAACCCCCAAAGATGAGCACACAGACTCCACTCTCAGTAATTTAAGACATTAAATTAACAGTCCATGTGATGGTCAAGGTTGTTATGAGGAATGAATTGGGACCTTCTGTCCAGTTTCCCCCTGGAACTTCTCCCCCAGCAGCCTCCAGGTGCCACTGTCCCACCACCACTGTCACTTTTCAATAAGGAAAACCAGATTTGGGATTTTATCAGTCCATGTGGTCAGTCCAAGGAAAGAACTGGGACCTTATACAACATCTATAGAAAAAAAGCTATTTCTGCTGCACTCAGTTAAAAACAACAGCTTAGAGAATCCAAACCTGGTTATGTGTGGGTTCTGTTCACAGCCAGGGGAGGAACCAGAAGAATATTTAGGCCAAGTTTAAACACCTGCAGCTCAAACCCAAGCAGGAAACCTCAAGCTTGCCCCAAACATCTCAGTACCCCAAAGAGCAGAAACTTTTACAAGGACTTGTCCCTTCACGGATGTACAAGCAGAAGGTACCCACGTACACCCTAATCTCAGACTACCTTTGTGATTAAAAAAATCAGCAATCCCCAAACAATAGGAAAGCAGCCTTTGGATTCCAGTTACCTCCAGGCAGGAACTCCATGATCAGGTAGAGGTTTAGCTTGTCCTGGAAACTATAGAACATCTTCACAACCCACAGGCTGTCAGCCTCCACGAGGATGTCCCGCTCCGCACGGATGTGGCCAACCTGGACACACACAAATGCCTTGGCTTAGTTTTACTGGATGCATTTATTGCACAGGCAATTCAAGTATGATGTTGGAAAGCATCAAATACTGAGAAGACAACGGTCACACCTCTGCAGAAACACCATCAGAATTTCAATATATGGTTAATTATATAGATATATTTCATACCTATTAAACCTATATATTATGTAAATCATACACCCAAAAATATCTCAATCTTTTACAAAAATATTAGGTCTCTTTTTGAAAACCCAGTGTTGAACAAGAAAAGATTGCCTCAGATCATTTTATTCCCAGAAGTGCTAAAGGAAAGCCTTAAACATGTTAAATGCTGCTGCTTTATGTCTCTCTGAGTCTGAATTCCAGCAGTTGTATCACTTTGATGGTTCTATCTGATCCCATAAGTCAGAAATGCAAGAAAACACTCATCTTGAAGTCTACACTGAATCATTTGCATGAGTTTGTGTTGAAAGGCCCACCAGAAGACGAGTCCTTAGGAATTCAGAGGTTATTCTCACTTATTTCCTGCATAAAAAAAGGAGGGGAAAAAAAAACCCACAATTTTTTAGCTACTAAACCTAAACCAGAGTTGCCTGTTCCTCCTCTGCACATCCCAGTGACCTCCTGGAGTCGTTCAGTGCTGCTCAAGGCAGGTATTTACCTGCTCTTTTTCAAGCATATCGGCCTTGCGCAGTATTTTCATGGCATAAACGTGTCCCGTGTCCTTCTTCTGCACCAGCCTCACCTGGGGAGCACACAGAGGACTGGAGTCACATCCAGCATGAGCAGCACAACTCTGGACAAAAAGCCCTGGGCTTCCATTTAATGAAAACACATCAGATTATAAAGCCCCGAAAAGCACAGAAACGGCAAAAAGTCCCGTTAATTCCAAGAGATAATTTTAACAGAGGTGACACTGAGCAATTCACACCTAAAGCAGGTGGTCCAAAGGCCACCACAAGAGACTTTGCAAGGGTCTCCAGCCTTCCCTAAGCCCAGCCCCAGGAGTTCACCATTAAAACCTTCTCCAAACCTGCCCATCAAGTCCTTTTCGACATCATTCATGTTCCTTTAAAGCACAGAATGTTTTAAACCAGCATTTATTAGGTAAAAAGATGCACGTGACTGTTCAGCTAAAAATCAATCTGTGGTTGCTTCAACATTTACCTTTTGCTTGTATAAACTGAGCAAGCCTTTAACAGACACCAGAGCCAGTTAAAACCACATTTTTTTCTGGACTCACCTCTCCAAAAGCTCCTCTGCCTATTACTTTTAAAGACTCAAAGTCCTCCAACCCAAGCCTTGTTCTCTTCAGGCGAAGAAACTCCGTTTCCTTTTGTGCATGTGCTGACCTCCTGATTCTTTTCTAGAATTTAAGAAACCCCAGTGAGAATTCTGCAGGTGGGTTCCATAAGATCACAGCAACTCCAAGGATCAAGGAAAGATCCCATTTAGAAAAGAAAAATACTTGTACTTAAGCATTAAGATAATTTTTCCATATTCATTACCTCTTCATCTTTTAAGCCTTCTTCTTCCATCATTTGTTCTAGTTTCTTTTGTCTAGAGCAGAGAGAAATTAGAAAAATAAAGGTTGAATCATGAACCTTGTTTTTTAATCAAATTAGAAAAATAAAGGTTGAATCATTAACATTGTTTCTTAATCACGTGCACAGATCCACTAGCCCTGGTCTGTGCCAGCAAATAACAAATGTATTATGTACAAGGGAGACTCAGGAGATTAATTCTGAAGCATCTACTATCCAAATCTAAAATTCCAGCCTTGTCCTCTCTAATTTCAATAATCTAAACCTGCCTTGAGTTTCACATGTTATTCAGCTGTACATTTTTGTTGTAAAACAAACTCAGACTGAGGAGATCTGGGTTCAATTCCTGTCTCGTTCTCACAGCTGGGCAAGTCACGTCAGGGCAGAGCCATAACAAATGAACAGCAAAGTCTCACCAATTCCGGGGAGAATTGGCTCTTTAAACACATTTAAAATTTCTCTGCATCTCAAACTCATCATATGCGACAGGAGAAAAGTTGCTTCAGATTTCCTAAGACCTGAGATACTCCAAATATTTGGGAAGAGGAAACGTGTCTGTACATGTTCTCCTCTTAAAAGAATTCAGAAATATTTACAGCCTTAGTCCACAAGGGTCATTTGGGAGAAAAGAAAGAAGGAAGCAAGACTTCAGAAGGGGAATGGCTTCAGGGGACACTTGCGATGATTATCCTCTGGGAATTTTTCCCAATGCCGTATTTACAGCTGGCTGAACTGGGATTGGTGGTTTGGGGGGTTTTATTGTCTAACATTACAAACGCACTAAAAAATTCCTTCTCTTTCTGCAAGTCATCCTTCGCAAGATCCTCTTCCTGTCTCCTGGGGCCCTGTGCAGCTGCTGCAAAGTGATAAAATTGGGGGTTATCACTTCACCATCGGGCATATTTCAATCGCTTTGCCCTCGTTTAGGAACTCACTGAGCCCTGTCCAGTCCTCCCAGTCCACACTCAAACCAGTGACTCCAGCAGCCAAAGTCTGTGCAGTACACAGAATTAAACAGCTCAGGTCAGAATTCCCCCAGATATCCTTACTAGGCCCAATCTGCACTTCAGGGTACGGTGTCAACACCATTTAAACTCCAAATGCACAACCACAGACACAGCTGTTGTTACAAAAACCATCTGTTTATTCAAAGTCTTGATCCCAAACAGCGAAAAAAAAAACCCAACATTGAGATTTTGGGGAGTAGACAATAGTGCTCATAATAAATAATTAAACTTAAAAAGCAAGAGCTGTGCAAAGAAAAAGGAAGGAATTAAATCAGTGATATTTTCTGTCTGAATTAGACCTCAATCTCTCCTAATCTGAAACTTTGAAGGAAATATCTCTGCAAGTTAAAATTTATTTCTAAACTGCTGCCACATTTCTGCAGTTCCTGTAGTGAGCTGGCGTTCACTGCTCTGGGAGCTCGTTATGGCTTTGGCAGCAAGGCCAAAAGGGAACCAACTCTGAACCGTTTTCCAAATTCGGATTATAGACTCCATGGCAAGCTGGGAGAACAGCAGAAGTCCCAGTGCTACAGCTTGGGGGTATTCAGCAAATTAGAAGTTTCCAGCCAAAGGAAAGGGAAAGTCACACAGCTCAGTCCAATCCCATTTTACACTGCACCGATGGATTTAAGGAGGTGCCACAGGTTCAGATTCAGGTAGCATTGAGTGACTCCTCACAGCAACCCCTCCTTGTCCCTGGAAAGACTGTCTTCCTTTAGGTCCTGCACATAGGTCAAGGCAATCCCAGCACAAACACAGGCTGGGCAGATAATGGATTGGGAGCAGCCCTGGGGAGAAGGACTCAGGGGTGCTGGTAGAGGAGAGGCTGGACGTGACCCAGCCCAGAAACCCCCCGTGCCCTGGGCTGATCCCACAGCAGGGGCAGCAGGGAGGGGGGATTCTGCCCCTCTGCCCCCTCAGGTGGGACCCCACCTGCAGAGCTGCCTCCAGCCCTGGGAACAACAGCACAGGGACGTGGAGCTGCTGGAGAGAGTCCAGAGGAGGCCCCGGAGATGCTCCAAGGGCTGGAGCCCCTCTGCTCTGGAGCCAGGCTGGGAGAGCTGGGGGGGTTCACCTGGAGTAGAGAAGGCTCCAGGGAGACCTGAGAGCCCCTTCCAGGGCCTAAAGGGGCTCCAGGAGAGCTGGAGAGGGACTTGGACAAGGGACGGAGGGACAGGACAAGGGGAATGGCTTCTCACTGCCAGAGAGCAGGGTTAGATGGGATACTGGGGAAAAAATTCTTCCCTGTGAGGGTAGGGAGGCCCTGGCACAGGTTGCCCAGAGAAGCTCTGGCTGCCCCATCCCTGGAAGTGTCAAGGCCAGGTTGGACGGGGCCTTGGAGCAACCTGGGCTAGTGGAAGGTATCCCTGCCCATGGCAGAGGGTGGAACTGGATGAGCTTTAAAGTCCCTTCCAACCCAAACCATCCCGTGATTTTACGATTTTTGCTCTGGCTCAAGAAAGCTAAATGCAGTTAATATAAATGTGGGCTCTTACCCAGTTTGGAAAAGAAACAAGGAAGATCTTTACCTCATCTCTCTCTCCTCGTGCTGTGCGATGAGGTTGCTGTAGAAGTTTTCTAACGTCACCTTTGTCATTGTAACTCGCTCCTTGGTGTGATTGCTCATGGACGAGCACGGCGTGGGGCCTGTCATTGCCATGGCTGCTAGGAGAGGAAAAAACTGAACATTATAAATGGCAAATGACCTTCAAACAAGAGCTGCAATCAATTAAGTGATGCTTAATCACAGAGTTCAGATTTTAACAACAAATACCACCAGTCTAAACTAAGACTTAAGTAGGGAGAAGTCTTACAAAATAAAAGGTACAAGTCAAACTTCCTGTTTTGAACGTATATGATCTGAAAATAAGAGGGAAGGAAACTTAAGAAACATGGTGCCTCAAAAACCACAATTTCAGCCAGTACTGCAAATATTTGTTGCTCCCAACACATTCTATCTTTAGCAAATGTTTAAAATTCAGGAATATCCCCCTGAAACACCTAATCCAGAAGTTGTGCTTCCTATAACCCCTGCAGAAATAACTCCATCAGTTGCCTCCTGGCTCTTCAGCTGTGAAATTCATCAAAATCCTTAAAGTCATCCCACTTACAGAGCAACCAAGGAAATAAAAAAAAAGGCATTTTGTTGCCTCTAAGCACTTTTCCTAGATGTTTTCACCCAAAAATTTGGCCAAATCCAGAGGATCACTGCCTTTGAACACACTGCAGTTTAAAAAATACCCCAAAACCCAAACCCTAGTGTAGGTATCCTACATATTTATTTCTGAGAAAAATATATATTTTCCTATTTTCATTTCTGTCTCTGTGAATCCCATATGTAAATACTGGCGCGTGCCGCTTCCAACCAGGAGCAGTTTCAGGGCGTATCTGACAAATACTAAAAATGCTTCCTAAAATGCATTAAAAACAAAGATTTCAACTGCGCAACTACCCCTTAACTTGGTTCTCCTGGGTATCACGTAACTCATAGTGAGGTAACAAGAGTTTTGCAACTATTACTAGAAGTTGCAGACAAACACAGGTGAGACACTTCCCCTTTGTACAACCCTGGGCGCTGCCAACGAGCTCTGAGTGACTCTTTCTGTTCGCTTTTTGCAGCTGTTTATGAGGCGTCACCGCTGGGCCCCTGCAAACCACCTCCTCTGCAGACACACCAGCTCCTTGTGTGCTGCCTGTGCAGGATCCTCGCGGAAAAGGACCTTCAGCTGGATGATTTTTGGGATGGTGCTATGCCTTTACGTGAGGTGGGAGCGTGGCTTTATGGAGGAGCAGCTCTGAGTGACCCCACGCAAAAGGAGGGGGTCACATTCTCCATGCACTCTCGGACAGAGGTTTTACACCCTGCAGAGATGAGCTGTCACACCCCCGGACATGGGGCTGTCACACCCTGCAGAGATGAGGCTGTTAAACCCCCAGAGATGGGGTGTCACACCCTGCAGAGATGAGGCTGCTATACCCCCAGAGATCGGGTGTTATACCACCGGAGACGGGGCTGTTACACCCCCGGACATGAAGCTGTTACACGCCCGGAGATGGGGTGTTAAACTCACGGAGATGGGGCTGTTACACCTCTGGAGATGGGGCTGTTAAACCCCGGGATATGGGGCTGTACACTCCCGAAGATGGGGCTGTTACACCCCTAGAGACGGGGTGTCGCACTCCCGGAGATGGGGTGTTACACCTACGGCTCTAAGCGGGAGGTGTGAAAGCCACGAGCGGTTCTCATTTCCTAGACATCCAACCAGGAAAATGATCTGACAGAAGGGGGTTGCGGGGATACAAAGCCAAGGGGAAGAAAAGAGAAAGCACCGGTGTCAAACCACCTGTTCGGTGGTTTGGCGGCCCCTTCCCCGGGGATGGGCGCTCAGAGCCCGCCGACCCCCACGGCCGCGGGTGGGACGGTGCGGGGCTGGACCCCCCCACCCCGCACCCGGGGGCACCGGGGGCGGCGGCTCCGCGGCCCGACGGGCGGAGGGCCCCGGCAGCATCACCGCGAGCGGACAAAGGGGGCCCGAGCGCCCCACACGAAGGGGAGGAGGGGGAACCCACCGCCGCAGAGATCCCGGCCCGCAGCACCCACGCTCCCAGCCCCACCTGCCCCGGGGAGCTGTGGGCCACAGCCGCGCAGGGCCCGGGGGAAGAGAAGCAGAGGGATCAGGAGGGCGGGGAGGGGATGCGGAGCAGCGGGCGGGGGG